>VHKM01000707.1:2500-121701 GCA_007210695.1 Neogobius melanostomus | reverse complement strand
CTCCTTGTTGTTCTGGACATACTTTGTTTCCAGTTTGTAGCAGTCGCAGGTTGGTCGGTGCCACAGTGGTCGGCGTTGACCTCATGAGGTTCTAACTTTAGCCTCAGCTGTTGTTCCGTCTCCTCTTGTGCTCGTTTAATTAGATCAGCGTTTAGTTTGGGAACACATTCAGGAGAGGACTCTAAACCACAGAGTTAGTTTTATAATGACAATAAGAACCCACGCAGGCAGGATTGTGTTTTATGCAAAGAAGACAAGGGAAAACATTGGGGAAAATATGGAAATACGACCACATTAGTCCAGTGCTTCGGTCTCTGCACTGTCGCTCAGAGAATAGACTTTAACCTCTTAACCCCCACCTGAACCGAGCACATTGTCTCCAGTTCAGTTTTACCCCAAATCTAAAGCTTCTCAGAGCTTACAGCCTATAGGCCTCATTTGAAAGCTAAGACCTACAGAACTGATCTAAGCTTCTGCCTCGTTATGACTGTCATGTTTCATCACCGTGACATGTTTTGGTCATATTTTCGCATTAAAACATGACAAAAACAGAGTGAAAATGTGGCAAAAATGCATCGAAAACATAATAAAACATGACAAAAAAATTACTAAAACTTGATAATAAAAACAAGGAAGAAGCTTTGATCAGTTTTGTAAGTCTTAGCTTTCAAATGAGGCGTTACCCTGGCCTAGACACTTGGCTCTAGTCGAGAAAATCAGCTCAGGCGAGCGCAACATGCTAGCAGTGTTTATTTTCTGCGGGAAAGTGAAGAGAAAGTTCTGTAAAATGCATAGTCGGACCCGCTCATGCCCGATGACTCTGTTGACTCTGGCTGCCCTGATGTGTTGACGGGACACTGACAGAGAGAAAGTTTTTTATCTGCTTCTTGCCTTTACTGTAATTAATTCACGTTTATGTTGACGTTTTACTTTTTAATTGTATTTCTTCCTCCAGTTTCCAGTGCAGTCTCAGGCCAACAACAACTCCAGCCCCAACTGCCTGAGCGACGAGCAGCGAGCGGAGGCGGAGCAGCTCAAGACTGAAGGTAAGAGCGTATCCTCTTTTATTTTAGCCAGTGTCCTATATTTCAGGGCATTATTTGTGTCTTTCCCCTCATGTCTTCTTGTTTTTTGTCGTTCTTTACACATTTTATTATGGGTTCCTTTCTTTGCAGGAAATGAACAGATGAAGGTGGAAAACTACTCGGCCGCTGTAGAGTTTTACTCACAGGCCATCGCTCTGAACTCCCAGAACGCCGTGTACTACTGCAACAGGTGAGAGAGGAGTCACTGTGTCCGAATGTCCGGCCAAACTGGACAAAGTGCTTGGTTCGGGTGGGGGTTAAGAGGTTAAAAGGACGTGGGACTCGTGGAGCTTTTATAGTGAATCATCAGGACCCCCTATGCTAAGACTTGTTATTGCTCCTCTTCACTGTACTGTGCTTGTTCATTAGTAAATGACCCTTTGTGCACATGTTTCTGTTGGTGACTCAGGCTCACCCGTTTCTAAGCAGAGAGAAGTAAACACAGTGTGGACATTCTGCGGCGGCTAAATCATGTTTTCTTGTGTTCAGAGCGGCGGCGCTCAGTAAACTGGGGAACTACGCCGGAGCGGTGCAGGACTGTGAACAGGCCATCAACATCGACCCCAAATACAGCAAAGCCTACGGACGCATGGGGTAGGAAGACGGATGAGATAATCCTTTATTGATCTCACAACGGAGAAATTCAATAAGTTCACTCAGGGTGTGCAAAACAGACAGGAAATGTGCAAACAGTTAATAGACCCTTTACTTGTTTGTAAACATTCCGGGCTTAGCTGGAGGCGGGAAGCTCGATTCCTATCTACTTCCATTGTAGCTGTTGTCATAGTAACGATAAACAAATGTCTAACTGTTGTTGGAAATATCAGATAAACCTTATTTTATCGTCTCTAATGTCATTAGGCCCGAGAGCCTGACAGGGTCCGGGCCTGTTGTTATTCTACAAGCAGTGCGCGGAGCGCACTGACGAAAGACGTGCGCGTAGCGCACGTCCCTAAAAGAGCGCGGAGCGCTCAAGAAACAGAGCGCGGAGCGCTCCCCATGCATTACACAGTAATAACGACACTCCCGGCACCCCGACCTGTCCGGTGATATAAGCGTGTGCCGCGAAAGCGGCACATTTGTTGCTGCTCGAAGAAAAAAAGGTGAAAACCACAGGCAAGGCGCAACATGGACAAGAAAGCAGTCGATGACGAGCGCAACGCGCTCGTCATCGACCATGGCCACTCACCAGCACTCAAACACTGTTAGAGTGACTCAGGGCATCGAGGCCTATCCGATAATATAGGTATTTGCCGCGAAAGCGGCATATTTGCTTCTGCTCGCACAAAAATACGAAAAAAAAATCCATTGGGAAATATTGAGAAAGAAGAGGTAAAAGAGGAGCGCAACGCGCTCGTATTTGACAATAAACCCCACGGTTGGATTACTGGACGTGAGACCTTTCCGAATATATAAATATGCGCCGCCGAAGGCGGCGCTATATTGTTATTGTACGGGTTTTTCTTATTATTATTATTATTTTTCCTCTCCCCCTAAAAGCCAGTTTCGGCAACTTCCCACTGATGAAAAGTCCTGAATTTTTGCCCAAAATTCAATTAGGTGAAAAAAAAAAACTTCACATCTCCAAAATGTAAAAATTCAAAAAAATGGCGCGTCAGCGCCCCCTGGAAAAACCACGTTAACATTGCGCCCTATGGCCAGACCCCTCAAAATCCCGAAATCCCCGAAAATTTTAGTTCGTCGTAGACGAACAAAATTCGGCACAGTGATTGGTCACGTGAAGCCAAACAAAAAAAGATATTATGCGGTTGCTAGGCAACCATCAGGAGGGCGGCCATATTGGCCAGAAGAGCGATCTGGCGCCGAGGGCGCCATTTCGTGCCCTCGCATTTGAACGAACTCGTCCTAGGCCGTTGATCGCAGCGACTCCCCGTTCGCTCCAGATCATCTACACAAGTGGGACATCAAAAGTTATTAAAAACTTTCTAATAGGATTAACGGTGTTGTCATGGCAACGCCATGAATTCGGCGTCCATTTTTAGCGCTCGCCGCCGCGTTCAAACAGTCATAACTCCCACATACTGTGGCCGATTTGAGCGAAACTTGAATCGTTGGTCGAGTCGTCGACCCCGGATGTTGTGATATAGGAAATTTGAAAATGGGCGCGATAGCGCCCCCTGCAGAGCACCAAATAAAAATGAATGAGGAAAATTTTTTAACTTTGTCGTAGACAAAAGAAATTTGGCACAGACATCCGTCACGTGAACCCGAACAAAAAAGTCATTGAGGCCACGCCCCTTTCCCAACCGTGTTGCCATGGCAACGACCCGATGTCAACTTTGGCGCAGCCAAACCAAAATTGGTACACGCGTGCGTCATGACAGTCCGAACAAAAAAGTACATTACATGGTTGCTAGGCAACCAACAGGAGGTCGGCCATTTTGGGAAAAATGTAGTAATCTGGCGCCGAAGGCGCCATTTCATGCTCTCCCATTTGAACGAACTCGTCCTAGGGCGTTGAACGCAGCGACTCCCCGTTCGCTCCAGATCATCTACACAAGTGGGACATTAAAAGTTATTAAAACTTTCTAATAGGATTAACGGTGTTGTCATGGCAACGCCATGAATTCGGCGTCCGTTTTCAGGACTCGCCGCCGTGTTTAAAGACTCATAACTCGCACAAACTGAAGCCGATTTGAGCGTAACTTCAATCGTTGGTCGAGTCGTCAACTCCGGATGTTGTGATTTAGGACATTTGAAAATGGGCGCGATAGCGCCCCCTGCAGAGCACCAAATAAAAATGAATGAAGAATAAGATCAAACTTTGTCGTAGACAAAAGAAATTTGGCACAGACGTGCGTCACGTGATCCCGATAAAAAAAGTCAATCATGGCCACGCCTCTTTTCCTATCGTGTTGCCATGGCAACCACCCGGTGTCAACTTTGGCGCAGCCAAACCAAATTGGTACACACGTGCGTCATGACTGTCCGAATAAAAAAGTACATTACATGGTTGCTAGGCAACCAACAGGAGGTCGGCCATTTTGGGAAAAATCCAGTGATCTGGCGCCGAAGGCGCCATTTCTTGCCTTTGCTCTTTTATAATCTCGACCTAGTGTGGCAGGTAGGGCGCGGTAGCGCCTCCCGGTTATTGGGGCGGCGTGCGGCCACCGGCGTCAACCGGCCAAACGAGACCCTCGAGGGCCTCTAAATGCCGCTTGCGGCTTTAATTCCTCTGTTCTTGCACCTTAAGCCACAACAGGACCATATTTTTCAGTTGTAGTTTTACACTTAAAATCGCTAGTTTTAGTTTAATCTTATTTATCTTGATCACTTCCTGCCTCCAGCTGATGTCACTGATGATGTCACTGATGATGTCAGCAGTTAAAGGGTCTATAGTAAAGAAAGAAAAAAATAATTGGTATCTTATGTACAATAAGTAAAAGCAAAAATCTTAAGGGCGGAATTATAACAATAACAATAAATAATAAAAATAGAATACAAATTAGAACAGACTATAAAAAGTAGAATATCGAGGTGCAAGTTTACAGTCCTAGTGCAGGTTGTAAATAAGTGACGCTGATACAGAGGTTATTGCACATGTTACTTTACAGTCTGTTGTACCGTCTGACAGCAGTGTGGAGGAAGGACCTGCTCCTTCTTGCACTGAGGGTGGGTGTCGCTGAAAGACTGTGACCAAACCAGGGCGATAAAGGAACGAGATAAAATTGATCTTTAAACAAAACATCACACGACGCGAATTTTCATTGACGAGACGAAATGTTAGAAAGCGTTTCGTCAGATGTTCGTCAGAGCGGGAGAACGGTCATGTGACAGAGTCTGAACGTCACATGACTCTCTCTCTGCGCTTCAGTCTAAGCAGACACAGACCGGTCTAAACACAACACGACTGAATGAAAACAGCTGGTTCTGTCGCGAGTTGTGTATTTCAATCAAAAAAACGCGCACATCCCTAACTGAGCAGTGTGCTGGATCAAGGACTTGTAGTCCGAAACGTTACAAGTGGTGTGAGTACACATTAAAACAAACTATTCTTGGGAGCTAAAATGCAGTTGTGCGTGTTGTTATTTCTCATGAATAAACGGTTATAGTGAAAAGATGCTAACGTTAGCTGCACCTTTAGCTCGAGCTGTTAAATGACCGATAGTTTCCTCTCTCGGACAAATAGGCGAATAATCCAGGCCGTTTTCTTCATTCATGTGAAATCCATGTGAAATGAAACGTATGTGACTCATATTTATCCATAAATAATCCACTGTCTCTTGAGGTTGGTCGGTCTTTATCGCGACTTATCGTAGCTGTAGTCACTCATTCTGCTGTTCGGACACTGGGCTGAACCTACTTTCCGCACGCTGGAGTTTCAGCTGCTCCTGATCCTTTTGTGATGATGATTTTCATATCATGTTTCATAAAATAAATGTTTTGTAACAATAAATCAATTCTGATAATAATATCACGCAGGGAGGAGAAAGTAATGGGCTATGTGTCCGAACACAAACAGAATCAGGGACTATATACCGTAAATCCTCTAATATAGGCCGGGGCCTTTATTTACTCAAGCGCATGGAGGACGAGGCCTTTATTGGAACCAGGCCAAAATTAGAGACAGGCCTTTATTTCTATTTGAGGAAAACGGACGACCAGTAGAATGAAGAAAAACGAGATTTTTGTCCATTTGAACCTAAAATATTAGGTTCATTTATTTATTAACATTTCAAACACTTTCCCAGCGGCTGGAACATTGACGCATTTTATTTTGTAGTAACAACAGGAATCGTTTCGCTGCTGTTAGCGGAACATTTACATCAATGTCAGTGCAGATTTCTCTACTTTAGTTTTTCCCGCGGATTTGGGATTATTGGTTATCTCGTGTAAAGGCGAGTTTAGACGGAGCGTTTGTGTTTGTGATCGATCATAAAACAGACCTGAGAGAAGACGAGACGCTCGCGGCGATTGGAGGAGTTATTTTGAAGCGTGGGACTGACCTGCACACGGAGCCGCTGGATGTGCTTTGAGGACGCGATGGTGACTTTATTAAAACCCTGGAGGGTCACACAACATTTGTTGTTTGCCCTGTTTCCAAGTGTAGTCAAAGGAGGTTTGAAAAGTGGCTAAATCTGTGTCAAAGTTACGCTTGGATCAGCTCCGCAGCGTTCCCTCTCTCGGCCTGGGTTACAGTTTGTTTACTTCCTGCACGTGAGTTATCGTTTACACGAGTATGAGACAAATTCCTATAGAGTTAAATTATCACCCAACCCCAGTTTCTAATAATAGCCCCGGCCTAAATTGGAGACCGGCTTTTAATTGTCTCCGCCAGCAGCGAGCCCGGCCACTGATAGAGACCCGGCCGCTAATGGAATACAGGCCAGTATTAGAGGATTTACGGTAGTCTAATATAGTGCACTAGCTTGAAAATTCGAATAAAAATAACCTTTCTGCCCAACATTTCTTCATTAAAATTGCTGCTTCACTGAAATAAAATGATAATTATGCAACTGATGTCATCCTTCTGAATAAGTCATATTTTCAACAGCGCTAAAACCTGCCATATGCACTTTAAGTTCATCATGATCAACCTTTATTCCAGACACGAGGTCCAGTTAAAAACAAACGCACAAACAAAACAAGTGACGCCGCAATGTGAGAAAACCATAAATAGTGAGTTTCCCGAACAAACATTGAATCTGTGCGATAATAAAGTCACTTACAGTGAAAGTCTTATTAGGTTAAAGTCAATGTTGACCAATAATAAATCCCTTTGGCCTGAAGTGTCTCCCTTTGAAAGCACTTCCCCGCCTCATGCCGTTTCTCCTCCGGCCACAGGTTGGCGCTGGCGAGTCTGAACAAACATACAGAGGCCGTGGGCTATTACAAAAAGGCCCTGGAGCTGGACCCGGACAACGACACGTACAAGTCCAACCTGAAGATCGCAGAGGACAAGATGGACACGTCCAGCCCGGTCAGTGACGCTGCTGTGAGTGCGGGACGTGACGAGTGTTAAAGCCTAAGGCTGATTCCGAAACCCTTAAATGAAGCCTCTAAGTCCTAACACTAGCCACTAATCCTTAACCTTTCATGGGGTCAACTGTTAGATCTCTATGCAGTTAGTGAACTTCTGCTTCCGCAGCATTTGCCCAATTCGACCGTCCTTACCCAGGGGAAGGGGAAGTGACATCACCAACAGCTGTTCTTTTCTTTAAGGATATTGGCAGGCAAACAAAAGCGCATACCGCCACCTACTGTAGTGCATATGCAACAACAGTGTCCAAATAAAGACATTTAAGGAGAGAAAAAATATCCAAATGATCCATCACATTTTCCTTTAGCCTTATTTTATCTCAACAGCTGTTTAATAAAGCTACAGTATGCAAATTAGCCATGTGGCTTAAGTTTCTACTAAATAAAAGCAAAAGCACAAACTGCCTCCATTTAAGCGATTTACTGAGGCTGTGTCTGTGCTGTGATGACTCTAACATGTATTTTGTCACTTTCATAAAGTTTGGCTTGTGCAGAATCTCTTATATATATTTGTTTAATGAATTGTGCACCTGTCAATCAAAGCATGAAGAATCACTCGAGGGTGGGGGCGAGGGGGGCGGGCATGCAGCGCAGTGGCTTATGGGATGGCACATGGCTCTTAATCGCCAGTGAGTTAGCATCAGAAGCTCCTATGCTAAAGTGGCTATGATAGTTAGCATTGAGGCTCCTTTCCCTAACTCCTTCCTAACTGACAGACCAATTTGGAGGCTACTTATCATGGCGGACGCTGACGCACATCCGGTTTGGCGTTAGACCTCTTACCCATTTCACGGTTTCGGAATCAGCCTAAATGTTTTCTGGTGTTTACACAGACGGCCGGGATGGGAGGAGTGGACCTGGCCGGGCTCCTCAGTAACCCCGGCTTCATGAACATGGTGAGTTCTGCTGTCTCTTTTGTCAGGCTTTTCCCCCCAGTTTTTCCCAATTTATATTATTTTTTCCCAAAAAAATTCTTCTAATTTTTCCACATTTTTCCACATTTTTCCCCCTTATTTTTGCCACTATTTCTTAAAATTTCCCCCCAATTTTATATATTTTTAAACAATGTTTGCCCCATTTTTTAAATACATGTTTTCTTATTTTTGCCCCATTTTTTTCTTTAAATTTCTAATATTTTCCCCATTTCCCTCTGTTTTTGCCACATTTTTGTTTTTACAAATGTTTTCTTATTTTTCCCCCAATTTTGTGTTTTTCCCCACCTTTTTTCACACATTTCTTGAGCTTGGAGACAAACCCGATATTGGGGCTGGGCGATATGGACCAAAAGTCATATCCCGATATATTTAAGTTGAATATCGATATACGATATATATCCCGATATTTTTTCCGCTAAGTGAGAGCTGTGAAATTAAATGCTAAGTCAAAGTCAAAGCCAAATGTGAGTAGTTTTATTGAAAACTCACTATAAAATGTAAATATACTGTATACATTGTATAACAAAGCTCCATAAGGTGCACATTTAAATAAAAAAATTCTTGGATAAAAATAGCCTATAAAATAAAATAGGTCAGTCTTTTTCTGAGGGCAGCATTTATATATAAAGAGATAACAAAATAAAGTGCTCAGTTTAAGATAAATGTTTTTTAAAATAAGCTTGAGATTACCTGTTTCTTTTTGTTAACTTAATAGCTTATCTGAATTTGAAATATCCCGATATACGCGATATGGTCTAATTCCATATCTCGACATATCGCCCAGCCCCGATATTGTAAATTTGTAGATCTTCCACACATTATTGTTCTGTTTTTGGTTCTAGACGACAAATATTGTAGTATCGGTATTGAGAAAATTTCGTTCATGTATCGGTATCGAAAACCACGTGTCATTAAAGTCCTGGTATTAGATAAATGCCCTAATGATCACATGACCCGAGTCCCAGTGTTTTAATCGTCCCTGTTTTTCCTCCAGGCGTCGACGCTGATGAACAACCCTCAGGTGCAGCAGCTGTGAGTGACCGTCTCCTCAGACTTAAAGCTCAGCGTCACAGTGTCGCGTGTCTGATGTGAGTCTGTGTGTTCAGGATGTCGGGGATGATGTCCGGAGCCATGGGGGGAGGACCGGGACCAGGACCTGGACCCGGACCTGCCACTGCTGCCTCTGCTGCTGCTGCTGCTGCCACTGCTCCATCGGGCGACCTGAGCGGACTCATCCAGGCGTGAGTTTGGAGACGCTGAAAGCTTTAAATCTCTAGTCTTGACGCCGTAAATCAGTGTTTCCCCAACCAGGGGCACTCGAAGATTTAGCAGGAACCAGTCCAATTAAAAAAAGGTTAAACTGAGCTTCATTTTGAAAGGAAAAACCTGCAATAGAATGTATAGGTTTGGGAGTATTTTAGTTTATTTTGAACACAGACCAATGGCCGCTGGCAGAGCAGCCAGCGGCCATTGGTCTGGAGCCTGATCACACGCTGGAGGGTAATGTCTGCCTTGTGGCGCTCGTGTCTGTCCTGCAGGGGGCAGCAGTTCGCGCAGCAGATGCAGCAGAACAACCCGGAGCTCATCGAGCAGCTGAGGAGCCAGATGCGGAACAGAACGCCCAGCGCCGGCAACGAGGATCAGCCGTGACGCCTCCAGGTACAGGCCTCCAATCCAAATAATCCAAATATGGTCATTTCCTTTGTGGGAGACGGCAGCGGCTAAAGACAGGAGCATGTGTGCATTCCACTCTTTAACCTCTTACCCCCTGCCTGAACCAAGCGCATTTTCTCCAGTTCGGCTTTACCCAAATCTAAAAGCTTCTCGACTGGAGAGCAACAGTGTAAGTAGTAGTAGTTTATTCGGTCATTTCATTCCTTTAAACATTAAACAAACATTTCCATTATTCATGCCGAACACGACCGAAAGGGGTTTAGGCTGAAGTGAAAACTTATTACGCCTCATTTACACCGAGTACGTTACGTCCACGGCCCGTTTTACGTACTTCAAATCACGCATTCTAGTTTACACACGTCTTTAATCCGTCATGTAATAATGTTGCCTTTTAATCACATGTAAATCAGTAATGACAGCTTACTTTGTGACTTTAAAATGCAATATAAGAGCTTACATTCATTTCCTACATTTGAACTTCATTTATTAGGGAATGTTTAGTGTTTATGTGTTTACCTGCACCTTGAGAAACATGACATGGAGCCACCGTTGGTCTGTGTCCTCTCCTCCTCCTCCTCCTCCTCCTCCTCTCTCATCATCCACTCGTCTGTCTTCATCTTTCCCCCTCGGTTTTCTGCTTGTCTGTTGTCCTCTGGTCCTCCTCTCCTGGCCTCTGTACACCTCCGATCATCACCATCGTTACATCCAACGTCTGAAGCAAACGTGCTCTAGATCCTCGGAGTTTCCCCGGAGTTTCAGATCATAGTCCGTGTGTGAGAGGAAAAGAAAGGTGCGATGGGTCCCGGCTTTAGCTCATTTTCGGTTGAATATCTTCAGAAGAGACGAGACGCGAGTCACGGACAAAACTTTTCCCATCAGATGTTGTTATGTTGTTCTGAAGTGGTGTAACGCTGTTTATTGTCCCACCGAAACACGGAGAAGCAGTTCCACCTTGACGTTAATGTTATACTAGGCCATTATCCAGTGTGTTTCCCTTTTGTCGAGCACACGGCTCATTATGCAGCATAAAAAACTACTGCGCTGTAGAAAAAAGCCTTTGATGAAGCTCCGGCGTCAAAAATAGAATCGATGCGTATTCCTGCCGCAGAGCCGCAGACGTAACGGACACCTGACGGACAGGTGTAAACCACCTGATTGATTTACTTCATTCCTATTGTTATGGCAGACGTACGTAAAACGGACCGTGGATGTAACGTACTCGGTGTAAATGAGGCGTAACCCAGTTTACAGACTTCCACGAGAAAACAAACATTTATAATAAACAATATCAAGTGTCAAACAGAAGAGAAATAAGCATGTATTTAGAATTGATTTCAACACACATTTCAATATTCCAATGTATATATGTATATATACATTTTGTTTATATAATACATATTATGTTAATTTATTTTTAACTAAATCATGTCGTCATTTACATCCATATTCATCCATTATGGATCTATTAAAGCAGACCTGGGCAAATTACGGCCCGCGGGCAACATCCGGCCCGCGAGATGACTCAATCCGGGCCTCGACTTGTAGGGAATAAATTCCTGAATATGTCCAAAAAAAGTAAGTCTCTAGCCCATTCCTTTGCAGTTATGATTTTTAAAAGAAATTACCAGAATGTTCACTCCAGCCACTAGGGGGCTGCTTAAATAAAAATAAAAGGAAAGAATTCCACACGTGTCCAGCAGAGGGCACTGACATGATAGATCAGGATATAAACAACACATTAGCTACAGTCCTGTCAGGCTCATTATTATTCATTTATTGAAAAAAAGTTTCCTCAACAGTATTTTCCCAATCAAAACATATTATTATTTTGGAGCTTTTGTTAATGGACTCCGGCAATACACTCCCCTTTTGGTCCCTACGGAAATTAACTTGGAGACCCCTGCTAATGGTAGAAGTTAACGAATATAACAAGTTGAATAACCTAAATAATGATGCTCACACATGCGCGTCCTTGACTTGTTATGGCTAAATATTTACAGAAAATAATAGTCCTACTAAATACCAGTGTCAGATATTCAAAATACACAATTTAGTGTAATGTACAATAGGATAAAGTTGCAGAATAAGTTCGACTTATTGTTGGTGCGGCTCCGACTCAATTCAGGCTTCTCATGTGGCCCCTTATGAGAATTAATTGCCCACCCTTGTATTAAAGTCTTTTCACTAGTTTCATACTTTATTCATCCTAAGCTTATATATTTTTGAATTTTAGTAGATTTATACAACTTAGCTTTTGCTTTTCCTGTGTTTAAAAAGCTGCTGGATGTGAGGAGGGAGATTATTATTATTATGGGCTTTGTACACTATTACTAATTTATTAAGATCAACAAGATCATGGATTTTCAATAGATTTAGTTTGTTGGTGCGTAGAAATCTGCTTTAGTGATAATTCTTATTGCCTTTTTTTGGAGTAGGAAAATAGGATGAGTATTGGCTTTGTAATTGTTTCCACATATTTCCAAGTAAAGGATTAACTGTAACTTGCTGCTCGTCTTCCTCCTCCTTCACACCATCTACAAACTGCGTCACTAATTCCTGTGTTTTTTCGTCCTCCGCAGGTTGGACCTTCTCAGCCATCGTCTTGTTGCAGATTTGGACTCCGGGGGGCGCTGTTCCCATCTCTGAATATTTCCCGCATGAACACGAGGAGGAGGAGGGGCCTCTCGCCAAAAGACTGTTGTTTTTAGGAAGAACATTTGGCGCCGAATGTCCCTTTGGTTTAATACGACTAAAGTGTAACACAAAGATATTTAAAGCGAGCTCTAGTAATGTTTATCCTTTAAACCCACAGTGACCGGCTGCAGATGTAAATGTAACACGGATCCGCGCTGCAGATGTAAATGTAACACGGATCCGTGCGCGTGAGAGTGTGACTGTGTGAATGAGTCGTTTGTTTGGACAAATAAAATGCATCTAAACATTTTACACCGGTCCAGACGCCTGTGTTTTACTGTTTGTTTAAGGGGAGAAGTTGTTTTAAAGGAACAGGCCAGTGTTCTTCCATACTGAGATCTGTTCTTACCTGAGCTTAGACGAGTTGATGCGTACCTGTCTGGTCTTTGTGCCCGTGGAAGAGCTCGGTCGCTTCTGACTTCATCCCGTTTGGCGCTATAGGAATAAACTGAGAGGCTAAATGCTAACAACATCTTTGGTCTTTTTACGTGACTGAGCGCACGCACAACGACAGTGGCAGGCCGTGGGGTTTCAGTCAGGGCCTTCAATACATACTTTTCAGTCATGTGACTTTTGTTGTTATTTCGGCCATTTTGAATACCGAAGTAGAATTATGCAGCACTACAACATGTAACAATATCTCAAGTCAGGATGAAAATGAAAGACGACTGATTGACAGTGGTATTTTTATGTCCTCGTAATCATTGCTCAAGAAGATAACAGTAAAAACACGGCCCCAGAGACGCACGTTTATGTGAAGAAACCAGTGAGTCAGTGTTTAAGCTGCATAAGATGTAAGCATGCTACCAGTTAGCATTTAGCTTCAACAGCTCAGCTCTGACCTCTCCTAGGGAAAGCCCTGAACCACAAACATCTAGCCTTGGATACAACATGTGACAGAGGTCAGAGCTGAGCTGTTACTGTAGTATTTCCTCAGTGTTCATAGATGTGAGACACACATGTGTTTATCGTGTTGAAGCCATTGACAGTTGGTTGACTACCAGTTGCTAACCGGTAGCATGCTAACATCTTGTGCAGCTTAAACACTGACTCAGACTGAGACTCTGTCGACATGTCACACTGTAAAAATCCCAGAGAAAGGTTTTCTGTTTCCTCTTTGAGTTAATTTAGTCTTCAGAGTGAAGCAGATCTTTAGTAAATCCTGCTGTAGCTCGACAGACAGAGCTGCTACGTCTGTGCCACATTTGCTGCTTATATCACATAAACGTGCGTCTCTGGTTCCGTGTTTTAACTGTTATCTTCTTGAGCAATATTACGAGTTCATAAAAATACCATTGTCAATTAGTTTCATTTTCATCCTGAGTTGAGATATTGTTACATGTTGTAGTACTGCATAATTCTACGTTGGTGCTCAAAATGGCCGCCAGAACTATGCGTGATGTCATTGGAAACGCATCTATAGCAACCTGGGTTCACGCAGTCAAACGCATATAAACTGATCGACAACAGGCGTATGGCTAAAACTGCCTTTTTGCGTGGCACTTGTTCGCTAAAGGATGTATCAACAATGCAAACCAAAGCAGCGGTGCTTCCGCCCCCAAACAAAAGCAAACACCTCCGGAAACACATGACACATGACAGGCGGAGACGAGCGCATTGGAAACAGGCAGCTGATTTTAGAAGATGTTTTGTTGACAGAGCAAGACCTCAGAGATCAACGCAAAATCCACTGTAATAAAAAGATACTAAACTTAAAGCTTGGTGCTATGTGAGATGCTTTTGTAGCGCTCGTAGCCTCGTACCTGTTCCCTGCCCGAGTCCCAGCATAGCTGGCAACTCTTCTCCTGTCCGGGGAGCCAAGTGTCTACGTCCCGCTGCTTTGCTCTCAAAGCTCTTCATAATGAAGGTGCACACAATATCCGTGATCAGTAAATCCACTTCATTTTGCCTCGTTCGGACGTTTCCAAGAGGAATATCGTCTTGGTTACATTAGCGGTTTTCCCAGGCGAGGAAAGCGAAGGGGAAGCTTCTGAGCTACTGAAGGCCCTGGGGGAGAGCTGTCAATGTAGATCAAATTCTGATTGGCTGATAATTCTGTCAGTCACGCTGGCTGTCGATCATGTGTGCGGCCTGAGGAGGAGCAGCTCGCCGGATGTGTTTAAGGCACTTTTTGAGTAGGAAATTACAGTTACATCAACAAAACCAATATAAGCGACTCAACTGTACATTATGTAAATAAATTAGAAATTAAATATACTATTAAAAAATATTTTAAAAATTGTTTTACTAATTTGGCCAGGGCCAGCAGAGAAGGCCCTGCTGGCCCTGACGGCACACCACTGCACAACGACCAGACAGGTTAGTATCAACTCGTCTAAGCTCGAGTAAGAACATATCTCAGTATGGAAAAACTGTGGCCTGTTCCTTTAAAACTATCAAGAACAGCAACTGTTGGTGAACAAATAATCAAACCAGAGGCAAACTAAGCACTGAAATGATAACAGGTCAGTGAAGCCATCTACACTTTAAAGCATCACCTCGTAGAATTTTACCCAATAAATAACATTCAAATACAAGCATTTATATTATTTTCATCATTGGAAAAATACCACATAAATGTACAAGCAAACATGAGCCTTTGCTGTGAGCGGCTCAGCTCTCCTAAGACTTGACTGTAACTTTACCGGGAGTGGGTACGTCTCCGGCTCGTCTCCATGGAGATGTGGCTAAAACGGTCCCCGTCCAAATCCATTCTTTGATTATCCACCACAAAAAGAGCATTTTCTGTTTCGAGCTGGTCATGAGGAGCATGTTTTGTACTGATGGCATTCGTAGTCCAAAATGTTACGCAGTGTCCCTTTAAGTAAACCACTTTAAAGCACCACCTCATGACATCAGCAGGTGAAACAGAGCGTTATGAGCTCTACAGTCCACACCTCCAGGAAGTCATAATCCCATTTAAAATCTCAGTTTTTGGAAAATAATATTAAGATCTTAATCCCTGCCTTAACCAAGCACATTTTGACCGGTTCAGCTTTACCCAAATCTAAAAGCGACGTGTAAATAAATGGCAACCTCCATCTCTCATGGTACAGCTGATTTTTTTTTTTTTTTTGCCTTTTCCTGCGCTGCATTTGTGGTTTCTGTTCCACATTGTTTTATTTGATGATTTTGTTTGTCTTTGCCGTGTTTTTGTGGAGGTTCAGTGGATTTTACTGCAGAGAGTTCATAATGGTCCTGAAGAAGCAGCTTTTTAAAAGTACATTTCAAAACTTTAGACTAACTTTCACGGAAACTAGAAAAAAACTCGCCTGAGAGGTCATGAAATGGATACAAATGCTTTATAATTAGATGCACTATGTTTTTCCCACTAATACACTAAAGAAGGAGAAATAAATGTTCCACTACAGGGGGAAAAAATCAGGTATAGTCCCTTTAATAATAACTGCTTCTTAACTTGGTAGGTGTGGTAAGAGTTTAACCTCTTAACCAAGTGCATTTTCTCCTGTTTATCGTGAACAAACTCTAAAAGCTACAAAAGAGACGTAAAAAAGGATAGAACGTGACAAAAAAGCTTCAGGAATATGACGGAAAAGTGACGTCAACACGGCAACAACGTGAGGAAAATCTAGATCCGTTTTGTAGGTCTTAGCTTTAAAATTAGGCATTACACTGGTCTACAGGCTGTAAGTCCCAGTCGAGAAGCTTTTACATTTGGGTAAAGCAGGAGAAATTGTGCTCGGTTAAGGAGGAGAGGTTCAAGGAAAAGCCAATACGTCACCGCTGCGTTGGCCAATCAGCGCCGCCCGGACACAGAGAGGCGGAAGTGTCTGGACCTGCACCGGACCTGCACCTGTTTCCTTCAAGAACTGCTGCAAACTCCGCTTTCACAGGTATTTATCCGGCCTTTAAACATCTACTCCGGGTTTTTCTAACGTCTACTAATAAATACCGTTTCTACTGATCAAATGTCAACGTTTAAGCGGATTTATTGTCTTTTTGAGTGCGCTAACACCTGAAGCTAACTGCGCTAACGGCTAACAACAACATCATCAACATCTTTGATCAAACATCACTAGTTTTATTTTGCGCAAATGACATCCTAACTTGACTTTAAGACTGATATTGCTCATTAGAGTCACACGGTCTAGACTCATGTTATTGATAGAAAGTTGCTTTTATTTAGCTCATTCTGTAAATGAAGATGATTGTAGTCGAGACACAGTGAACTTCCTCTGTCCTTTGTTTTCACCTCTGCACCGTCAGTGTCCGCAAACTTTAGGAAACTGCAGGCCTAGAGGAAAGACTGACGTGGAGTTTAGCAGAGGAGGAGAGAGTCGGAGGATTCAGGCAGTAAAACTAATCACACCTTGTAGATTCAAATATAAATAGGGCACCATTACATTTTTATTGATACTTGGCTTTCGATATCGATACCTTAACAATACTTTTTCCGATATCTATATTAAATTATTTGTCATCTAGACTTAGAAAACGGAACAAAAACGTGTGGAAGATCTGCACATTTACAATACCGGGTTCATCTCCAATGTCAGGAAATGTGTGAAACATTGGGAATAATATGGGGGAAAATTGGCAGAAATAAGGAAGAATTGGGAATAGGCCTGAAACAACTAATCGATTAATCGACAACTAATCGATTATTGAAATAGTCGACAATTATTTTAGTAATCGATTAATGGTTTCCTAGTAAACACAGACTCAAATAGAGCAAAAATGACATGAAAATTGTGTATTTTTTATGAAAACCTACTTTGTGTTTAAAGTTAGGGTCTGTAGTGTTTTGTACATTGAAAATTTCATAAATATCTGTCTGTGTCTCATCCAATCAGAAAGCAGAGCCTCCAACAAACATTCACTTTACTCCATCAACATGTCCTCAAGCGATGCCACTTTAGCTTTATGTGATAAAAAAAATTGAAAAAATACAATTTTCATACACCATTCACAGCCTAGCAATTAATCGATTAATCGTGAAAATAATCGGTAGATTCAACGATTACTAAATAATCGTTAGTTGCAGTCCTAATTGGGAAATAAATTGGGTAAATAAAGGAAAAATGGGGGTAAATAGGGATAAATAATAGTAATTTAAAAAAAAAGTAATAATAAGGGGATAAATTCCCAACAAATTGGGCCAAAAATTTAAAAAACCCAAACATTGGGCAAAAAATGGAAAAGATAGGAATAAATAAAAAATTTTGAGGGAAGAAACATACATTTTAGCTGGAATAACCCTGTCCCTGGACCAACAGCATCAACACCTGGATTTAAGGAGAGAGTAAAAATACTTTAATCTTTTTGAAACCGGTAGAACCTAAACTGATTTTCTAATACCAGTCTGGTTTAACGGTGCCCATCCCTGAATATAAATGTACCAACGAACAGAAATCTAATAGTTTTGTTGACTATGTGTCTCTGTCCAATGGAGCATTGTGCTACAGTTATTACATTATTTAGAATTTCCTTTTCAATCAAAAAATGTAGAGGCACGTCTTATGGGCCGGGGGCGAGATGGACACCTCAATGAGCAGACAAGAGAAAATGCCTTATTCATGATAATCGTTTAATCTCACTTGTTTGTGTTTAGCTCCACCTTTCTGTCATTTTATCTCTGAAATGTAGGTCAGTGTCAGGCTCTTTATTCTTGGAACAATGGTTTTCAGACAATAGAACGTACTGGCGAGCAGTGGACTTAGAAACACTGTCTCTCTCACTGTGGTCTGTGTCCATTGTCTATAGAACCGCCTGACGGCTACAAACTCTTTTATTTTCCCGATACCAGACTGGATTAGTTTAACGGTACCGAGGCCTAGTGACTAAGGGTTCACACCAGCTTTTTTTTGTATTGAACAGCTCAATGTGTTATTTTTTGTTCGTTTTATGCACTTAGCATTCGTTGGAAAGATACAATAAATTAGACAAGTAAGTTATCCGGCAAACTTGATTAAAAATGTCACATCTTCATATTTTGCTAAATAAACCTAATCCAAACCATTTTTATAATCTTAAAGGGATATTTCAGGATGTTTGACATTGGGCCTCATTTCCTAGTTATCCAGAGTGTTGTTGATGTCTGGAGATATTTTTTGCTTAAATTCATGCAGTTCTTATATTTGAAGAGTCTAGTGGCGCTAGGCTAGGGCAAGGCTAAAGCATTTCTATGGTATCAGTTAGCCTGCATTAAAAACAGTGTGACCCACTCCACAGTGCACCTGAGGTAAATCACTTATAACACCAGACTAACCATATAAATGTCTGTGTTAATAGAATAATGTTTGAAATATAACTGACCTTGTATCACATGAATTACCGCATTTTGAGGGACTATTTTCTCGCAGATCACTCCGCCGCTGCGTTAGCTTACAGCCACGAAGCTGATGCTGCACAAATATAAGTTATTTTAAATGATTCTATTAACACAGACATTCATATGGTTAGTCTGGTGTTATAAGTGATTTACCTCAGGTGCACTGTGGAGTGGGTCAGACTGTTTTTAATGCAGGCTAACTGATACCATAGAAATGCTTTAGCCTTGCCCTAGCCTAGCGCCACTAGACTCTTCAAATATAAGAACTGCATGAATTTAAGAAAAAATATCTCCAGACATCAACAACACTCTGGATAACTAGGAAATGAGGCCCAATGTCAAAAATCCTGAAATATCCCTTTAAGCTTAATTGTTTTCCTGTTTCTAAACTTAAGCCTTTTCCAACTCCTCGCCGTAACCTTAACCAGTTAGATAATGATCCATATCAAACAAAATAGCCGAACCATCGACGGCATCGCAGACACTTCCTAAAAACAATACTATTATATATATATTGTTTTGTTGTTGTTTTTTGTTATTCTTTTCATACAATGAAAGAGGAAGCCATATAATGAGAATGTTAGCTGTTAGCATAGCATTCCAATCTTTCATAGGAGCGAGTTTAAAGGAACCTTTCACACCTTGCTGGGCGACTTCTCAGGCTCCCTACAGGAGTCTAAGTGGACGGAAGGGCATCTGAAGCTCCTGTGTCTCTCTCTGCAGGTGCAGCGTGTGATGTAGTGGCGTCCGGAGCAGGTTTGGGATGGAGCTGCTGTGGGTGAAGCTGGCCGGGATGCTGGGGCTGTTCGGGCTCATGCTCGCGGGAGTCCTGCTCCCCGTGCGCCTCCTGCTGGTGGACCGTGATAAGGCGCACAGGTACAGGCGGCCGCTGTCCCTCTGTAACGCCTTCGGAGGGGGCGTGTTCCTCGCCACGTGCTTCAACGCCCTGCTGCCCGCCGTGAGGAGCAAGGTGAGGCTTTACTGATCCCTGAACCTCAGAGCAGTGAGGCTCCATGGTTCTGTACGTTCAGTGGCACAACTTTAAATCATTGCATACCAGGAAAAGTTCATTTTAGATAATGATCATTTTATTTCAGTGAAACAGTAATTTAAATGAAGAAATGTTGGGCAGAAAAGTTATTTTTATTTGAATGTTCTAAGTGCACATGACACATTAGTCACAATTATATGTTAGATTTTGTGGGGGGGAAATCCACAGCTTTCTTTAATTTGACCATTTTTTGGGATGTTTATAATTTCACTTCCTTATTGGACACTGACAGGAAGTGACATAGATGAAGGCAAACCATTTTAAACTGTTGCCGTGCTGGTGTATCAATGGGACATGAGTCAAACTACTCGGGAACTTTACCTCTATATCACTTCCTGCCAGTAGCTTAAAACACATAAAATGTACTTTTCTGCCCAACATTTCTTGCTTCACTGAAATAACTTGATAATTATTTCTTACAACAGATGTTAAGCTTCTAAATAAGTCATATTTTCAAAAGCATTAAAACCTGTCATATGCACTTTAAGCTACTGACAGGAAGTGGCATAGATAGAGGTAAAGTAGTTTGACTCATTTCCCATTGATGTAACATTGTCGGCACGGGGTCCGTGTATGATTCGTTCAATAATTTTTCAAATTGAAATACAAAACGAAGTTACCTAGAAACGTCTGCTATGAGCATTTTCCGTTGTATGTAATGAAACAAAATCACTACTGTGTCCGTCTGCTGCGCCTCCATCTAGTGTCCCTACCGGCCTGACCTGCTGCCCGCAACCGCACCTTTCTCCGGGTTGAGGTCACTCTTCCACCTCCTCCGCGCTTCCACTTTTTGTCCTCATACCGCTCCAAGAGCAGGTGCACTGAATGCACATCACCGGAGTTTGCCACAGTCACGTAACAGAGGTTAAGGTGGAAACTGGGATGTGCTATAAAGATCATAATAAACCAAACCCATGCAAACAGACTAAACTCGATGCCCTGCTCATTGCAGCAGCTACAGCTGATGCCGGGTCACGTGACCCGGCGCGCGGTCATGGAGAAGCTTGCTGCTTATCTGTCCATACATCTGATATTACAGCGTTTATAGAAATCTCCTGCAGCCGGACAATAATGTGGCCTGTACCTCCGCTGTTGCAAACGAATAAATGATAATTCATGATATACGCTCTGAGCCTTGACTTTCAAATATTGTTTTTCTATTTTAGTATCAGATTGAAAACTCAAAATTAAAGCCATTTAGACTGATTTTGTTTCATTACATAAAACTAAAAATGCTCATAGCAGACGTTTCTATGTAATTTTGTTTTTGATTTCAATTTGAAAAATGATTGAACGAATCATACACAGACCGCACGGCCATCCATCCATATTCTTCCACTTGTCCGTTGCCGGGTCGTGGGGGCAGCTGTTGGAGCTGCACCAGCCCCTATGGCTCCTCCTGCAGGTGGTGGGTCGAGAAGGACGGCCTCATGGTTCTAACCGGGCCTGTTGGTCTCTCATAAGGGGCTTCTGAACCGCTCTTTGTCTGACCCCCGACAACAGAGCTCCAGGATCATTCAGGCTCAAACTCCTCCACCACGTTAAGGTGGCAGCTCCAGGAGGGGTGGTCGGCACGGCAACAGTTTCAAATTGTTTGCCTCTATCTATGTCACTTCCTGTCAGTGTCCAATAAGAAAGTGAAACTATAAACATAAAAAAAAGAAAAGAAAGCTGGGTAAAATTCTTAGCTAAATCTAAAAAATAATTGTTTTTTTGCAAAAACTGTCTAATATGTCTTAACCCCCACCCGAACAGAGCACATTTTCTCCAGTTTGGCTTTACCCAAATCTAAAAGCTTCTTGAAAAAGAGTCAAAATGGCAACAAAAACGTGACAAAAACTCAACAGAAAAGCGACAAAAATGAGATGAAAAAGAATGTGAAAATAGTGACGGCAACAATGCTTTCAAATGAGGCTCTGGCCTTTAGGCTGTAAGCTTTTAGATTTGGGTAAAGCTGAAGTGGAGAAAATGCACTCGATTAAGAGGTTAAAGTTTAAATAAATAGTTTGTAATATGTCTTAGGCACTTAAAGCAGAACCACAACTTGTTTACCTTAAAGAAGGAGTATTCTGCTTTTTTCAATCACATAGCACCAGTCTATAGCATACTACAATGATGACGTAACCTTCTGTTGGTCTGTATATGCAGTAAATTAAAATAACTGCCTTGAATAAAATTGCTCTCTCAAAATGGCTGTACTGAACGTCTTGAAATAGGCCTCTGTCTCTTTAAGAAGCTTTCCGACACGCCCCCTTCAGCACACTGCTGTGGCATCTAAACAACACTACTGTGCGGGGAGGGGGCTCTGCTGAGCTGAGGAGCAGTGGTTGGTGGCTTGGCTGGTGACGAAAGGTCCAGAGGCGTCTCCAGGAGGTGGGGGCGTTCCTAGGAGGACTGAGGCATAGCTACACCTAAAATGGCTGCCGTCTAAGTTTTTACTGATTACTCAAAAATATGTGAATGAGCCAAGGCAACACTCCAGGCATGTGTTTAATGAGGGAATGACATAATAACATGATATAAAGCTTGAAAAAGTCCATTTTACATAATACCCCCCCTTTAATAGTCCTTCTGGCCTATAGACTGTCACCTTGTAGGTTTGGGTAAAGCTGCACTAGTTAAGGCGGGTGGTAACAGAGTCTCTTCCTCTCAGGTGTCGGAGGTGATGTCGTCGCTGCAGATGGCGGGGGATTACCCCGTGGCAGAGACGATGATGATGCTGGGCTTCTTCCTCACGGTGTTCGTGGAGCAGACCGTCCTGACGTTCAGGAAGGAGCGGCCGTCCTTCATTAACCTGGAGACTTTCAACGCGGGCGGCGGCGGCTCGGAGGCCGGCAGCGACTCGGAATACGACACGCCTTTCATCTCCAGCCCCGCCCCTCACCGCCACAGCCACTCCCACCTGGACCCCGCCCGCCTGGCCTCCGCGGGGCCGCTGCGCCTCGTCAGCCTGGTGCTCGCCCTCTCCGCGCACTCCGTGTTCGAGGGGCTGGCGCTCGGACTGCAGGACCGCGGGGACAAACTGGGCGGGCTGTTCCTGGGCGTGGCCGTGCACGAGACGCTGGCCGCCGTCGCGCTCGGCGTCAGCGTCGCCAAGGCCTCGCTGCCCATGCGGGACGCGGCCAAGCTGGGGGCGACGGTGAGCGCCATGATCCCGCTGGGCGTGGTGGTGGGCGTCAGCATCGAGTCTGCGCAGACGCTGGCGGGCAGCGTCGTGTCCGCCGTGCTGCAGGGACTCGCCGCCGGGACCTTCCTCTTCGTCACCTTCTTTGAGATCCTGGCGCCGGAGCTGGAGGAGAAGGAGGACCGGCTGCTCAAAGTGCTGTTCCTGGTCCTCGGCTACGGGACGCTCGCCGCGCTCATGCTGATCCAGTGGTGACGAAGTGAGGTCATCACTGAGCGCCAAAGACCAGCCAAACCCAGAAGGAAAGCTACTGCTAGAGGTCGACCGATATATCGCCGATATATCGCCGATAAAAGCCGATCTCTCCAGCACTGAAAGTGATAAAGACTTGGGCTGATTCCGAAACCATTCAATTGTTAAGAGGTCTAACGCCAAACCGGATGTGCGTCAGCGTCCGCCATGACAAGAAGCGTCCGAATTGGGCTGTTGGTTAGGAAGGAGTTAGGGAAAGGAGCTTCAATGCTAACTATCATAGCCACTTTAGCATAGGGATTTCTGATGCTAACTCACTGGCGATTAGGAGCCATGTGCCGTCCATAAGCCACCGCGCCGCATGCCCGCCCCCCTCGCCCCCACCCTCGAGTGATTCATGCGCAACCACTGTTGATTGACAGGTGCACAATTCAATTAAAAATATATATATAAGAGATTCTGCACAAGCCAAACTTTATAAAAGTGACAAAATACATGTTGTCGTCCCCACAGCTCAGTCACATGGTTTTAAAGAGCCTCCTCAGTAAATGGACTAAATGAAGCAGTTTGTGCTTTTGCTTCATTTAGTAGAAACTTAAGCCACATGGCTAATTTGCATACTGTAGCTTTATGAAACAGCTGTTGAGATAAAATAAGGCTAAAGGAAAATGTGATGGATCATTTGGATTGTTCTTCTTTTTTTTTTCTCTCTTTAAATGTCTTTATTTGGACACTGTTGTTGCATATGCACTACAGTAGGTGGCGGTATGCGCTTTTGTTTGCCTGCCAATATCCTTAAAGAAGAAGAAGAACAGCTGTTGGTGATGTCACTTCCCCTTCCCCTGGGTAAGGACGGTGGAATTGGGCAAATGCTGCTGAAGCTCTAGTTCACTAACTGCATAGAGATCTAACAGTTGACCCCATGACAGGTTAAGGATTAGTTGCTAGTGTTAGTACTTAGAGGATATCATTTGATGGTTTCGGAATCAGCCTTGATGTTTTTTTTGCATTAGAAAGAGCGAAGTCAGGGCTTTAAAACAAGTCCTCCCACACCTTGGCCTCAGAGAAACATCACGATGAAAATTGATTAGCTACAAGTTTGTTAAATATACAGTAAGTAAACCTCGGACATACTGTCATTTTGAAGCAAAGAGAGTTCTGTGCTTCAAAATGACATACAGCGTTCAATCGCCGCGGTAGTTTTAATCTCAGCAATTGTATTTTTGATCGCTGCGCAAAATGCCGTGGCTAGCAGCAGTATGCTAATGCTAACGGCATTAAGGCTGGGACGGAAACTATGATTGAATCACCTAAAGTAATCAAATATAACCGGCTACTGCTGGAGCTGCCAAGTATCGGCATCGGCCGTAATAAAACCTGTATCTGTCGACCTCTAGTTACTACAAGACGACTAATAATCATACATTTGTTGAGGCTGCGTTTAGGACATTCTAGAAAGTCATGTATAGGGATGGGTATCGTTAAGGATTTATCGATACTACTACTCTTATCGATACTCCTTATCGATCCGGTACTTTAACGGTACTCTTATCGGTACTTTAATAGAAATATATATAAAGGTAGATTGAGATTACCGTATACGTAGGCATTAATCCTTGGTCTATATTATTTATTTATTACTCTACATTTCATTTCCACTTTGCGCATACACTTAATATATGGGAGTTAAAATACTTCACTTACGTTGCTATTTTTTTTAAATCATTATTATCTAGTAAATGAAGGCTGTTGGTTAGATTTGGCTGTAGCTCTGGGGACTGAGTCCAAATGAAAACTTAGTGCAGTAAAATAATGAACTGTTCAGCCTCTCAGCTTGTGTCCACTGGGGTTGACACCGGCTCGCGCTGACGTGCACGTGTGAGCGCGCACGCATGTGCACGTACATGCCACTGTGTACGCCGTTTGTGGACAAATAGACTCCACCCGAAACTCTTTAGTTTGGGTATTTGTGAAAGAAGAAAAGTGCGAGTGGCTCGTCTGTCTGTTCAATACGAAGTCGTTACGTTTAGCTTTTTTTTTTTTTTTTTTACCGCGGGTTAGCGGTAGCAGCTCGTAACACCGCGTGTCTTTCCCGCGTGCACCTGTCTCACTGCACACGGCTGCAGAGGGGAGACAGGGCAGTGGCAGAGTGCAGGGATGGACACCCTGCACTTTCGTGTGGGGTAGCAGTTATGAACAGATCCGATGCAGTGAACGCATCCATGAGGGCGGAGTGATTATTTGAGCGCAGCAGCCCCGTTAAGAAGACCGTTAAGGCTGGAGCTTATCGGTCCGGGTGGACCGGCACACGTGGCCCCGGGGCCGTTATGATACCGGGGTTCGGTACCCATCCCTAGTCATGTAGGATCTGAGTTGGAGCCGAGTCCGATACAACTCAAGAGGAGACACGAGAAATGTCCAAATGTTTTCCCTGATCATTATTTGTAAGTGACACATTCATCTTAGAGCTCAAAGTCCTTTCATCGTTTTAAATATGGGCGTCACGTGACTCCGAGTGAAGACGCTGGGCTTTGACAGTTTTTGTTTCACGTGGATCTGTCCAGTCGTTACAGAAACATTAACCATGAACCGAGTCCAAAATGCAGCTTCAACAATAGGATTCTTCGCTGCACCAAGTCAATCTTTAGGTCGATTGTTGCGCCTTTCTTAATCCTGATCCAGGCCTGGCGGTAAAGGTTTGTGAACCACCGGCATCAATAAACCGATCTTGGCATTTCCCCTGTGCCCCACCTGCTCTGACCCGGGTCTAACGCAGTAACTGTGTGTCGTGTACTGTACTTAAGCCTTTATAAGAAACACGTCATGTAACTTATTCTTATCGTATGTTTGTATAGAAGCACATTTTAGAACCTGAAGTACATAAGAAACAAACACTAATGACTGCAGTAACTTCTGTCACTTTAGTTCTTAGATCTTTAACCAAACACTCCTGATTATTCTTATCGTCGTTTACGCAAATGGAGCTTCGACAATCACCTCGTCTGTCAGATGCCTCCCATTCCTCTAGAGGATGCTTTTTCTTCTTCTTCTTTATCTTCAGACTTGCACAATACAGTGGCAAGAAAATGTAAATACACTGTGTGGAATTTCTCACATTTCTGCCTAAATTGGTCATAAAATGTGGTCTGATCTTCATAAGAATGAGTAAACAGTGTCTGCTTAAACTAATATTTAGATTTGATCATATTTGTATTGCCCATAACATGTAAACATTCACAGGACAGGGAGGAGTAAGTAAGTACACCGTCTGAATCTCACTGAACTGCAGCAGTTTTGTAAAGGGGAATGGTCCAAGATTCATCCTGATCGTTTGAGCGTCTGATCTGCAACTACAGGAAACAGTTATTGCTGTAAAAGAAGAATCAGCAGATATTTAATACAAGGGTTTACTTACTTATTCCGTGCATGTTGTGAATGTCTCAGGTTTTTCTGCCAAATATCTTGATAAACTTGTGAATTAATTTTTCCATTGATGATGTCACGTTGTCCAGGCCCTGAGGAGACAAAACAGCCCCACACCCTGATGCTCCTGCTCCAGACTTCAGTGAGGAGAGGGTTTAGATGTTGATGCTGTTCCATTTGTCCTCCACACATGACGTTGTGTGTTCCTCCCAAACAATTCAACTTTGGGTTAATCAGTCCACAGTATGTTTTTCCAGTAGTGCAGTGGAGCCTCCAAGAGCTCTTTCACAAACCAAAGTTGAACAGTTTGGGAGGAACACACAACCTCATGTGTGGAGGAAAAATGGAACAGCATCAACATCTAAACTCTCTCCTCACTGTGAAGTCTGGAGCATCAGGGTGTGGGGCTGTTTTGTTTCCTCAGGACCTGGACAACGTGACATCATCAATGGAAAAATGTATTCACAAGTTTATGAAGATATTTGGCAGAAAAACCTGAGACACGAATCTTGGACCATTCCTCTTTACAAAACTGCTGCAGTTCAGTAAGATTCTTAGTGGTGTACTTACTTATTCCTCCCTGTCCTGTGAATGTTTACATGTTACGGCCAATACAAATATGATCACATGTAAATGTTTGGGTGGTATTAGTTTAAGCAGACACTGTTTAGTCATTATATGATTTTGATGAAGATCAGACCACATTTAGTGACCAATTTAGGCAGAAACGGTGTACTTACTTATTCCTACCAGTGTTTGTATTTTCATCATATTGACCGTTTTATTGTGTATCTTAATGCTTTAATCCAAATGTCGCATGTGAACGTATGGACTGAGTCGATTTTTCCCAAGTGCTTTTTTGATATGTTCTCGGCAAAACACTGGAAACTCTTTTGTAAATTATTATTAAACTTGATTATTACTTTTGTATTTAAGGAAATCAAATGTTTATGGAGTTGTATTTAAGAATAAATTCGTCAAAGTGATTGTTGTGTGTTCTTGCTCTCGTCGGCCTCGGTCTGACCTCGCTGCTCCTGCTGGCTCCAGGCCCGGTCTGGATCAGGACTTGATGAGATTATAGTGTGATGACGACTCAGTGATGGATGAGCCCTGACACCAGGACCAGGAAGACAGAGCTGAAACTCCTCTGCGTCTGCGCTGGTCACTCAGCTCCTTCCCAACCCGGCGTCTGGTCATAAGAAATACTATTTTCCCTCTGTAATTATGCTTTAGATAACATCTGTAGTAAGTTTAATCATAGTTTTATTTCACTGAAGCAGCTGTTTAAAGGTGCCTTATGCAACTTTTTAAGCAGAAAAAAAGTTGCTATTTGAGCGAGTTTCACCTTTCAGTGGAGTGGTTAACTTGGAGCCTTCATTGGCCTCTATGACGCTTGATATTTTAGATTTTCTGGTAGGGTTTCTCTGCTGATGGAGCTGTCTCCATGGTTACATCTACATTCCATCCAGAACACCTGAATCCCTTAAAACCTGAAATCTTCTTTCCCTTGAAACATCACGTGCGGCTTGAGGCCAAGTGTAAATGGTAACTTCTACAGCGCTTTTCTACCTTCAAAGGCCCAAAGCGCTTGTGAGATGTGGCCCTCAGACCTCAGGCTTCATGTTGCATAGACCATTCTCAGAGGAACTGTGCCTATTTGAATATAAACCTCAAATGAATGCACTAATCAAATAATTACTCTGTCGTGGTGGGCGGAGTTCCAAACATCAGATTTGCAAAACCAAAGTGACAGTGTCAATAGGCACTATAGGCCAGAGGTGCTTCTTTTTACTCACCAAATTTAATAATTACACAATCAAAAGCTCACGGACATTTAGTGAGACATTATGATTCCAAACCTAAGTAAAGGTGTGGGGAACTGTCTTAGAAACACCCAGTTTAATGTTTGCCAGCATTGACCACCGTCTGTGCCCCTCAACGACTTGTACACTTCAATACGCAGCCCTTCAAAATTCATAACTCACTAAATCAGGCTATTAGATATTTAAAAATTACACTTGTATTGTTCAGTCCAAGACTGTAAAGTTTGAAGTCTGTAGGAGCTACTAAAGCTCTTCTATTGTCGCACCAATGTGATAAAAGTGTATTTTTAGTAAATACATTTATGGAGAAACATTGAATCAGTGCAGTAAGTGAACATGTTATTGTGAAGAATGGGCATTTTTTGTTGTTTCCGAGTGAAAGTTTATGTTAAAGCTGGGGTACCTGATTTTTTGGTGTTGTAGAATACATTTACTTTTGCCTCCTCAGAGTATGTTGTAAACACAGCAAAACACAGATCTTGTTGTATTGTCTTCACCTAAAGTTTACTGAGCCATGGATGATAGAAGTCTAATCCATCCATCCATTTTGTTCCACTTGTCCGTTGCCGGGTCGTGGGGGCAGCTGTTGGAGCTGCACCAGCCCCTATGGCTCCTCCTGCAGGTGGTGGGTCCACAGAAGGACGGCCTCATGGTTCTAACCGGGCCTGTTGTTCTCTCATAAGGGGCTTCTGAACCGCTCTTTGTCTGACCCGTCACCTACGACCTGTTTGACCCTACCAGGGGCACGAAGCCCCCGACAACAGAGCTCCAGGATCATTCAGGCTCAAACCCTCCACCACGTTAAGGTGGAGGCTCCAGGAGGGAAGTCGAATCTAAATTAGTGGAATTTATCTTGGGGGTGGCCGCCCCTGCTTTCACTTTGTCACCACTCAATGCTGTATATGATATGGGTTTGAAATGTGCATATTATTACATTCTTTGAGCAAATTGAATACACAGGAGGGACTGTGAGAGCTAGAAACAACCAAAAATGTCACTGTTTGAACAGGAAAAATCAGGTACCCCAGTTAAATCAGCTGTTTCAGATAATAGATGATAGAGTCGATCAGACTGTTTTGAACAGATTCAGCTCCATCATCAAAGAGAGACTAATCCTGTCACTACGGCGCGATGAGTGCATGAGCAGCAGAGGCGCGTGCGGGCCGGGGGGAGAAGTTGAGCTCGTGAGTTCACCTGTAATAAGCCTCTTAAGCCCCAGGACTCAGGAACTGAACTGGCCCCAGTGCGAGAGGCTCTGATCGGGCCGCCATGAGCTAATCCTCCGCCCAAAGCCCCGAGGAGCGCCCTGTCAGTGTCACGGACCCGAGACCTGAGACCCGAGCGCCCGGTCAGAGTCACGGACCCGAGACCTGAGACCTGAGACCCGAGACCCGAGCGCCCGGTCAGAGTCACGGACCCGAGACCTGAGACCTGAGACCTGAGACCCGAGACCCGAGCGCCCGGTCAGAGTCACGGACCCGAGACCTGAGACCTGAGACCTGAGACCCGAGACCCGAGTGCCCGGTCAGAGTCACGGACCCGAGACCCGAGACCTGAGACCCGAGACCCGAGCGCCCGGTCAGAGTCACGGACCCGAGACCTGAGACCTGAGCGCCCGGTCAGAGTCACGGACACGAGACTGAAGGAGGACCCGAGTGCCCGGTCAGAGTCACGGACCCGAGACCTGAGACCCGAGCGCCCGGTCAGAGTCACGGACCCGAGACCTGAGACCCGAGCGCCCGGTCAGAGTCACGGACCCGAGACTGAAGGAGGGCGAGCACCGGACATCACTGGGTTTCACTGAGAGAGAGGTTCACGCAGAGGAAGAGGTGAGTCTTATCGAGCCTTTATTGCTCACGTTTGTGTCTAATCCTTAAATCTGTGACTTTAGTTTGTTTTATTTTTTCAACACAGGCCTCGAACTGTGTCTTCAAAAAGCGCAAATACCCTTCGCCTTTGTTACTTATTAGGATTATGATTAGGGCTGCACAATATATCGCAAAAAATATTGTATCGTGATATTAGGTGATGCGATATCCGTATCACAAGAAGCCACAATCTATCACGACATCACTGAAGTCTTCATCGGACTGAGACTGACTTAACATGGTCGGCACGGCAACAGTTTAAAATTGTTTGCCTTCCCCCATGTCACTTCCTGTCAGTGTCCAATAAGGAAGTGAAACTATAAACTTCACAAATATGGTCAAATTAAGATTCTGCTAGAAATGTTAAATGTTCCCAGTTTCCCCATGTAAAGCATCTTTGAGTGTCCAAAACAGCACTATATAAGTTTGATGTATTATTATATTAGTTTTCTTTAAATATAATCTTGTTAACTATGTTTTAGCAAAAACTGTGTCTAATGTGTCATATGCACTTTAAACATGTTCAAGATATATGAACTGCAACTGTGTCTCTGATAGTTAGTGACGATAAGGTTTGACATTTGGGTATTTCTCTTAGACATTTACGGCTTTACCTCTGATCGCTGTCTGATCTTAGAGGCGTGAGGTCAAAGAGGGCCTCACGCCCTTTTAACAAATCACATAATTCCACTATGGCACTCATATTGATTATTTTAGTTTTTTGCTGTGACCTAATACCCGCTTCAGTTAGTCTGCTCTCCGTCTGAAACCGTGATCCTTGTCCGTGGTCCTTGTCTGTGGTCCTTGTCTGTGGTCCTTGTCTGTGATCCTTGTCTGTGGTCCTTGTCTGTGATCCTTGTCCGTGGTCCTTGCAGGTGTTCGGGCTGGGGCCATGGAGGAGCTGCTGTTGCCGAGCGGCGAAGAGGAGACACGGTCATGTGACAGCGGGATGTTCACGCAGCCCAACGCCAACAGGAGGACGTCCATAAACCGACTGAAGCGGCTGTGGCATCGGCCGGGCTCCACGCAGCTGCGCGACAACATCCGCCACTTCTGCAAGAGGAACGGGCTCCTCACGCTGTCGGTGATCTCCGTCATCACGGGCTGCACGCTCGGGTTCACGCTGCGCGGCACCCAGCTCTCCACACAGGTGAGACTAAAGCCGTCGTTCCACATAGCGCGAACCGGCCAAGTTATGGAATCATTCAGAGGAGCCAAGCTGTATTAAAACAGAAAAGAAACCACTAAATACAACTATGAAGGTAAGCTACATGCAAATGTTATGCTAACACCAGCTAAACCTGCGCTAACAGCGGCTAAATGCTAATATCAGCAAAATCCCCTTTTAGCACAGCGGTATGATGTTGTGAAATATTAAATCCATATGACCTGCGTGTCAATAGTGAGGGCTGTCCACTCTCTCGTTGGCCAATCAGAGGCCAGAGTCTGTTCACGTCACATCAGACACGGGTCAGCACTTTGGCCACAGTCAGAGGTCGGTCCCAAAACCTATACCTGGTCAGACCAGTTTGGCCTTTGTTATGGAAAAGCTCCACAAAGCGGGAGAAAGAGCCATTCGGCTGACACGCGCCTGCATGTGGAAAAGAGCCTAAACTGCCCCAAATGCTGCACTCACAATCAACAACAGGGGAAAACATGAAGTCCTATTAGTGATTAAAAAGAAACAATACACAAGTATGAAACATTGTTACAAACTAATTATTTATATTTTTTGCCCAATATTTGCCCCATTTGATTTTTTAATTTTTACATTTTTTTTGTTTTATTTTCCCTTTTTTCTCTCATTTGTACTATTATTTTCCCTAATTCACCAATTTTCGCCTAATTTTCCCCACATTTCTTGACACTGGAGATGAACCCGATGTTGTAAATGTCGCTTTTGTGCCATATTTTCATCACGTTTTCTTTCAAGCCACAAAAATTTGACCAAAACACGTCAAAAAAGCAACAAACATGCCATGAAAACACAAACACAAAAACGTGACAGGCATAACAAGGAAGAAGCTTAGATGAGTTTGGTAGGTCTTAGCTTTCAAATGGGGCGTTACTCCGGCCTATAGGCTGTGAGCTCCAGTCGAGAAGCTTTGAGATTAGGGAAAAGGCGAACTGGAGAAACTGTTAAATAGCTTTCATTTGGAAATATTCATCTTGTACCTCCTGTCCTGGCCATGGTGTAGTTTTAGTTTGGTCAGTGAACGTCCCGGGATAAGGAAGGTGTGACGTGTGTTTGAATCTGGAGCCAGGACTTTCCCAGTAACAGAGCTCTTACATTTGTTTGTCCCGTTGTCGAGTTAAACCCTGATCTCTGCGACTCGGGCCAACTGTGTCGTCGGTTACAGAAGCCCGTCCTGCACAAATGTTCTACTGGCCTCCGGCTCACGCTCTGCTCCAGCTCAGAGCAACTTTAGAGTTTACATGGTTTACATTATGTCATTGATAATTGGAAATATAGAATGCTGTCAATTAAAACTCATTTGGAAGGAAATTACATTTAACTGACTAATTTACTCATGCTGCTCCCTTTTTTGTTTAAACATCTCTACACTCTTTACAGAGCTAAACATTTTCTTTACCTCAGCTTGGATCAATGAATTTAACACATCCACAGATCATTTGTTTTGTCAATGAAACCCGCTCTGATTGTTTGCAGTGCCATGGCAACAGCGGGCGACAGTGACCAGAGTTGCAAATTGTCAACATGGACAGATGTGAACTTAAAGTGATCTTTATCCATCCATCCATTTTTTGCCGCTTTATCCGGGGCCGGGTCGTGGAGGCAGCGTCTGAGCAGAGATGTCCAGACTTATTTTTATTTATTTATTTTTATTTACAGAATAAGATAACAAGACAAGCTTCAAACCCTCCAGCCACTCCCATTTGCATTCACAATCACAACCACAATCATCCACACAATCATAGTGTTTTGACAGGAACACAAACTATAAACAGAAAGGAAGCACAAAGCAAACGAAAATAATAGCATAAAAAAAAAAAAAAAAAATGAAATCACTAATACCAATCAAAAATCCATAAACAAAATGCATTATAATTGGCAAAACATTTATGATATAACAAATGGCACCTAATATTTATATCTCTAACTCAAGTAAGCAGACATTCCATTTCTTTTCATGCTCAATTATTCTGTTGTTATTTGATGCTATAATTGTTTCTAACATATACTGATGATAAACTCTATTCTTAAAGTGTTTTATACATAAATTTGATACATTTTTAGCTTTAAAAATAACAATTTTACCCATCAGAATAATCATATTCAAAAGGTATGTGCATTTACCCTCAAAAACACATAACACGATATTCTGAGGTGTGATTTGCAAAGCAATACCCATAGACCTTAACCATAACTGTACACTGACCCAAAACTTAGCCACATGTGGACAAAAATTAAACAAATGCATCAGGTCCTCCTCCTCATCCCCACAGAACCTACAACAGGGATCCTTTCCTATCTGCCATTTGAACAGAGATTTTTTTGTTTGATTTTTTAAGTTGAAATATCCTGGAATATGAGTCTATGTATGTATGTAGTTCTATAAATTCTTCTAAAGTAATCTTTCCACAAAATTGGATCATTAAATTCATCTTCCCAAAACAGGCAGATTCTGTATGGAAAAGTGTGGTGCCTGTGTCTAGACTTCCTGATCCACGCACACCTCCTCCAGCTGTTCTGGGGGGACCCCGAGGCCACACCAGGCCACAGAGACATGTCCCTCCAGCCTGTCCTGGGTCTGGGCCTCCTCCCTATAGGACATGCCTGGACCTATGACGTAATTTAATTACCTTTAAGTTAAGCTTATACAACACTAACCCGCGCAGTTCGCAGTGATCGAGGGCGCGTGATGGAGCAGCGACTCTACTCCGAGCTCCTCCCGAGTGACTGAGCTCCTCACCGTGTCTCTGCGAAGGAAACTCATTTCGTCCGCCTGTATCCACGATTTTGCCCTTTCCTTTAACAGCTCTATTAAGACCATGTAGAAAATCCATGTGTGTGACGTTTACTTTGAGTCACAGTGTGTTTGAAACCTGACCCTGGTCGTGTCACTGTCATGTTTTCAGGCGAAGATCTACTTCTCGTTTCCCGGGGAGCTGCTGATGCGGATGCTGAAGATGCTGATCCTGCCTCTCATCACCTCCAGGTCGGCTCCGGTTTACTGCACACTCGTCATTAAGACAAGACATGTTTTATTTGCTCTACTGAAAGTGACCCATGTCAACAAATAGATGAAAAGGCGAGAACACAGTTTTCAATTAAACAAGAAGGAAGTGTCCACATTGAAATATCTAAACTGGTGGTAAAAGTGCAAACATTAATGTGCTTTTATACAGACTACATCATCCTGGGACATCCATCCACATCAACCTGCCAAAATCCTTAGTGATATTTGATTAGGCCATGTTTCCCTCAGATCAGGGTCATGTTTGCTAAATATTACACGCCTCCACAAACACAAGCAGAAAGTGCTCCAGGGTCCTGACTCAGTGTGGACTTACCTCCTGGACACCTGCATGGTCTGAGTGTTTCTGAGAATCACTGTTTCCTGAAGTGAGAGATAATGCGTTGTGAAGGTCACAGCCTCGTTAGCCTCAGTTTGCCTCAGCAAAGCAGAGTCAGTGTTTCATTACAGTCTGTCTCCTTCACTGATGAAGTCTGTGGAGACATACACATACACGTGCATATAGAACGTGATTTAACTGTTATTTAACTGTTGCCGGACTAGGTGCACATTATATAAGGGATAATGTACTTATTTTCCCGATAATGACCAGTGTGATATACATGATCCCGCTTATTATACGGCGATCTGCCAACACACACAAATAAACGTACACTTTTATGAAGGCAGAAAGGTTTATTTAATGATTTCCGCGGCAAATAGTTCCCAAAAGATTGATCGTTGCTTGGCAACGATTGTTGTGATTCCAGGCAGTGTGGCTAGGCTAGTAGCAGCACGGCTAGCTACTTATTTGAAGGTGCAGTTGGAGAGGAGGAATGGTGGGGAATCTCTGGGTAAGTTCTTATGGACGGGGACAGAGATATTTATAGTGTCCTCTACTACTATTTGTGGAGTGATATGAAAGCCCTGTATTACAAACCCATTCAAGTCAATGGAGCGTTCTACTTGCATTGTGAAGAGCCATATAATAACACTTTTTAACAGACAGCCTCCAGCCAATCAGAATCGAATATTCACCCAGACCATAGATACAGACGGCATCGCGTCATAGAAGGGGGCGTGGCTTCGCCGAGGGGGAAAACAGAATCTTTTGGGAAACACAATTTTTCACTCTTTTTAGCCGTTTTCTGTTGAAATATAAACGTTATCACACATGAATAAAGTCAAGTCTAAATCAGTCCATATGATGTTTATTCACAGCAGATTGTTAAGTAGAAGCAGAAAAACGGCAGTCGTAGCTAGTGTTAGCTAGAGTTAGCATTAGCACGATGCTAACATGAAGCATCATCTCCATTATTTATGTATTTATGGGCTGTTGAACCACTTTGCTCCTCTCCATGTCTTTGTATCTTTATTTGGTAGAAAACTATTTTCACAATTCAGTGTTTGTTAAAGTGTTTTTTGAATAATTAGAGAAAGTTTAGATTTTTTCTCCAAATTGTTTTCCCCCTTAACTGTTTTCAAGCATGACCATATATGGGCGATTCCAGAGATGCCGTCTGTATCAGATACAGTCGTTAGCGTTAATATCTGTGTGTTTTGTCGTCGGGCTCATTAACATTAATATCTCTGTTCTGCTGCAGTTTGATGTCGGGGCTCATTAACATTAATATCTCTGTTCTGCTGCAGTTTGATGTCGGGGCTCATTAACATTAATATCTGTGTTTTGCTGCAGTCTGATGTCGGGGCTCATTAACATTAATATCTCTGTGTTCTGCTGCAGTTTGATGTCGGGGCTCATTAACATTAATATCTGTGTTTTGCTGCAGTTTGATGTCGGGGCTCATTAACATTAATATCTGTGTTTTGCTGCAGTCTGATGTTGGGCTCATTAACATTAATGTCTCTGTTCTGCTGCAGTTTGATGTCGGGGCTCATTAACATTAATATCTGTGTTTTGCTGCAGTCTGATGTCGGGCTCATTAACATTAATATCTCTGTGTTCTGCTGCAGTTTGATGTCGGGGCTCATTAACATTAATGTCTCTGTTTTGCTGCAGTTTGATGTCGGGGCTCATTAACATTAATATCTGTGTTTTGCTGCAGTCTGATGTTGGGCTCATTAACATTAATGTCTCTGTTTTGCTGCAGTTTGATGTCGGGGCTCATTAACATTAATATCTGTGTTTTGCTGCAGTTTGATGTCGGGGCTCATTAACATTAATATCTGTGTTCTGCTGCAGTTTGATGTCGGGGCTCATTAACATTAATATCTGTGTTTTGCTGCAGTTTGATGTCGGGGCTCATTAACATTAATCTCTGTGTTTTGCTGCAGTTTGATGTCGGGGCTCATTAACATTAATATCTCTGTGTTCTGCTGCAGTTTGATGTCGGGGCTCATTAACATTAATATCTGTGTTTTGCTGCAGTTTGATGTCGGGGCTCATTAACATTAATATCTGTGTTTTGCTGCAGTTTGATGTCGGGGCTCATTAACATTAATATCTGTGTTTTGCTGCAGTTTGATGTCGGGGCTCATTAACATTAATATCTGTGTTTTGCTGCAGTTTGATGTCGGGGCTCATTAACATTAATATCTCTGTGTTTGCTGCAGTTTGATGTCGGGGCTCATTAACATTAATATCTGTGTTCTGCTGCAGTTTGATGTCGGGGCTCATTAACATTAATATCTGTGTTTTGCTGCAGTTTGATGTCGGGCTCATTAACATTAATATCTGTGTTTTGCTGCAGTTTGATGTCGGGGCTCATTAACATTAATATCTCTGTGTTCTGCTGCAGTTTGATGTCGGGGCTCATTAACATTAATATCTGTGTTCTGCTGCAGTTTGATGTCGGGGCTCATTAACATTAATCTCTGTGTTTTGCTGCAGTTTGATGTCGGGGCTCATTAACATTAATATCTCTGTGTTTCTGCTGCAGTTTGATGTCGGGCTCATTAACATTAATATCTGTGTTTTGCTGCAGTTTGATGTCGGGGCTCATTAACATTAATATCTGTGTTTTGCTGCAGTTTGATGTCGGGGCTCATTAACATTAATATCTGTGTTTTGCTGCAGTTTGATGTCGGGGCTCATTAACATTAATATCTCTGTGTTCTGCTGCAGTTTGATGTCGGGGCTCATTAACATTAATATCTGTGTTCTGCTGCAGTTTGATGTCGGGGCTCATTAACATTAATATCTGTGTTTTGCTGCAGTTTGATGTCGGGGCTCATTAACATTAATATCTGTGTTCTGCTGCAGTTTGATGTCGGGGCTGTCGTCCATGGAGTCCAAAGCCTGCTGCCGGATGGGCGTGCTCACCGTCACATATTACCTGTGGACCACGTTCATCGCGGTGGTGGTGGGCATTGTCCTGGTGCTCATCGTGAAGCCCGGCGTGGGCACAGAGATGGAGAGTAACCGGCTCGGGGGAGGGCCCGTGATGACCTCTGCTGACGCTCTGCTGGATCTCATCAGGTAAAAGCTACATAAAGCACAACACTCTGGGCCGAGGCTCTAGCGGTCTACGTGGGCCCATGTTTTCCTTTTAAAGGCAGTATTCAGCAAATGTACCTTTCAGAGGTTTTTATTTACAATATTGTTCCCTCATACATCTTCAGTCCCAGCCCTAGTATTACCAGATACTAGGGCTGGGACTTTTGTGGCGATACGTATTACAATAAGCCCAATGCCCATCTCGACTGCACATGCGTGGGTCAATCAGGCTCCTACTAAACAAACCACACCTCCATTGAAATGTGTGAGTTCAGGTAGCGGAGCGTGAACACTGAAGTATATTGAGCCATAACCGTGAACTATAAGGCTTACAGGCATTGGTTTACAGACTATAAGTCTCAAGTGACATTTCACTTGGGCTGTGGGCTGAACTGAGGAAGAGAACATGGGCGGAGCCTCGTCCCCTCCAGTGAAACGGCAGGAAAATGGCTGCTGGCAGGAGATTCAAAGATTACTCAAAAATACATGAGTCAATCTGAGCTGGAGGCATGTTCTTCAGGAGGGAATGACACACTCACTCCAAACAAATGTCATCAACTCGAGGAAGTGCTTAAAAAACCTTTATTTAAAGGGCCAGGCCAACATGTTTCCACCACCAGGTCTTCGTCAGGGTTTAATGATTGGCGATACATGGTTTATAATACGATATGTGTGTCACAAACAAAGACGTACAAGGATAATTTGCAAAACGATATTTTGTCCCAGCCCTAATAAACACCCCTGTATGTTAAATAAATACCACACCGAGCTGAGATTCAGATTGCGTCGCCTCAAATACAGGTTTTTTAATCATATTTACAAACAAAATGCTGTATTTTCAGATGATTACATTAAAAGTTGCTGCTTGTCGCTCACACGTGATTGTTTACGTGCGGTTGTTTTGGCCTTGGTCATAGTTTCCTGTTCCTCTCGCTGATCCCTTTAGCGCCGCTGCGTTTGGACGTTTTATTTTAGCCTTAACTCCTCGGAGGGATAACTGACCGATAAGCTCGGTTCACCACGCGCCGCTGCTATGACACTGTGGAGGCCCGCCCACAAACACCCAGGCCACGCCCACGGCAGGCTCATCCCCTGAGCTGGTCGTGCACACGCGACTCAACAGGTTATTCAGCAAAGCCACTGAACAAAACAATATTTACTGTAACTTTGAGAAAAATCAATGAATTGTATTATTTAAATGATTACTGAGGTCTAAGTACTGAAGTACAGCTGTAGAAAAGTACAGAGCACAAATCAGATTAAAAGTGCATTACACGTTTATATTAAAGTGTGTTGGACCTTTCACTGACCCAGTGGCCTCTATAGGACTCTCAGGATCGATTGTTTTTAGGGTTTCTGGTAGGTTCTCACTGCTGATGGAACCATCTCCGTGGATACGGATACATCCCATCCAAAAACTGGGTTTGTTAAGTGATGATGTCATCGCTCCACTTCCAGGTCTAACAGATCTTTAGTCCTATTCACTATAATGGATTGATCTGATGTTAACCTGCTGTAGAGTCGACTACAGGCTCTTTCTAAACATCTGAGCACACAAAAATAACACACATTTACTCTGGAGTTTCTTTAGTGATGCTTTTCTGACATTCATTGTCAAATTATTTTTTCCATACACAATGAAGTCTTATTTTAGATACAAAAATATCTTCATTTTTCCTGGAGAAACGGTGAGATATCTTATTCTGATTCAGTGTAAAACAGTTTTTGTCTTTTATCTGCTGTTATTTCAGCAGGAGATTCAGATAAAGCTGTGTTTGTCTATGGGACTGTCAACAGTTTGGGCCCTGAAGGAGCTTATTATTGTGTGTGACGTCACACTTAACAGACCCATTGATCCTTTGCCTGCATGGCCTGCTGTCCACTCCTGTAGGACCGTTTGGAACTTTTCTAACAGCCAATCAAGTCTGGAAAGGTTTTATGTCGATCCAATCCAAATGGCCGCTGGCTGCTCTGCCTTACATCCACAGCACTGGAGGCCGCCATTGCTGTAGTACCGCCATATAGCCGCTAGTCTCCCATTGAAAAGCATTGGACTTTAGACACGTTAAAAACAACTTTCATGCCTGGTGCCTAATTTTTTGGAACTGTCTAGAGCTACATATTCCTCCTGAGATAACGCTGGGTTAGTCACAATTAAAGAAACCAGGCTGGTTTTCGAAAGAAACATTTTAGAAATCTCGTACTTAATGAGGGTCGGACTGTTAGCATTGGAGCTGCGCGAGCTACACGTCACGCAAGGGCGGAGTCTACAGTGAAGATCCCGCCCTTATGCCCTTATTAGGAACATGCTTCGTCAGAGCTGGGGAGGAGGAGTCTGTAAATCCGCCATGATTTCCCCCTCGAGGGTGGTCATTATGGTAAACGGGAGGAGTGAGGAGGAATTGTCTATTCTTTTAACGGTCTATATGATCCAATCCCAGACCTGTTACAACAGGAACCGAATTAACCACTAGTCAAATATTTTCTTGAATGTACCTGATGAGAATAAACCTGTGTAGATGTTAATGCTTCATCTTGTTCCATCTATTGAAAGTGTTTTTGTCCCGCTCCAAATGTACATTGAAACAGTTCAAACAAAACAGTTGCTGATGACTCCTTGTTCCCGCAGTTTATGTGGCAAAAATGACAAACTCTTCGGCCAATGCTTCGTAAAAAAACACCAACTTCCTCGTTTAGAAATCTCCTCGTGCCGTTTGCGTCACATCCGGCTTTCCTCTGATTGATGCGCTTGTCGAACACGGCCCACGAGGACTCGAAGAAATCAGTCCTGATCCCAGATGCAATTGGAAACGCGAGGATTCAGGTTGGACAGTCTAAGAGATCCTGGAGCGTCCTCGAGGTGATCGTGATGGAAAGTATTAGCGCCGTGACAACCAGCCGCTCAAATACGCACTAATAAAGCACCTTTAAAGGGGGGTATTATGTAAAATTGACTTTTTCAAGCTTTATATCATGTTATTATGTCATTCCCTCATTAAACACATGCCTGGAGTGTTGCCTTGGCTCATTCACATATTTTTGAGTAATCAGTAAAAACTTGGACGGCAGCCATTTTAGGTGTAGCTATGCCTCAGTCCTCCTAGGAACGCCCCCACCTCCTGGAGACGCCTCTGGACCTTTCGTCACCAGCCAAGCCACCAACCACTGCTCCTCAGCTCAGCAGAGCCCCCTCCCCGCACAGTAGTGTTGTTTAGATGCCACAGCAGTGTGCTGAAGGGGGCGTGTCGGAAAGCTTCTTAAAGAGACAGAGGCCTATTTCAAGACGTTCAGTACAGCCATTTTGAGAGAGCAATTTTATTCAAGGCAGTTATTTTAATTTATTGCATATACAGACCAACAGAAGGTTACGTCATCATTGTAGTATGCTATAGACTGGTGCTATGTGATTGAAAAAAGCATAATACCCCCTCTTTAAATAAGTGTTTGCAGCTTCAGAGACATTCAAATGTGGCCTGAATTTCCTGTGTTACTGACCACCTTTTGTAGATGGAGCAGTGGACGACGAGTGAATGTCCTGTTCATCTCTTTGTTCTTGTATTTTCAGAAACATGGTTCCCTCAAACCTGGTGGAGGCCACTTTTCAGCAGGTAACGCCTCCTTAACTTCCCTAAAACTGTATGAACCATTTGACCAAACAGAAATGTTCCTTAAAGCACGAAGTCCGCCTGAAACCTCTCCCTGTGTTTAGTATAAGACGGACCTGCTGCCCATCCTTAAGGTGCCCACTCGGACGGCGCAGCCCAACTTCGTGTACGTGATCCCGGACGAGAGCGCCCCCAGTGGCCGGACCGTGTACCTGGAGCTGACGCCGCCGCCCGAGGTTCACTACAGGACGGGTCCCGGGACGAGCCAACAGATGAACGTGCTGGGCATCGTCATCTTCTCCGCCGTCATGGGTCAGTCTCCAAAACTCTCCCCGTCAGACACGAACACAAGCAAGGTCTTTCTCTCACTGTTACTTCAGGGCGCGGATGAGGCCTGGAGTTAAACATTTAAATCAGTCTTCTCAGTACCTGCTTGGCCCTGGTACTACCCAGGCCAAGCAGGTACTGTTTCAGCCCAGCCCCACCCTACCCTACTCTACTTGGTTTGGTCCTACTCTACTAAACCTGGTTGTGTTTCCATTACTCCATTACGTTTCAGTTTCATGCAGCTAAAATCTGGAACAGTCTTCATGAGGATGTGAGACAGGCCTCAACTCTAACAATGTTCAAATCAAGGCTGAAAACAGCTCTTTTTACCCGTGCATATGAAAACTGAAAGTATTTTATCTGCACTCTTGCCTTTTACTGTAATTGATTACCTTTATGTTGATGTTTTATTGATTGATTTATCTGTTTTCTTGTAATTTCTCTTTCTGCAACTGTGAAGCACTTTGAATTGCCTTGTGTATGAATTGTGCTCTACAAATAAACTTGCCTTGCCTTGCCTTACTCAGTAGAATCTGATACTGTATCCATGGTTACCAGGGCGTGTCCATGGATATGGTTTTGCTTTTGGCTGAATCCATGAAACAGTACCTGCTTAACCTGGTTATGGTGCGTTCCACTTGATCTCGGAAATTTCAACTGAAACGCACAACTCCGTAATTCCAACTCGGAAACTCGGGACAGAATCAGCAAACCCGAGAAGAAGCATTTAAAGATGGCTGTGCCTGACGTGACATGTAACAAATGTAAAGCTTAAATAAACCGCGTTATTTGTCAGATGTTTCTCAAATAAACTTGTTAAAAATCAACACGAAACGGATAAGCTTTACTGCTCTGTTGCAAACGTCTTAATTAACGGTTAAAAGTAATATATGAAACTACTAGTGCTGAAATATCACTGTATTTACAACAGTTATAATAAATACATTATACTATTGTGTAATATTACAATTAAGTTTCTCTGTAAACTGATTATGATGTTCGAACATGAGCAACAAATGAGCAACTTTTACGGATGCATCAACCTCCGAAATTTCCGAGCTGGACAACTGGAACTCTACAACTCGGAGAAAACGTTTTATCCTGGTCGGATTATCCGAATTCCGACATAAATGGAACACATCATTAGTACCAGGGCCAAGCAGGTACTAAAAAAGTACCAGTGAACTGTAAAATGGGCTGGTGGAAACATTTAAAATGCAGGTAGAGGAGAGTAGGGTAGCTGGAACCAAAAACTCTTTTTCTGTGCTTATTTCATATTTGATAATAGTGCTTGCAATACACAAAACTATCCACCAGGGGGTGCAGCAGCATGCTCAGCACCCTGGGCTCCCACGGCCTTGCATACGAGTGTTCTGCACTGCTCTTAGGCCCATCACTTAGGACCCAACTTAGGCTTTATGACCCAACCAGGGCATAAAGCCCCAGACTCCCGTCTCTGCTCAGACACTGCCTCCATGACCCGGCCTGGATACAGCAGAAGAAAATGGATGGATGGTTTGCTAAAGTTAGTATTTGACCTGATGTACAAAAACAACAGACTTTAGAAACGGTTTTGGCTGCCATAGATCCACGGGACGTCTCACCTGCCTGTGCTTTTGAGACGAGGAGCGTCTCAGGCCGAGATCAGCCGAGCAAAGGAGAAGAGTGAGAGGAGAGAAAGTGCAAGGATGGGTCACGTCGTCCGAAAAAACGTTCTTTAGTTGAGAGAATAATTACAGTATGTATTGTATCTGTTCAAACTAGAGTCGAAGTAATGTATGAGACGAGAAGAGTTTATGCCGCGCTTTTACTGGAGTGTGCTGGACCGTAACAGGACTCCCCTCCCTCCATTACCAGGAGGAATAACTACAGGAGAACAAGTTGTGTTTGAAACTCTTTAACCCTCTCTGCTCCTCAGGCCTGTTGCTGGGCAGAATGGGGAGAGGGGCGCCCCGCTGGTCAACGTGTGTCAGTGCATCAACGAGTGCGTCATGAAGATCATCAACGCCGCCGTGTGGTGAGTCCGCTCTGCTCCTCACACCTTCTCACAGAAACCACAGAATTTCATTTTTTTAATCTGGAACATAACAGTGTCAGCTCTGCTCCGGTGCAAGAAGGTCCCGGGTTTGATTCCCACCTGGACGGGGCCTTTCTGTGTGGAGTTTGCATGTTCTCCCCGTGTCTGCGTAGGTTTCCTCTACAACTAAAAAACATGTACAATAGGTTCTACTCTGGGGCCGGTACTCCCCTGGAGATGAGATTCCCAATCTCAGTTGGACTTTCTTTTTTAAATAAAGGCCAAATAAAACAGTGTCTAATGGCTCGTTACCACCAGCCCTACCCTACTCTCCTAAACCTGGTTGTGTTTCCATTAGGGCTGAACGATTAATTGCATTTGCAATTTTATCGCGATATTACACAACGCGATAATCGTAATCGCAGGGCACGCGATTTTGGAAGTGAATGGAGCAGCGAGATATGGCATCAAAGTCCGCTCCGCCGCGTGCTTTTGTTTACGTCTCAGTCTAGTTAAGGTGCGCGGTAGATTGTGGATGTACAGTAAAAATATCAGCGTTTATCATGCAGCCACAGTGAAGGACTATTGCTTTCTTCTCCGTTAGCATTGCGTTGGCCGCAGCGCTAATCACGCCATTCTCTCGCTGCTACTACACGCTCTGATGATCACAGAAACTCCCTCACCTCTGGATTCACACGTCTCTGCCTCCACAGAGATATAGGTGAGTCTGTGCTGCTTGTAAAGAGTAAAGGGTGGTTTGTGGCTCAGTTTAGGAGGCTTATGTTTGGGAATGTTGTGGATAAAGAACTTATCTCAAAAGCATAATGACGGTTCATGACCATAAAGTATCTGCGGATACTGTGCCTTTATTTACCTTTGCATCTACCGCATATGCCTCCGTAGGTACAGACACTAGATATAAACACTAAACTGCTGTATGAAAAGTGTTGGAAACTACGATCCGAGGCAGGAGTCCGTGTCGTGTCTTATTTTGCTGAGGAAATGTGCTGTTTAAGCTGAAATGTCACTAAATGGCTGCGAGTCAAAGAGAAAGTAAACGTGTCTGTGTTTGGCTCCTCATGTCTCCGTCTCCTTGTGTCACTGTTCTTCTCTTTCTTCATATTGTCCAAAGTTACATCCCAAAACCAAAATGCTGCTCCTAATTCCACTGTGTTTTGGCGTGTGCTCCATCTGGCCTCTCCGTGTCCATCAATAACATCTGAAGCAACTATGAGTCGCAGCTCAGACCGGGATTTGATTGGCCAAAATAATAGTTTATTATTTTGTATTAATTGGGAGTTTGATTTCCTAAAACTTTTCCAACTTGTTAAAGCAGACGTTTGTTCTTACTTTACCTGCACTTTAGTATGGGTGATGTTACTGACTGGATCAGTGAGTTTTATCTTTTTTTTATCGATATATATATTTTTATTTTATTTATAGACTGTACTGTTAAGTTCAGACAGTTTTTAAGAAGTGCAGTCCACATTTTCACAAATTTTGAATAGGTCAAACAACAATTTTGTTGCAATTTTCACTTCAAATTAATCTGATAGTTTATTATGAAACAGACTGATTTATTGCTTGTGTTAGGTGAAAAATACATGAGAAGACCTTGCAACAATAATCGCATATTTAATCGCAATCGCAATATTGATGAAAAAAATCGCAATTAGATTATTTCCAAATTGTTCAGCCCTAGTTTCCATTACTCTGTAGAATCTGATACAGTATCCATGGTTACCAGGGTGTATCCATGGATATACGTTTGTTAAGTGTGACGTCACGACTTCCCCTTCCAGGTCCTGGCAGACGGGCAAAATATGCGAGAAAAAACCATAAAAACTCTTAAAAACAACCATCAATATTCTGAAACTCAACAGAGAGTTACTGAAGCTACTTATTTCTCAGACTCATTAGCCAAAAATGCCGCACCTACTGCTAAAAAAGTTATATTTACTAAAGTTGCTACTTCCGGGTTAGCGTAGCTGCGCTAGCATTTTTCTACGCTAACCGGAAGTAGCGATTTTGGTAAATATGACTTTTATAGCAGTAGGTGCAGCACTTTTGGCTAATGGGCCTGTGTGTTCAGTAACTCTCTGTTGAGTTTCAGAAATATTGATTGTGGTATTAAAGAGTTTTTTTGTAGTTTCTCGCACATCTGCGGACCCGGAAGTAGAGCTGTGACGTCACCACTTAACAAACGTATGGCTTTGCTTTTGGCTGTATCCATGGAAACAGTACCTGCTTGGCCTGGTTAGTACCAGGGCCAAGCAGGTGCTAAAAAAAGTACCAGTGAACTGTAAAATGGGCTGGTGGAAACATTTCAAATGCAGGTAGAGTAGGATAGAGTAGGGTAGGTGGAACCGAGCCATAACCTGTTATTTGCACTTTACTGTAATTTCTTACCCCCACCTAAACGAGCATTTTCTCCAGTTTGGCTTTACCCAAATCTAAAAGAAGCAAGGAAAAAATCAAAAAAAAAAAAAAAGATACAAAAACGAGACCAAAAGAGACGAAAACACGTCAAAATGCTTCAGAAATGTGTTCGACAACGCAACACAAAAGTTAGGCTCAGTTTGGTAGGTCTTGGCTTTGACGTTGGCTGTGGCTCCAGTGGAAAAGCTGTTAGATTTGGGTAAAGCTCGGTGAATAACAGGCTCTGTTTACCTGGACACACAGAAACATTCCCACACTGTGAACGCGCTCTGATCCGCTGACCTCGTGACCTCGGCCCCGCGTGTCTCAAACGTGCCTCAGTGACATCATCCTAAGCCCCGCCCCTCTCCTCCGGCACATGATGTGATTAGGATAATCGCTCTGTGAGGCTGGATCACCGGGAAGCTGCTCCGTCACATTCTTACTTCAGTTGCCAAAACCTTTTAACCAGAACCGAGCACATTTTCTCCAGTTCAGCTTTACCCAAATCTAAAGCTTCTCTACTGGAGCTCACAGTAGGCCTTAGCTTTCAAATGAGGCGATAACCCTGGCCTATAGGCTGTACTCCAGTAGAGAAGCTTTTAGATTTGGGTAAAGCTGAACTGGAGAAAATGTGCTCGGTTAAGGTGGGGGTTGAGAGTTTTCATGTCAGAGTACAAAAATAACCAAACTTACTTACGATGTTTATTTGATGGCGTTTTGTCGCGATGAGCTGGAGATTTTTATCCAGGAAGTAAAACAATATCAACAACACATGATTTAACTTATGATTAGCTTATTCAAAAGCTAAATCCCTTTGTTACTAATATGTCGACAAGTTTAAAGCAGAACTAAGTAACGTGTTTACCTTAATAAATCCTTTCCGTAGTCCCTCTGGGGTTAATACAGGTGTTAATGGGATGATTGGGGGGTCTTTCATCTCCCCCGGTGTCTCTGGCCAGAAAACCACAATTGCAACTTTCCTGCCACCGGGTCAGAGGCACAATACACACTAATAGAATCACGAAGAAAAAGCTAACAGGCTAACGGGCAAAGCTAACTGCGGGCTAGCGCCACTTAAACAAGGCAAGGCAAGTTATTTGTAGAGCACAATTCATACACAAGGCAATTCAAAGTGCTTCACAGTTGCATAAAGTTACTAGCCTGGCTAACGCCAGACTAAAATCACAAGTGATATTTGTCTGGGGACCACCAATTCATGTTCTCGTAGGAGAGGTGTGGTTTACGATTGTTCATAGCCGTTTATTGGGCGCTACGAATGTGTCTCATGCGTCTGCACGTAGCCATAGCCAATCGTATCATGGTATCAGATGACGTATGACGTACCTGCTGTAAACTTTTGAGCTAAACTATTTAGAACACGTTCTAAAGCTTGATCGAAAGATGGCATCGCGTCTGCTGCTGTCATGTTGGATCCGTAAATATTTTTTTATTTTTTTTATCCCTAAACAAACTACAAGCTTCCGTATGTCAAATAGCGCGTCATCGTCTTACCGTCCCTCCTCGTTCTGTGATTGGTGCCCAAATCCATGGAAAAATGTTGGCCATGGTCCCCAGGCTGTTGTGAAGTTCGAAAAAATTCGAGCGCACACAGCAGTCTGGCGTTAGCCAGGCTATAAAGTTACAAGAAAACAGATCAAATCAATCAATAAAACATCAACATAAAGTTAATCAATTACAGTAAAAGGCAAGAGTGCAGATAAATACTTTCAGTGTCATATTCATGTTTTCAGCCTGGATTTGAACATTGTCAGAGTTGAGGCCTGTCTCATATCCTCATGAAGACTGTTCCAGATTTTAGCTTTAGCCTCAGCGTGTTTAGTCCTGACTCTGGAACCACCAGGAGACCCCTCCCTGAGATGGTTCATACGGCTCTAACATGTCAGAGATGGACTTTGGTGCAGCGCTATTCTCTGAGTGACAGGAAGCCTGTATGGGCCTGTATCTACAGGCCCATGTTCACCTGTATCAGTGACACGTAGATCTGAGTGTCATCTGCGTAGTTGTGGTGCTGGCATTGTTGCTGTTTATTAGCTGACCCAATGGAAGCATGTACAAGTTGAATAAGAGGGGTCCCAAGATTGACCCCTGGGGGACTCCACAGGTCATGGCAATTTTGTCTGAGACACAGTTTCCAATTTCAACAAAGTACGTCCCGTCCTTGAAACAGTATTTACTCAAGTTTGAGTGAAAAAAAGATCTCCATTGTGTAATTGGATGAACAATATCCCTCTGTCCCTTTGTCTTTTCTGTCAGTGTAGTATTTACTCTCACGTACAATTTATGAGTAAAAAAACACAACATGCTACGACACCTGCAGTGGCGCTTATGGCCTCTAGGGGCATGAGCTACTTTGTTCTGCTTTAAATAATAAGTTTTCATCTGGGGCTGTCCATTATTTAGATTTCGTCACTGAAAATATCAGCAATTCTGGCCATCCTTACGCACAAAAGGCCTTATTTTTATATGAAATTTGCAATACCCTTTTTTTTTTCTAGAGCAAAAGTTTAACATTGACCTCTCGTTTCCCTTTTCACCTGCAGCGTCTCATCTTAAACTGAACCCCTGTCCCTCAGAGTCTTAAACATTAGGGCGTGTTGTCCCTGTCCCTCCTCAGGTACTTCCCGTTCGGGATCATCTTCCTGGTGGCGGGGAAGATCCTGGACATGGCCGACCCGAGCACGCTGGGGAAGAAGCTGGGCTGGTACGGCCTCACGGTGCTCACCGGGCTCTTCGTGCACGGGCTCATCCTCCTGCCGCTCTTCTACTTCATCCTCACACGCAAAAACCCCTTCAAGTTCATCCGCGGGCTGCTGCAGGCCATGGTCATCGCGCTCGCCACCTCGTCCAGGTCAGACGGCAATGAATTACGAAGCTCTGTATGTAGAGAAGGGAAAATAACTCTATGAACTGTATTAGTGAGGACCATTTTCTGCAAAACTCTGCAGAATGAGAGTGACAATAATAAACTTTAGTTCTAGACAATTCAGACAAATAGAGTGTTGTTGATGTCTGGAGATATTTTTTTCTTAAATTCATGCAGTTCTTATATTTGAAGAGTCTAGTGGCGCTAGGCTAGGGCAAGGCTAAAGCATTTCTATGGTATCAGTTAGCCTGCATTAAAAACAGTCTGACCCACTCCACAGTGCACCTGAGGTAAATCACTAACGATATAAATGTCTGTGTCAACATTAAAATTAAAATAACTTATATTTGAGCAGCATCAGCTTCGTGGCTGTAAGCTAACGCAGCGGCGGAGTGATCTGCGAGAAAATAGTCCCTCAAATGCGGTAATTCCTGTGATACAAGGTCAGTTATATTTCAAACATTATTCTTCCGTCACGTTTTTGTGGCTTGATCACATTACAAACACAAACCCAAAGTTTGGTAGGTCTTAGCTTTCAAATGAGGCGTTACACTGGCCTAGAGGCTGTCGAAAAGCTTTTAGATTGGGGTAAAACTGGAGATAATGTGCTCGGTTCATGCAGGGGTTAAGGAGTTAACATTATTGTGCATTTTCTGGTTCTAGATGACAAATATTGTAGTGAAGGTATCGCAAAGAGTATCGTAAACCAAGCATCGTTAAAGAACCTTTATGGAGAAAGTGTAACGGTTCACAGCCCCATAGGCCTAACGCGGCTTTATTTACTTTCATACGGACGGAGTCAATTAAAAAGCGGAAGTGAGGAATCATTCGCCTGAGCAGCTTCTCCTTTTGTTGGAGTAACATCTGTGCCGTTTGGATCTGCAGCTCGGCCACGCTGCCCATCACCATGAAGTGTCTGCTGGAGAACTGCAACGTGGACCGGCAGATCGCGCGCTTCGTCCTCCCGGTCGGCGCCACCATCAACATGGACGGCACGGCGCTGTATGAGGCCGTGGCCGCCATCTTCATCGCGCAGGTCAACGACTACGAGCTGGACTTCGGGCAGATCGTCACCATCAGGTACGTTATCCTCAGAGGTGCTGTTGTGGATTTTCTTACCACTCTAAAGTAAAACTGAAGAAGTGGAGAACCCACACACAGAGAAGTCCATGTTAAGTTCTGCGGAACAGACTTTCTGACCAGCTATATAGGCAAAGACAACACAGCAGGGCACAGGAATGGTGATACAGTATGAGACGTCACAGCAGGACCGTTTGGTGTGTTTATGCAGATGAGTGGCAGACGTCTGGGGTGCTAATACAATCGAGAGATGGTTTTAGAGCAAGAAAGGAAGCCCTTTGTTTCAAGGACAGGTCTTTGGCCTATTGTCTTAGGTGTGAGAGGGGCAATCAGGAGGGCCCTCGTCTGGCGGTGCAGGATGCCGGCACTTTAGTAGAAACTCAGCATGTCTTCAGACGAGAGGAGCCAAGAGAGGGAGAAGGAGGGGGGCTGGTCTTCTGGTGTATTGTTGCAACTAGTTTTAGTTAGTTAACTCTAAAAACTGTCACAACAGCCCTCAGTGGATTAATACGTATGACCTGTAGTATCTGTACTTTTACTAAAGTAATGAAACCAAGTACTTTGACCACACTCGTCTTGTTACTGTGGCTGAGGGTTACCTCATAGCTCTAAAATCAGAACTGTTCATGTGGCAAATGTGGCGGCCATCTTGCAGTGTTCAGATTAGCCGATTTGTAAAGCATTGTAAAAAGAGGGACATACAATTGACCTTTTACTATAGCTCCGCCCCTTAGCAGTGGTTTGCTAGCTCCGGCAAGTAGTGGAGTCTAACCTGGTGGATTGAGGCTAAATGAGCTACAACGTGCAGTGGAGGAATATCATTAAAATATGCAATGAAGGCGCCGCTTCAACTGTCTTTGGCTAAAGCAGCGACTTCAGCAACAACACGGTCATGTAAACTCATCTAGTTCTCTACTTATGTTAGTCTAGTATTGATCAAATACGAGCGTTTTTGTTGAGTTAGCTGCTAGCTAAACATACAGGACTTCTGACTTAAAGAGAAGCCAGATATTTCAGCGGCAGAAACAGCTTTTTTGTGACAATGTCCAGCAGCGACAGCTCATGGGCGGCACGGTAGTACAGCGGTTAGCGCTCGTGTTTCACAGCTAGAAGGTCCGGGTTCGATTCCCACCAGGGACCAGGCCTTTCTGTGTGGAGTTTGCATGTTCTCCCCGTGTCTGCGTAAATTTCCTCCGGGTACTCATGTACTCTGGTTTCCCCTACCACTAAAAACATGTACAATAGGTCAGGATGAATGAGAGTGTGTTTGAGAGTGCGCATGGGGGACGACGGATGAAAATTAGCCCAAGGCTACAATCCGGCGTGGCTTGTTCATTAACTTGCACTGTCCCTACCAAATAAACCAATAAATAAAAATAAAAAATCCAACACTTGGCAAACGACAACACGGACGGTAAACCGTTATTAGCTTGGCTCAGAAGTTAGCGGGTGCTGTTTTCTGTCCCTTTTTTCGGCTTTGAAAGCGGAGAAACAGGTCCCGCTCCATTAGTTTCAATGGGAGGAGATCCGGTAACTTCACATGTCACGCACAAAATGTTGACTTTTATGAGCCAAACAAACAAAAAATAAGATATTTACATTAGTGTGGCCGAGCATGGACGTCAGACAAAGCACGAGCTGTAAAGGTCAAATTAGAAAATCATAATAATAAGTGGAATCTCTTTTGCTTCCATGAGTCCTTGAGCAGAATGAACCCTCACAATATGGCCGCCAGAGCTGGACATAAGTTTGAGTAAAGACCTGTGGGTGTTTCTGTATCGGAGGCCGTGGGTCAGATTCCTGAGTGTTTCCTCGTCTGTTCTCAGCATCACGGCGACGGCGGCGAGTGTCGGGGCGGCCGGGATCCCTCAGCGGGGCTCGTAACCATGGTGATCGTCCTGACCTCTGTCGGGCTTCCTCCTGATGACATCACTCTGATCGTGGCCATCGATTGGATCCTGTGAGTTCCCAGTTCACCACACGAAGTCTCACCTGAGCAAACACACCTGACATTATCTGCAGAAATGACCGGTGATTAAGACTGACCCGGGACATGGATCGTGTCCGGCACAGATTGGGCTGGATTCGGGATCCAGGACTGATTCCGGTCACTAGAGGTCGACCGACATAGGGGTTTTAGCCGATACCGATTTTAAAAAGGTTAATGCTAGATCGTCTCCTCTTCTATAGATCTTTGAGTTGGTTTGTCTAAAATATAACTCTGACCCTAACCTTGGCCCTAAGCCTAATTTGTGTCATGAAACCTTACGTTCTCACAGCAGGCCGTCCCGCCGGAGCACCACAATCTAGCACTAATCTTTTAAAAATGTCTTTACCCTGTGTATGAAGCTTCTAAACTGTAAAATGTGTGCGTGTTGAACTGTGACTGTGATGCTTTATTAGGGACATAGGGCTGATTTATTCAGGACAATCAGTTTTAGTAGGTTCTTCAGCGGGAGCTTAAAGCTGGGGTACCGGATCTTTTTGGTGTTGTAGAATACATTTATTTTTGCCACCTCAGAGTAAGTTGTAAACACAGCAAAACACAGACTTTGTTGTATTGTCTTCACCTAAAGCTTTACTGAGCAATGGAGGATAGAAGTCTGATCTAAATGAGTGTAATTTATCTTGGGGGTGGCCCTGCCCCTGCTTCACTTTGTCACCACTCAATGCTGTATACGGGTGTGAAATGTGCATAGAATTACATTCTTTGAACAATTTGAACACACAGGAGAGACAGTGAGAGCGAGAAACAAGCTTGGGCCAAAACAAAACAGGAAAAATCAGGTACCCCAGCTTTAAAGCAGTACTAAGTAACGTGTTTACCTTAATAAATCCTTTCCGTAGTCCCTCTGGGGGCAATACAAGTGTTAATGGGATGATTGGGGGGTGTTTCATCTCCCCTGGTGTCTCTGACCAGAAAACCATGTTTGCAACTTGACTGGGTCGGAGCAACCAATACACACTAATAGAACCACGAAGAAGAAGCTAACAGGCTAACGGGCAAAGCTAACTGCGGGCTTGCGCCACTTTAAACAGTATTTACAGCCAAGTTTGAGTGAAAAAAATATTTCCATTGTATAACTGGATGTACAACATCCCTCTGTCCCTTCGCCTTTACGGTCAGCGTAGTATTTACTCTCCAAGACATTTAATAAGTTAAAAAATCGCAACATGCTACGACACCTGCAGTTGCGCTTATGGCCTCTAGGGGCAAGAGTTACTTAGTACTGCTTTAAGACAAAAAAACGTCTCTTATGGTTCCAAAATAATAAGCAAAAGTCAATCTGAAGTGTACAAACGTGAGACCGATTCTCTATCACTTTCGGTTCCAGAGATATCAGACTTTAATTGGCATGAGATGGTCTGAAAGCTAATATTGGGTTAGGGTTAATAATCACTCTCGCGGCGCCCTGTCTGAATTCAAACAGAACAGATAATTGTGTCTTGAATGTGTGCTCTGCTTTTGACCCGTCCTCCAGTGTCTCTGTGGGACTTTATACAGCAGTAAGACCCCTGTGTGTTTTAGGGACCGGTTCCGGACGATGATAAACGTCCTGGGAGACGCTCTGGCCGCGGGGATCATCGCTCACCTCTGCAGGAAGGACTTCCCCCTCAGCAAGTCCGGGAAGGTAACGTTACATAAACATGACACAGCTCATGTTACTTACTCTTTGTAAGGTGTGTTTCGTGTAGAGCTGGGTAATGTGAAACGATACCAGTCTGGTATCGGAAAAACAAGTTTAGTTTAGTTCTACTGTGTCGAAAAATAAAAGTATCGAAAGCAGGAACCGAAAAGAAATGTTACCTCTTTAGATCCAAGTTTTGATGCTGTGGGTCCAGGGACAGAATAGATACAGACGGCATCGCGTCATAGAAGGGGGCGTGGCCTCGCCAATGGGGAAACAGAATCTTTCACTCTTTTTAGCCATTTTTTGGCGAAATACAAACTTATTTATCACATACAAATAAAGTCAAGTCTAAATCAGGTCCATATGGATGTTTATTCACAGCAGATTGTTCGGTAGAAGCGAAAATACGGCAGTCGTAGCTAGCGCTAGCTAGCGTTAGCATTAGCACACTGCTAACATGAAGCATCGTGTTAGCATTCTCCGTTATTTATGTATTTATGGGCTGTTGAACCACTTTGCTCCTCCCCATGTCTTTGTATCTTTATTTAGTAGAAAACTATATTCATAATTCAGCATTTGTTAACCTGTTAAGCTCAGGGTTTTATTATTTTAGTCTCAGAGCTTGGATCTTGGCGTTTGGTCACATTTGAGCCCAACCCACTCTGAGTCACTGTGATTTGATTGGCTTCAGAGTTACACTGTAGGTAGACACCATGAGTGACAGTAACAGTAACAATAAAAGATTGAAATTTAAGTATTCCTTAGTAATAGGTGTGAAAATCCTGAATCTGTGATTAAAATGTCAGTTAATTATTAATTGCTCTCATTCTACAACAATAAACCCTTGTCATTTGTATCTGCTGTAGAATCATGTCCCAGTTCCTCTGATTCGTGGTGCAGCAGGACTGATGTGGTTTGCCAGTTTTTGTTCTTGTTTTGCCCATTTTTCCTAATTTTTTTGCTAATTTTTATTACTAATATTTTCCCCATTTATTCCAAATTTTATTTACACAATTTTTCCTAATTTTGCCATAATTTTCTCAAAATTATTCCCCATTTTTCACACATTTCCGGACATTGGAGATGAACCCGATATTGTAAATTAGCAGATCTTCCACACATTATTGTTCTGTTTCCTGGTTCTAGACGACACATATAGGTATCGGAGAAAGTATTGTTCAGGTATCGAAAACCAGGTATCGTTAAAGTCCTGGTATCAATCAAAAAAGTAACCGTCCTCAGCCCTAGTTTCGTGTCGTTATGTTTACGTTTGTGTCTCTGTTTCCTCAGCAAGTCCCTTCGTACGGGACCGGGAAACCCCACCGCAGCAACAGCGTGAACCTCCCCATGACCAACCTCCCCCAGCGCAAAGACTCGCCGTTCAACGCGGACTGCATGAGCGACAAGCACACGGTCTATTACAACATCTGCCAGGTCTGAGGCGAGACCTGGAGACCTGGAGACCTGGAGACCTGGAGACCTGGAGACCTGGAGACCTGGATCACCTGGATCACCTGGAGACCTGGATCACCTGGAGGCCTGGATCACCTGGATCACCTGGAGACCTGGATCACCTGGAGACCTGGAGACCTGGATCACCTGGAGAACTGGATCACCTGGAGACCTGGATCACCTGGATCACCTGGAGACCTGGATCACCTGGAGACCTGGATCACCTGGAACACCTGGAGACCTGGATCACCTGGAGACCTGGATCACCACACGATGCTGCTCTGGGATATATTTGGACCAGGAGCTGTCCACCTGCAGACTCCTGGAGACTCCTCAGGTCCTGGTCTAAACTCTGGTCGTCCTCAGACTGTGAGGGGGGGATTGCTCGTGAAGACGTCCTGCTGGAATGAAAGGTGAAGGTCTGTGGATGAGTGCGGCTCACCTGGTGTCTGAGCTCCTCTCAGCTCCTCCAGTCCTGTCTTTTCTCTACACATTTGTGGTTGATTGTGTCTAAAGCTGTCGTCCTACGGGAGCAGAACAGGACGGGCCCTTGAGAGAAGTTCAATGAGCGAAGTGCCCATGTCAGGCGTTGCATTATGGGTAATTTAAATGTTTTGGCGACCAAACGACACTGTTCACAGAGAGAGAAAAGCATGAAGGAGAGCTATGATTGAAAGTTGATGATTTAGTTTCTAGTCACTGAGGATTTCCTGTGAGGTAACAATAAAAGAAAAGGAAAAAGTCAGAAAGGGAAAGAACAAAGAGACGCTGTCAGAAGGTCCAGTCCTTGTTCATAGTTGGAGATGAACACTTTGCTGATCCTTGAAGGCGACTCACACATAGATATAAAATCGGCAACAACAAAGTCCAGGGTCTGAAACTGTCTCTGACATTGCAGAATCTTTAAGCAGGGAGAACTCGCTCTGCACCGGCTTCGTAATGAAACCGGTGCAGAGTTTTGAATTTACTCAAATCTGAGCATTTTGATGCAAAAACAAAGACAATTTATAACTTGACTTTATAAAAAGTCCAGACACTTTGGGATCTGGAAACAACCTTTTTTATTTGTGGCCAGACCGACCCACATAGATTAGACTCTAAATTCATTTTATTTTTATATTTTCATGATTTATCTGACAACAGATGTTTTAGTATAGGTATCAGAGAAAGTATCGTTCAGGTATCGGTATCGAAACCAAGTATCGTTAAAGTACTGGTATCGAAAGGTTCCCAGCCCTAGCGCTGTGTGGCTACGTTCATGTTCTTCAAGTTTATCACCAACTTTAAAAAAAATTGAGACTGAGAATTAGCCCGAGAGTAATTGGTTTTAAACCAAGCACATTCGGAGAACTAGAGTTACTGAAAGTAACTGTGCTCATGAGAGCCATGTGGATTCAACTTCCCTTTGAGACAAAAACAACAGCTTTGTTCACTTCTATTCACTGAACTGTCCTGATATGAGGTTCCTCCGCTAAAGACAAGAACAAGGTTTAAATGAGTGTGTGGCCAAGGCAGCTCCGAGTCCGCGGGACGCGAGCACCGGGAGACAGACAGCGCCTCCTGTTGGCCAAATCCAAACGGGTTCTCTCTTGCATTTCGAGGCTTTTGAAATCCAAACCCTAAGGTGGTCTCTCCTGTTCTGCTCCTGTGGAAACGGGCCTCTGGATCAACACTGGGACGCACAGTTTAGGCTCCGTCCCGTCCCTAAAGACTCCCCTCGATCCCACTGCGCCTGAAGTGCCTGTCTGTGGTGATCTCTTCATGGGGTCTTCTCTGGCTTCAGTTGAAGTCACTCTTGTTTTTGAAGTTGTTTTTGTATTTGATTTTGTTTCTTTGTGGCTGGTTTGTGTTGTAGTGTTGAAGTGAAATCGTTATTGTTCATACCTCATCGGTCGACTGCAGCTTCAGACCAGGGGGAAGCACCGGGGGGAGGAAGACGTTCTCATACACTGTAAACTACAGGGTTAGCAGGTTTAGCCTGTGATCACTGTTCTCATGCAGCTGGACCTCCCGAAGTGCAAACTTGTAATGTAGTGGACCTGCCTTAACACTGACCTGCTCTGACCTCACTCCTGTTTCTGCCAACGCACAAACATGTTCACCTACTTTTATATTCATGTCTTTTGAAAAACCTGTCATTTGTTTCAACAATAAACTCTTCCAAGCAATGAATTTGTAAAATGTTGCCTCAGTGGGTTTTTAAAGGAGACGTATTGTGTTTTTTGTGATCTTTTATTCCACACACACGTAGCATTTAACATCATCACGATATTGACCTAAAGCGAAGTCTTTGATTCAGACCTGGCTTTAAGCAAACTTCACTTCTACGTTTCTCCTCGAACCAAACCATCAAAACTACGGCTCAACCAGTCGCCGTGAATGTAAAGCATGTAGAAACTGATGGAGAATAAAGCACTGTGTCATGTTTTTAGTGATGGTGTTGTTGATGTAACATTTGTGTCACAGTCAGTCTTATTTATATTATGAGCTGTAGTTACTGGAGCCTCTCAGTGCACAGTACGTTACCCAGATGGAACCACATCACTGTAGTTTCACTCACTGCACAAAGGATTTGGGTAAAGCCGAACTAAAGAAAACATGCTGGTTAAAGTGGAGGTTAAGAGGTTAATGGAGTTTATTGGGGGGAAACCCACTGGTCCCGGGACCCACTTTAAATCCTAACCCACCAGTCTAAGACCTAACTACAGGAAAATACCCCAAACCAGTTTAAATGTAACTTCACTTGAGCTGTAAAAATACTGGCACTAATTATTTATTTTATCCTCGTGAGACAGAATCAATCCAAACCCTTGACTGCCCCCTTGTGGCTGCACGCGGCGCTGTGACAGCTGCTCTTTTTGCTCTCAGAGACCGTTTTAATCCGAGCACGTGAGGAGGAGACTCAGTAATCCACAGATTAACTCTGCACGAGCGAGGAGAAGCTGCTCACTGTGCCCTCTGCGTTTGACCAGCTCTCAAACTGCAGCCTTCATTCAAATGACTAAACAGTAGAACCATTATAATTGTTAATAATGATCATAATTAGTTGATTAAAAATGAGGGAACAATAAACCAAGATTGATTTCAACACACTGAGGTTTTTTTCTTAACCTGTTAACCCCCACCTGAACCGAGCACATTTTCTCAGGTTTGGCTTTACCTAAATCTAAAAGCTTCTTGAAAAAAGAGTCAAAAAAGTAAATGAGGATGAAACCGCAATTTAAAAAGCGTAAAAACTGACCAAAACAAGCCACAAAAGAGCAACAAAAAAAGTGAAAAAACACAATAACTAGATGAAAAAACGTGGAAAAAAAGTACGGCAAAAATGCGAGGAAAAAGATTAGTGTAGATCAGTTTTGTAGGTCTTTCAAACGAGGCGTTACATTGACTCCAGTCCAGAAGCTTTTAGATTTATACTTCACTTTATCACTTACTTTATACACATACACATCTGTAAATATAATCCCACTGTTGTTCCAAGTCAATTGCTGTCGTCTTACCATATTTTACTTTTTATTTTGTATCTTATTTATTTAATATTCCTTATGCATGCCCCCTAAAGCCTTATAGCTTAAAGTTTTAAAGTTTTAAAGCTTGTTTTTATCTAAATTCTGTCCGCATCAAGGAAAATTCCTAGTTTGTGAACCTGTTCTCAAACAATGGCAATAAAACCTATTCTGATTTGGGTAAAGCCGAACGGGAGAAAATGCACTTGGTTATAAGATAAAATAAGACTTTATTAATCTCACAATGGAGAATTGACTTGTTATATTCAGCTCTCAGAAACACTCAGGCTGTGCAGGATAGACAGGAAATGTGCAAACAGTTAAACAATAAATAGAGGAATCTTATTTACAATGACTACCAAGAACTTTAAGGGGCAAAAAGTATAAACAGTAAAAAAGTAGATAAATAAATAAATAAACAGACTATAATAAAAAATGTCAGTGTTAGCAGTGCAGGTTTACAGTCATAGTGCGAGTGGTTGATAAAGTGACGCAGATACAGAGATTATTCCACGTGTTACTTTACAATAGTGTTGTACAGTCTGACAGCAGTGGGGATGAAGGACCTGAGGGTGTCTCAGTCTGCCACTGAAAGAGCTGCTCAGCTCCTCTACAGTCCCGTGCAGTGGGTGGGAGGTGTTGTCCATGATGGAGATGAGCTTGGCTAACACCCTCCTGTCCCTCACCTCCTCCACAGAGTCCAGAGCTGGACCTCCTGACCAGCGTGTTCAGTCTGTTCTTGTCCCGCTCTGTGCTGCTGTATGAGAAAAACAACTCTAAGAAGTACAGTTACTTCAAAACGTTACTCAAGTAGGCTATACATACTTGAGTAAATGTAACTGAGTACTACTGTACCTGCCTCTGATTCTTTTGTAAAGACCATAAAAGTTTGCGGTCGGGATCCACACGGGGGCGCTGTCGTCACACACAGGACGTGACGTAAGTCTTGCTTCCGGCCCTCCCCGCGGCTAGCACACGTTAGCTCACGTTAGCACACGTTAGCTCCGATGCTAAAGCGACAGACACGTTTGTGAAACCAACATGTCGAAGAGGAGCCAGACTCTGAGAGCTTTGGTGACGGAGCGGCTGACTGCGGCTGCGGAGGAGATCTTTGAGCTGGTGGAGAGAACAATAGCGGAGTATGAGGAGGAACTGTGTCGCTCCAAAGAGGAGAACCAGAGACAGAAACAACAACAAGAACAAGTCCTGCTCCACGGTGAGGTCCTTACGAAGTCTAAAGTTCATGTTTTTGTTTTAATGTGTCTTATAAATAAAACCTCAACCGGATTCACTGCAAAACCCCCGACTCTGTAGTGGAAACCAGAGCTGCCGGATATTGAAACAAAGTTATAGGTGTGTGTATAATATACACCTACACACCTGTGACCGTCTCCACCCGATAGTTATTTTGTGTCAAGGAATCAATGTAACAGCTCACAGTTCTGTCCCCAATATAAACTCTACCATAAAAGTGTTTAAATATAGATCAATAGAGTTCGGGAATGTGATGTCATATCGCTAAGCATTATGGGATTAGCAGCAATTGTAAACTAATGGAGAATTTAAAAGTTAAAATACTGGAGTTATTGTTCACATTAAAACACTTGGACACCACAGTGTATTAGATGTATTTACCAGCAGTAACTCAGCAGCTAACTGAGCTGTTCCACAGCTTTTTTCTCCACTTTTTTATACTGTTTTTAGCTAATGTTAGTCAATGGAAATGTATGCTAACAGCTGCAAAGATGGGCATCTCCATGGTAACTGTGGAATTTCCCGAACTCTATAATGAAATTTTACTTTATCTGTTCTATCATTGGTCTGTCACACATTTTAACCTCTTAACCCCCACCTGAACGAGCACACTTTCCCCAGTTATGCTTTATCCAAATCCAAAAGCTTAAAAAAAAAGAAGCGACAAAAAAGTTATGATCACGTTTGTAAGTCTTAGCTTTCAAATGAGGCATTCGACTGTTGCTCTTAAAAAGTTAAAAAGCTCTTCCTTCTCGGAGAGCGCCTGCACGGTGCTGTTTCGCTGGAATATTCTGCGTTCACGTGACGTCACAACTAGGGGTGTCCATGGTAACCGATTAACCGTTAAAAATTGCGTAACCGAGTGAAAGCATTTTGCTCGGTTAACTGGCGTGTATAATTTGCCGTGCCATTGAAAATACTTGTAATACATGTTTGCACCACGAGAGACCGCCAGAGCGCTCCCAGACATTTGTTCAGGAGAAGCCGTCATGGCGCATGGCTGGTTTAACTTTCAATATGAAGCGGGCCATAAACAGCACAGCGTGGGAGAAACACTTTACAACAGAGAATGACGGATCAAAATGCAAGTATTGCATTGCAGAGCTTAGATATACTTCAACTTCAACAGCCGACACCCGGGCATCACTTAGGAGGTAGCTAGGTAAGCTAAAGGCACAAAACTCGCCTTCTTGTTATTGTTAAAACGTGGTGGAGCGATAAGTGTTGTTGCTGTTGTTGTTGTCGCATGAATGACTGTTTCTTTGCACAATGTTTCAAAAAAAGCGGCTAAATGACTGCAGGTAAAATAAATAAAAATACTGTAGGGTGAACGCAAGTCAGTGACTCTGACTGCTCTGTCATTACCACTGCGTTTTATTTCTATAAATTAATTTAGTTTTAAATGTGTTCCAGCCATTTAATAAAAGGTGTTAACAATGAAAAACCCCTTTCGCGTCTGTCAGTGTAACGTAACGGAGGGGGGGGGGGTTAGTTAGTGCGCACACTAATGGTTAACCGAGTATTAACCGCTAAGGGCCTCAGTTAATGGTTAATGAAAAACTTGAAAACATGCAGCCCTAGTCACAACTTTCTAGACCCATAGCTTAATATTGAGGTGGAGCAGCTGAAAGTATCATACTGGTAACTATGGTAACTGTCTTTGTGCAGATTTATAGTCTTGGTTTGTTGCTAATTCCTCTGTTATTCCTGGGACAATTCACATAAAACAAAACTGTCACAAAGTTCAAAGCCATCTCTTCCAGCTCGTATGAATTATGGACTAATTATTTCCTCTTAAAGGCGTCGAAAAGTGATGACGATATTCAAAACATGAGCGTGATGTTAGTCAGTAGAATAAGAGGTTTGTGAATCTGATTACTGTCAAACGATGATCAGGGAAAACATTTTGACATTTTCTTTTTGGATTTTTTTTTTTGAAAAACCTGTGTCTCTCCCGTGGAGCTGTATTTGCACCTGCTCCAAATGAAATACAATTATATAACGTGAACGCGACCTTTAGCAGAAGTCGCTCGGGGAGAGCGGATATCTGCTGTTGTAACTTTGCAGTCATGAATCTGCAGCAGATTCAATGCAATTTGAGCTAATACTGTAATCTTGGGGCTGAATAGGCGGCGTTCACGATCTAGAATGTGATGATGTCATAATGTCAGGTGGAGCAGAAGCCAATATAACTCAGAAATACAGTTTTTGTCAGAAATCTCCAAAATGAAAATTAACAAATGATTTTCCTCATCATTGTTTGACAGTGACTGGATTCACAAGTCTAAAAGTCCTTTCTACTGACCGACATCACGCTCATGTTTTATTATAATAAGTTCATATGTGCTGACAGGAGACAGTGAACTTTGAAACAGTTTTTGTTTCATGTGGATTCTCCCAGTAATGACTGAGATATTAACCAAAAACTAAGACAAAAAAAATCTGCAGTTTGCCAGTTGCCACAGTTACCATAGTAACCGTCATAGAATTTTCAGCTGCTCTGCCTCAATTTAAACTGGGCTCTTAGAATGGGGAACAAATAGGGAAAACAATCAGAAACCACTGACAGAACAATCTTAACCAACATTATTACAGTGGAAGCAGGTTTGATAGAAATGAGAAACATGATACATTTGAAGATGATATTTTTGAGAATAATATTATTGTCATTGTTATTATGATGATGATAATATATGTATAATAAATATGTGCGCTAGTAATGTATGTGTGTGTGTATATATATATGTATATCTAAAACACTATGACTAAACAATAAGTAAATCAATAGAATGGTGACCAGAATGGTAATATAAGCAATGATAAAAAATAAGAGAAAACTATAAAACTAAGTAAATACACTCAGAAATCACAAACTTTTCTATTTTCGCTCTATGTTTTTCATACCTTTAAGTCTCATCAGATTTATTTATTTTTGACATGTAAAAGCTTCGATTTATCAACGCTGCTAATCAATAATTGTATTTTGAATATGGGTGGGCACTTATAAGCTTTCTTGCTTCGGCCTACTCCTTTTGAGTTATTATTTATTTTTATTTTTATTGGTTTTTTTTGTGATAATGTAAATGTAATGATGTAAATAATAACTCATTGTAAATAATAGCTAAAATAAATCAAATCAATGTTGTGATGTCACATGAACGAGACCCGGCGATGACGTCTAAAAGGCTGATATTTGCCGATAATATCATGCCTCCCTAGTAGGGCTGGGCGATATGGCCTATAATCTCTATCACGATATAAAAAAAGAAATATCACGATAACGATATATTTGACGATATAACTGACAATGGACAAATTACTTCAAAATTCCAGCCTTACGCCTATTTGGAAGATTAATGCAAAGATATTTCATTCTTTTTTTAGTGCCATACTAATTTCCTCACAAATATGATCTACTCAAGCAGTTTACATCCTTCATTTCATTTCACTTTTTAAGCACCTGCCCCTGTGTCTTACACAGTCAGTGTTTCTGCTGCTCTGATGGAGCTGAGTGTAACATAAATTATATCGTGCCCACAACGATATAAAAAATGACAACGATATCAAAATTATATCGCGATAACGATATGCGATACGATATGGCCCAACCTTACTCCCTAGTTTCATCAGGCTTTGTTCCAGTCAATCTAACACTGATCGTAAATTAGTTTGCTGCAAATTGTGTAAAACAAGATCAGCACCAAACGAGGCTAGTGCGGAAACTCAGAGCCGTCGTGACTGGGCTGGGTTCAGAGCTGGTGAAGTCGATGCATCTTCAGTCTCACAAACTGATAACGTTTACTTTGTTCTCATCAGTTGTGTTTGTGTTGTGTTTATTCTGACAGGTTTCCAGATTAATTTACCAACTCAGGACGACGCTGAGCCCAGTCGACATCAGGACATCCCAGAGACTCCGCTGATTAAAGAGGAACCAGAGGAACCGAGCGTGAAACAGGAGGACGAGCAGCTCCCACAGTTCACCGAGACTCCCCGAAGACCGACAACATCGTCATCACCAAAGTGTCCAGTCTGTGCGACGTCAGCGAGAACAGAACCATGCAGAAGCAGGAAGTGTCAGGACTGTCCCGACGACTCGCACACAAACCCCCGACACGCCCACGCAGATGGAGACTGAGGCCGACGGAGACCAGGACCCGAGTCACAGAAACAAGCCCGAGACGAGAGCGGGAGGGAAACACGAGTGTCCTTTCTGTACCAAGAGCTTCATGAGTAAACAGAAACTGGAGACGCACGTGAGGGTTCACACGGGGCAAAGGCCTTTCAGCTGTTCCATCTGTGCCAAAACATTTGCCCGAAAGATCATCTGGACGTGCACATGAGAACTCACACCGGAGAGCGAGCTCACAGCTGCTCTGAAGGTGAGTCCATCAGCTCCTTTTCAATCCCATCTTTAAAAGTCTCTTTGCTCAATTATGAGACTTAAAGGATATGTCAGGATTTTTGACATTGGGCCTCATTTCCTAGTTATCCAGAGTGTTTTAAATTCATGCAGTCCTTATATTTGAAGAGTCTAGTGGCGCTAGGCTAGTGCTAGGCTAGTGCATGTCTATGGTAACTAGTAGCCTGCATTAAAAACAGTCTGACCCACTCCACAGTAGGAATGTGACAATATATCGATTTTCCGATATATCGCGATATTTTGCAGAACGATACGATACCGATACTTTTTATTCCGATATCGATACTTTTGATGATGTCATGCATGTTAATGAGTAACGTCATGCATATTAATGAGGCAGCAGTGCTCCACTGTTTTCAGTCAATAGAGGCCAATGATGAAGAATTCAGTCAGACCAGCAGGGGCAGCACTACAGTTTTAAGCACTTGGACCAAACACTGTCACACAAATACATTACTTTTAATGATAGTTTTTAAATAGGACTGTGGTTTCTTGTTTATTTAAATGTAAATGAAGTCACTGACAGATCTATGACACATTTTCAGTGAGTAAGTCAGGGATTATTTATAAAAGTGGTACAAAGCACATGAAAAGAAATGTAAATGATGAATAATATGTAGTATGTTCAAATAAAGGTTTAAAGTAGCTAAAGTTTAATCGTGATGTATCGTAGCTTATTTTTGTGCAATATATTGATTATCACAGTATCGGCGTATCGTGAGATAATCGTTATCGTGAGCCATGTATCGTGTATCGTATCGAATCGTGAGGCACCCAGAGGTTCCCACTCCACAGTGCACCTGAGGTAAATCACTTATAACACCAGACTAACCATATAAATGTCTGTGTTAATAGAATAATGTTTGAAATATAACTGACCTTGTATCACATGAATTACCGCATTTTGAGGGACTATTTTCTCGCAGATCACTCCGCCGCTGCGTTAGCTTACAGCCACGAAGCTGATGCTGCTCAAATATAAGTTATTTTAAATGATTCTATTAACACAGACATTTATATGGTTAGTCTGGTGTTATAAGTGATTTACCTCTTTAGCTGTAGAAATGCGTTTCTCACACGGTGGTCAATGTGGAGATTTTTCTCTTTAACATCTTAGTTTTCATGTCAGAGTATAAAATGGCGTTTTGTCGTGAGTACTTTTAGACATCTCCTACATCGCGCCGCTAAAAACGGGTTCCCACGCTTTTTCATTCACCTGTATTGACATGTTTTATATTCACGTGGACCACGGTAGTACAGTGGTTAGCGCTTGTGCTTCACAGCTAGAAGTCCTGGGTTCGATTCCCACCTGGACGGGCCTTTCTGTGTGGAGTTTGCATGTTCTCCCCCTGTCTGTGTAGGTTTCCTCCGGGTACTCCGGTTTCCCCTACCACTAAAAACATGTACAATAGGCCAGGATGAATGTGAGTGTGTTTGAGAGTGCGCATGGGGGACGACGGATGGAAATTAGCCCAAGGCTACAATCCGGTGTGGCTTGTTTACATGCATGAGACCCATGTATGTTCATTAACATGCACTGTCCCGACCAAATAAACCAATAAATAAATAATAAAAAATAAATAAAGGGCGGCCGACATGACGCTGTAATCCAAATATGGTCATTTCTTTCTGAGAGACGCTCGCTGCCAAATAAAGAAACAAATTCAGGTTTTTGTTCCACTGTAACAGACTCCTCAGTTTCCAGGCTTGGACGTAACAATATTTTAAAGTTTTTTTATGTCCAACTCCTGCCTGGTTTATTGAGCTTTAATGCTGCCTCCATGTGCTCTCGTAATTCCACTTGCCATGAACTACATTATTTGTTATATAGAACCATGAAACAGATAAATAATACTCAAATAACGTTGGTTTGAAAGAGGAGTAAAAGAAGCTATTTTTGTCAGAAAAGAAAATCCCTCCATGAACCGAAATGGTGGACTAAGATTTAATCTTTCTTCTTTTTACTCCAATCTGCTTCGGGGAAAACCGACAGTGCACGGCCAGTCCAAGAAGACGATACCTCAGCTAACAAAAGAACAATAGGCAGGTAATTAGCAGTGATCATCTATGAATAGGACAGGACTGACCGATACTGGGGGGAGCAGGTCGTTACAGACGCTCTACTTCAAAGGTGTTTACCCACAGGTGAGAGTAGCTGTGATTAGAGGGGAGGAGCCGGGCCAACCCCAACTCCTCCAACTGGTGTTTATCTACGCTGTGTGCTGAGGGTAATCTGTTCACTGACGAAGCCTTTGGATGAGAGGCGAAACGTTTGGAGACCTCAACTACCAAGTACAGAAGATGACTCAAGTACCTTCTTTGAAGATGGACAACTCCTGTACGACTGAGAACTTACACAGACAATACTCAAATAATTTATTCCTTTCCTTACATTTAATTTATTTTGTATTTGTACCATTTGTTTGAGATGAAACAACCAGAAACTTACTTTAAAAACACACCCTCTCATTTTTAACAATTTTTCCCCAATGTTTCCACTTTTTGATTTTTGATTTATTTTTTCCCCAATTTTACCCCAATTTTTCCACTTGTTTACCCAGTTTTTTCTCCTTTTTTCAACTTGTTTCACTTATTTTTTTCTTTTTAAATTTTGATGACCCACAGCATCAAAACTTTATATTTCTTTGAGTACTTTTTATTTGTTCGATACCAGTTGTACCAAACCTTTTTGAAACCACACTGTAGTTTATCAGTTCCCAAGTCACGTTACACAGTATACAAACACATCTGGAGTGACGTATACAAACACATCTGGAGTGACGTATACAAACACATCTGGAGTGACGTATACAAACACATCTGGAGTGACGTATACAAACACATCTGGAGTGACGTATACAAACGCATCTGGAGTGACCGACTTCACTTCAGTCAGTCCTCGTGACTCAGTGTGTTTTGTATCTCGCGTGTTTGACTGACCTTGTGTGTGTGTTTGTTTTCTCTCTAGCGCCCTCTGGTGGCAGTTCCAGTGCGACGGTGAGTAAAGACGTCTCTGTTCTCTTCACACATGTACGTTCCAGTTCTACATTTAAGTGTGGTTTTGTTTTTTTCTAGGGATCCACAGTGAAGTTCAATGTTCAGTACCGAGAGAAGAAGACTCACATGAATCTGAACGGACGCTCATATTCCACTTTCCTCACTGAAGGTAAAGGTTTTATATTTATACTTCAATACAGTCTTATCTTTTCTTGCAAACGAGGTGTTTTCAATTCTAGGATATTTATTAATAAACTGTATGTAATGGAAAAACATTAAACAAGGTTCACTGGACTTTAGGTTCCATTAACTTGAAAAACTCATTACAACTTGTTCATGACTCATATGGTTTATCAGTTATTCTAACAGCATTTCATAAACTAAAAACATTTGCAGCAGTGGCTGATTTTATTAAACTAGGTGATCCAATCATAGTGTGATCCTTTTGCGTAGCGATCGAGGAGGTTAAAAGTGACTCAGCGAGGTTCTTAGCTTCAAAATGAGGTACAGTGCTCCCTCGCTACAACGCGGTTCACCTTTCAGGCCTGGCTGTTCCGCTGAGTTGTTTTAGTACAATTTTCCTGATTGGCTGTCGCAGAGTGAGCCTCCTCTCGCTGCAGTGAGGATCTCTGTCAGTGTCAGCGCTGCAGAGTCACAGCAGCACCGGCCATGAGCTGGTCCGACTCCGCGTTTTACACGACTTTCTCTGCACTTTTCCGTGGTTATAAACCCCGCCTTCTGAAGCCTGAAACTGATACGATAAAACTTGGGTCGTAGCTACGATTGTCTCTTATGGTGCATCCACACCAAGCGCCTCTTGGGCGTCAAAGACGCGCCTCAAGTCCGTAGTTGGACGCTTGTGCTTACTGAAGTCAGACGCTTGTCACAAATGTCACAGAGCATCAAGACGCCCTGGCCGCGCGTCAACTCAGAGTCTGTTCGTAGCCATCTTGGAAACAGCTCGTGCCTGAAAACTACCGTTGTTCGGAGGCTAACTACTGTAGTCTCCCTCTTTGCTCCTGCCATGTCCTATGGATCTTTAACTATTCCCCCATGGTCTACGCAGGATCTCCCCAGTATTTTAGCTCATATCCAGCCCATACGGTTGAAGGGACATTGGTGGCAAGTGGCTATAAGCTAGGTTAGCCGGTTAGCTTTTTGCGATCGCGTACAGCTCATTGTTGATAAAAAAAAAAGTGTGTGCAATAAACCACAAATGCGTCAAGCCCATCTCAGTGTGTGACCATCATAAAGGCTGTTCTGTGTAGTTTAGGGCTATATTGACGTGATTAGTGTATAATACTTGTTTTCAAGGGGGTCAGTGCGAGCTATCTGTTTGGGCTAGCATAGAAATAATTATAAAACAGATCGACTACGGCCCGTTGTAGATAAAATGTGAGCAATAAACTTAAAATCAACAAGCCTGGCTCAATGTGTGATCATTGTTACACGGTTGCTTTATGTAGATGGGGCTTAATAGACTTTATTCGTGCATATTTCTCGTTTTCACATCGATTGGAGATTTAGCTTGTACTGTAGCATTAGCCTTGGGAATCCTGTGTGCATCATCAAGACCCAAACACATTCCCAGCGCAGATCCAGCCACTCAAATACGTTTTCTTGTCGCCGCTTTTAATCCTGGGTGTTTAGGTAAAAGAAACACTGATGTGTGTCTTTGTAAAAGTCCCAGAGCTGCTGTAGCCCCCGGTTCACAACACGATAATCCTCCGTGACTTGTTTACATCTGCGCTGCGGGCAGGCAGAGGATCTGCCCTGGACCGACGGTGGCCCAGCTACAGCTTACGTCACTGTTGGAGAAAGCTCCTGATTGGTCGACGCTCGCGAATTTCTCCAAAAAGTTCAACATTTCCCAACTCTAGCGTCGGCCGCCCCGGAGGCGCGTCACGCGCCTCGGACGCGGCGCGGCCGCGCTGGAGGCGCGAAAATCTTGAAAACTCGCCGCTCAGGAGGCGCGTCACGCGCCGCAGGGCCTCTTGAGGCGCGTCCTCAATGTATTTTAAATGTAAACCTGACGCTTTGGAGGCGCCGGAGGCGCTTGGTGTGGACGCACCATTAGTTTGAACAATCGCACAGCGGAGACGAGAGCAGCTCACCATGTTTCCATCCCCACGTCTGTAATGAGACTCTACAAACCTTATTAGACAAAACAACCCGGCATAAGGAGAACAGTGTGAATGAGTGAGAGAAGTGTATAAAGTGTGTGGTGAGGGGTTGTCCTAAAACATGTATAATAATTGTAAAAAATAAAGCTGTCTACTTCACGGATTTCGCCTATTGCGGGATATTTTTAGAACGAAACCCCCGCGATAAACGAGGGACCACAGCGTCCATATTCACTTAGACACCGGTTAGCTTGACCTGAAGGGGCTCTTTTAGGTCTGGGAGCGGCTCCTCTCGCCCTCTGGAGCGGCTCCTCTCGCCCTCTGGAGCGGTGTGGGAGCGGCTCCTCTCGCCCTCTGGAGCGGCTCCTCTCGCCCTCTGGAGTGGTGTGGGAGCGGCTCCTCTCGCCCTCTGGAGCGGCTCCTCTCGCCCTCTGGAGTGGTGTGGGAGCGGCTCCTCTCGCCCTCTGGAGCGGCTCCTCTCGCCCTCTGGAGTGGTGTGGGAGCAGCTCCTCTCGCCCTCTGGAGCGGCTCCTCTCGCCCTCTGGAGCGGTGTGGGAGCGGCTCCTCTCGCCCTCTGGAGCGGTGTGGGAGCAGCTCCTCTCGCCTCTGGAGCGGTGTGGGAGCGGCTCCTCTCACCCTCTGGAGCGGCTCCTCTCGCCCTCTGGAGCGGTGTGGGAGCGGCTCCTCTCGCCCTCTGGAGCGGTGTGGGAGCAGCTCCTCTCGCCCTCTGGAGCGGTGTGGGAGCAGCTCTCTCGCCCTCTGGAGCGGTGTGGGAGCGGCTCCTCTCACACTGAGGTCGCCCTCTGGAGCGGTGTGGAGCGGCTCCTGTCGCCCTCTGGAGCGGCTCCTCTCGCCCTCTGGAGCGGTGTGGGGGTGTTGTGAAGGCGACTGACCTCGCGTCGACCTTCTGCCATGACATAAAACATAAAAGCATAAAAGCGCTTCCGTGTTTTAGGTTTTACTGAGGCTAACGATACGGCGACGCCCGGCGCTGGACGTGGCCAAACATGGTCCACAGCAGAGATCAGCTGTTTACTGGAGGTCTGGGCTGACGACTTCATCAACGCACAGCTGTCCACCACCCACAAGAACAGCGCCATCTACGCCGTGTTCAGCAAACGGCTGCGAGCGAAGGGCTACAGCCGCTCCATCTCACAGTGTCGCATCAAAGCCAAAAAACTGCGTGCGGAATACATCAAAACTCGCGACGCGATCACAAAGGGTGGGGCTGACGAGTCAATAAAGGACAAGTTCCCCTGGTATGACCAGATGGACGACATTTTGGGCTCAAAACCCAAAGTGGACCCAGTGGACGAGGTGGAGGATGAGGAGCACGAGGAGCATGAGGAGCACAGCCCTGCACCCAGCAGCTCCACAGACCCAGGCTCTTATGGTAAGTAGGATGTGTTTTACATTGAACGATTTCTATTGATCTATTACATCTATATATTAGCTATAAGTTACTGTATGGAGTTCAGAATCACTCCTGTTCATTACACTGTTTTTGTGTGAATTTTCAACCAGGATAAAACTCATTGAGATTAAAAAACTATTACACACACACATAACCCAGCATGAGATAATACACTTGTATAAAACATCTACAGGTAAAAGACTTTGTTTCCAGATTAGTCAATAGTGATTTTAAATAATGAAATCACACTAGTTCTGTGACTATGACACAATAAATCCCCTGTCAGACCAAATGTAATATCTGATCAACTGCATTTGAATGTTGTCCAAACAGAGGAGAGTAGCACAGCCCTCCTGCAGAAAACCAGAGCACCAGGGACTCAAGAGAAGCTCCCGGGACGAGGACAGAATCTGCAGGAGCCACTGCTGAGCCGCTCCGTGTCCTTGGACCCCGCGCCCGAAGAGGAAGTGCAAAACGTCCGGGACCGAGAGTGACTTCCAAAAGTACATGGAGGAACTCCAGCAGAGAATAGAGGAGAGCCATGAGTCTGAGCAGCGTCAGGACAACATGTTCAAACAGCTCATGCAGGTGCAGTTTGAATGGTCACCATTATAACTTAAGAATATGAAAGATGATTTTCACTCATAGTTAGTGTTTGTGTGAAGCCAGTTATGGTGAAACAACTGAGTTTATTCTTTTTAAATCATAAAGAACCAAAAATGACCGTGATCAAGAGGAATGGTGCACTTAACCATTAGATTATTTACAGAACCTTCTCCACAACGACCACAAGAGACTCCGAGCTGTCACTGATGTTAAAGGAAAATACACAGAACTGGGGTGTGTAAACTTTGGATCAGGGTCATTTTGGGACTTTCTTTTTTCATTATGATTTAAAAACTGCAAACTCAGTTGTTTCACCATAAATGGCACATCACAAAGACGGCCTTTGAAAAATGGTCAAAAATTCTGATAGTCTGTAAACCTTTGAGCACAACTGTACATCACAAAGACGGCCTTTATCTATGTAATGTAATATAATGGCCCTTATCATGTAGAACCTCTACAAATAAGGTTCCATTCCAAACATGTTATGAACATTCAAATTACGGTGTTGAAGTTATTAGTAATGAATTATTACTCTCATTAAAAGTACTTGTGAGAACATTTGCAATAAGGTGAAGTGTCGCCCTCACCTCTGTCTTGATTACTCGACTAACTCTGTGTATTTATGTCACAGGCACAGCTGGATGCAGAGGAGAAGAGGTTCAGGGAGTCACAGGAGATGTTTTCACAGTTACTGGGTTCAATCGCAAGTCTGCGTCCTGCTCAACCCTCCTCCAGTCATCACTGGGCCAGACCGCTGCCAGCACCGCCCCCTGGAGCCGGGGCGGCGCCACATCAGCATCATCGAGCGGACTCCCTGAATCCCCCAAACCAGCAGAACCCTCTGCATCACAGGCCGGAGGGAAGCACTTCGTCATCGTCACATGACCTGAGTCACATGACCTGAGTCACATGACCTGAGTCACATGGTCTCTTTAGTTTTCAAGACTGACCTTTGTTCTATTTACATTTTACAAATTCAGATTCATTTAAACAAATAAATGTCATAATCATTACAATAAACAGTGTCATCATTGAACTGTGTGGGAAGTGTAACTTTTACAGTTTTCTTATTATTATCGCGACTTGATCTGCACTTCAGCTCCAACAGGTTCCACAAGCTTTAACAATGTTCTGAAGGTTTGTTCAGACGGACCTTTCATTATGTAACTCTACTCAGATGTATTTAGTTTTTAATCCAGATGTTTTTCACTAGTAACCAGTGTATTCAAAACTCAGTATCCAAAACACGTTGTTGTAAATAATGTATCAACACAAATGGTCAGAAATGGTCATTTTTACAGATGAATGCGATAATTTTGTAGGAAAATGCAAACTGATATAAAACCTGCAATGTATTTTCCACACATTGATGTCAGTTTCCCTACAGCAAAGGTTTCAAATAATGTATTAATTAATGTAAATAATATTCACCCACAGTTGGGCCCGGATGTTATTAATAAGCTTTAGTATGTTACAGAAATCAAAGTGAGGCTCTACTTTATAAATTACCAATGAAAACTGAATACCAAGATTTCATGACAGGTGGATCATGAGACAACACAAACTATGGCTTGTTTGTTAATCATGGCGATTTGTGCTCTCTCCTCACAGTAGTTTTACACAGTGGGCTTCACTTTGAAAAGAATAAACGCACATGTTCAACAATGTAAAGGAAGGAGAAGCAACTAAATAATGAGCTTGTTCATTCTCCGCTGGGTATGGGAGTTTGTCACAGGGACAAGTGTCTCCACAGTGATTCTCTTATGTTCTCTGGCTGCTGATGTGCAGGCTGTCCCGGCTGTCGTGGATGTTGTTCCTCTGCTTCATCCTCAGCTGCTTCATGGCCCCCCTCCTTATTCCTCATGGTCCTCACAGTAATTATGAAGCCCAGCAGAGTGACACAATACGACTGATGAAAGTCACGTGTGACTCGTTCACTTTCAGACATGTCCATCGTCCTTTGAGACTCGTTCCTCTGTCATCCTGGGCTGGCGTCATTTCTGATTGTAGCTCAGCTGCTCCTGAGTTGTATCTGGTCCCTCTGGGAAAGGTTTCATTAACCATGGTAAAAGGGGTACGCTGAATCTCCCGAGAGTCGTCTGGGACCTCAACACCATCGATGTTTTCCGTCCAGGGCGGCAGGACTTTACCATCAATGCCTCGTTGGTTTAATGCAGATCGTTCCCTGGTCGGACAACATCGAGGTGCCAGAACATCATATTGTGGTCCACTACACCTGCAGTATGATCCTGTGATCACCCGTCAGCAGCAGTTTCAGCTGGAGCTCTGACTTTGATGTGCGTCCCATCAATTCCTCCTGAAGCCTGGGAAACCTTCTGATGGAAACCTCGAACTATGTGTCTGACCTGTCCCTCAGATGAACGCTTGATGGCTATAGCAGGTGGATATAGCTGCCCTGTTGACCCGTACTCCAGGTGTGTGGCCTCTACAGGACTTTCCTGTAAGAAGTCTCCTAACGTGTGAGCCGGAGTGTATCGCACAGCAGAGTCCGCCTGCGCTTTGTCCACTCATCATCTGACCTGCTGCTGTGAGGGTCGGTCCATATCCTCCTGTATAACGTGTGCAGTGTGAGGTCAATGTGCTGCTGGAATAATAATGTACTTGAGTTGATACACATTCCTTTACATAACAAGCAGAGGTGGGGAGAGCAGCCAACAACCTCACATTCGATAAATAAATACAACTAAACGTTTCTTTCATGTGTAAATTAGAAGTTCTCAGACGATCTTTCCTCATTCACTCTTATGTACGGAGCTTCTGTTTCCACTGATGTGACGTAGACGTTGCTCCATCTGTGCAGCATTTAAGGCAACTGGGCCACGGCGCGTTTATTTTTTAATTTTATTAGTTTATTTGAACAGGGACAATGCACATTCATTAACATCACTGTAAATGTGCCAGGTTTAGCTCTAAAGCTCGTTTTCAGCTGTAGTCCCTGGGCAGCAAACATAACAACAATCATTATTAACCTATAAATGATCAAACACTTAGTATGATCTCACACACAACCTATGTTAACATTCTACACAAACACTACACCACTACACAACAAGGACCGGACTAACAGGGAAGTACATGAAGCTTCACCTAGAGCGGCCTCTAATAATTCGGCGACATATTGTTTGGCTCTTGAGTGTGAACTGGTACATGTTTAATAATAAAACATGATTTGTTTTTCAGCCAAGCAGAGGTTTGGGATCCGCAGAGACGTGTATCTGATGGACGGCACTGGGACAGAGGTGGACAGCGACGTCTTCACTGAACTCATCGAACAAGAACCAGGCCTCACTTTGATTATTGTCGACGCCCCTTCAGTGCCAGGTACAGAAACCACGGTGATTAACACCTTAGTTACAGCTTCACTGGAACAAGTCAAATGTCTTTTAATTATCTGGATATTGTATGATATAAATGTGAAATAAATGTTACTTTGTAGGACATGATTTCCAACAGTTCGATAGGATGTTTCTGACAGTCTATACCAGGGTGGGCATTTTCATAAAGGGCCACATGAGAAACCTGAATAGAGAACTGAACTTTAACTTATTCTGCTCAACTTTATCCTACTGTACATTTCACTATTTTAAAAAGCTGATTCTGGTATTTGGTAAAACTATCCCTTTCTGTAAACATATCAAACCGAGGGCTAAACCACATGAACACCAGGCCTCCCTCAGCTGTGCGACAGAGCCTGATCAGGCTCAGGCTGTGGGAATGACACCACTGTGGAGTCAGTCGGACACTATGGGGGGGCTAACTTCACACAGGTGAACTACTGTGAACTACACTCACCTAAAGGATTATTAGGAACACCTGTTCAATTTCACATTAATGCAATTATCTAAACAACCAATCACATGGCAGTTGCTTCAATGCATTTAGGGTGTGGTCCTGGTCAAGACAATCTCCTGAACTCCAAACTGAATGTCAGAATGGGAAAGAAAGGTGATTTAAGCAATTGTGAGCGTGGCATGGTTGTTGGTGCCAGACGGGCCGGTCTGAGTATTTCACAATCTGCTCAGTTACTGGGATTTCATGCACAACCATTTCTAGGGTTTACAAAGAATGGTGTGAAAAGGGAAAACATCCAGTATGCGGCAGTCCTGTGGGCGAAAATGCCTTGTTGATGCCAGAGGTCAGAGGAGAATGGGCCGACTGATTCAAGCTGATAGAAGAGCAACTTTGACTGAAATACCACTCATTACAACCGAGGTATGGAGCAAAGCATTTGTGAAGCCACAACACGCACAACCTTGAGGCGGATGGGCTACAACAGCAGAAGACCCCACGGGTACCACTCATCTCCACTACAAATAGGAAAAAGAGGCTACAATTTGCACGAGCTCACCAAAATTGGACAGTTGAAGACTGGAAAAATGTTGCCTGGTCTGATGAGTCTCGATTTCTGTTGAGACATTCAGATGGTAGAGTCAGAATTTGGCGTAAACAGAATGAGAACATGGATCCATCATGCCTTGTTACCACTGTGCAGGCTGGTGGTGGTGGTGTAATGGTGTGGGGGATGTTTTCTTGGCACACTTTAGGCCCCTTAGTGCAATTGGGCATCGTTTAAATGCCACGGACTACCTGAGCATTGTTTCTGACCATGTCCATCCCTTTATGACCACCATGTACCCATCCTCTGATGGCTACTTCCAGCAGGATATGCACCATGTCACAAAGCTCGAATCATTTCAAATTGGTTTCTTGAACATGACAATGAGTTCACTGTACTACAATGGCCCCCACAGTCACCAGATCTCAACCCAATAGAGCATCTTTGGGATGTGGTGGAACGGGAGCTTCGTGCCCTGGATGTGCATCCCACAAATCTCCATCAACTGCAAGATGCTATCCTATCAATATGGGCCAACATTTCTAAAGAATGCTTTCAGCACCTTGTTGAATCAATGCCACGTAGAATTAAGGCAGTTCTGAAGGCGAAAGGGGGTCAAACACAGTATTAGTATGGTGTTCCTAATAATCCTTTAGGTGAGTGTACTGTGAACTACTGTGTAGTTCACACTACTGTGTGAACTACACAGTAGTGTGAACTACTGTGTAGTTCACACTACTGTGTGAAATACTGTGCTCCAAATAAACCAATAAAGAGTCCAGACTTTGGCTGTTTCCCAGTGTCCAGGATCCTCGGCGTCTCGACCACTTTGGACGTAATTCACGTCATCACAGCGCCGCCAAGTGGTGTTCCAGTTCACTCAGACCACTCGCCTCCTCGCAGCTCGACTCCTCCGTTTGGCTCATTTATGAAGGATGCACCGGTGGATCCTCCGCAGCCTCGGAGAGCTGACATTACCCATGATGCACTGCAACACTGTTTTTTTTTCTTACCTTTTCTCACAAAACTTTATTCGTTTGAAGTTTTGTTCCACATTTGTGCAAAAACATAATTGTAATAAAAATCATTGGTAGAAATGTTGTAAGCAAGTAAAGATGTAAAAAGAGGTTTATATAAAGTTAATGAAAGGCCTATTTATTGATAAATCAGGCCTATGGTTGTTCACGTAATTGAAGGCGATTAGTGATAAACGGACCTGCTAAATATATTTGATATTTGAATTGAATTTCTTACAAATCTTTGCAGAAATGTTATTATTTTATTCAGGCCAAATGTTCAAACCGTAAGACATCCAACCAAACCAGTTTATAAACAGCTTTTATTCATAAAACAGTAGATTTTGTAAAGCATAGATTGACATTTATTATATGATTTGACACGTGACATGACGCAGCCGCTCCGGAGGCCGTTCCAATTGAGCTCAAATGTGGCTGTACGAGGACACGCCTCCGTTTGGGAGGAGCCACCGAGGACGTCAACGAAGTGGACAAACGGAGGACGGATCCTGGCAATTGAGAACAGCCATTGTCAAGATAAAAACAACAGAAAAATGACAGTGAGGCCCGTCTGAAACGAGCAGATTGGTGAGAGGTCTTCACTGAACCGGATGTGCGTCAGCGTCCGCCATGATAAGAAGCGCCCGAATTGGGCTGTGAGTTAGGAAGGAGTTCAAGTGGCCTGTATGCTAACTATCATAGCCACTTTAGCATAGGGACCTCTGGTGGTTCCTTACCAGCGTTTAGGAGCTATGAGCCATCCCATAAGCCACCGCGCCCCCAATCCCCCACCCCCCAGTGATTCATGTGCAACACTGTTGATTGACAGGCGCACAATAATAATAAAAAAGAAGATTCTGCGCAAGGCAAACTTTATAAAAGTGACAAATACATGTTAGTGTCATCACAGCTCAGTCACATGTCGGTGTTTTAAAGAGTCGTCTATAAATGGCCTAAATGAAGCAGTTTGTGCTTTTGCTTCTTTTAGTAGAAACTTAAGCCACATGGCTAATTTGCATACTGTAGCTTTATGAAACTGCTGTGGAGATAAAATAAGCTAAAGGGAAATGTGAAGGATCATTTGGATTTTTCTTTTTTTTTCTCCTTAAATGTCTTTATTTGAACACTATGTTGTTGCATAGGCAATACAGTAGGTGGCGGTATGCGCATTTGTTTGGCCTGCCAATAACCTTTCGTGGCAATTAGGCGGTCTCTGAAGTTTGGGGGTGACATGCGGGGGGTGAGTGACGATGTGTGGAGCTGGTGCGGCTTATGACGTTCTGTGGAGGCCGTGGACACGTCTCCAGCCAATCAGGAAATTCTAATTTAGTAGCAGAGTTTACCCTGAAGGGGCGCAACCCATTCGTTTTCAGGCCAAAGTTAGGATTTAACACATGTTTGTGCTATAATGTCAGAATAATGTCAGGGACCAGTAGACAACACTATGAGACAGTTTATCAGTAAAAAAAACTTGATTTGCTGTTTAGTTGCTCTTTTAAAGAAGAAGAAGAACAGCTGTTGGTGATGTCACTTCCCCTTCCCCTGGGTAAGGACGGTGGAATTGGGCAAATGCTGCTGAAGCTCTAGTTCACTAACTGCATAGAGATTCTAACAGTTGACCTCATGAAAGGTTAAGGATCAGGAGCTTGTGTTAGGACATAGAGGCTTCATTTAAGGGTTTCAGACGCAGCCTGACACTCCTGTGTGCATCATTATTTCGGTTATTCAACTTCTTATCCTTGTTCACTTCTACCATCGCACAGACGACACCTCTGCACACAAAACATTCACAAAGCCCGCTGTCCCTGAACTGAAGTCGCTGCTTTTCCACCATTTAAACTTTGCAGAGAGACGCGCCGCCCACGAGAGCGACTCCTCCGCGCAGACTTTAAAAACACGATACACCTTATGCTTCTGTTTTGTGACTCCCGATAGTTTAACCTTATTGTCCAAAAAGGCCACTCGCCGGATTAAGCCTGGGAAGAACATCCAGTCAGTAAAACCTGGCTCACAGCAGGTCATTGCGCCTGTGTGTTTTTTGTTGTGTTTTTTGTTTGAGATTTTCTCAATATGCGTTGTCTAGATTCTTACTCTAAAGCAATAAAAACATGTCAGCGTATTGAGACGGACGAGGAGCAAACGAGAAGAAAAAGGCCTCGGAGGTACAGAGACTCCTCTAGTGAAGGTAAAAGATTTATATAGAAAGAAGTTGAACAGTGATGTGAAGGAGTGCATACATTTTATAAGTATCTCTTTGCAGACGACACTGAACGTCCGAGAAAACTGATTAACTTGAACTCAACGCACATTTATCCAACGGGTAAGTTTCTTTTGCTGTGGGAGATTCACTCAATACCTTTAAAGCATGATGATGATATGTATATAGTGTTATATACCGGTCTATTACCCTGTTTATTTATGTATTTATTTTTTCTTTTTCTTTTGTTTTCTTTTCTTCACATATCTCTGTTATGTCCTAGCTATGTGATTCTGAAGTTAAAGCTCTATATGACTATATTTTTATAAGTACAAATGCAGATCGCTGTTAAATCTATTTGGATCATTTACTGTCACCATTACTAAGAGAAACAAAGACAAAACTTAAACACAATATTGTGGCTGCTTGTTGTCACCATCACTGCTCCTCAACTACACAGAGGATATAGGCAGGCGAGACATGGCCCCCCCTCCTCCCAATGGGCTCATTAAACTCGCCATGTAACACATCACACAGCACAGGTTACACACATCACTTATGAAGTCATTTACTCAGGGCAGCAGGGTTGGGCCGGTTGATTGGGGGCCACTGCCCCCATTGCCCCATAATGACAGAAATAATGAACAGAAATAATTACAACAGAAATAATGAAAAAGCTGTTTTATAAATTAAAGTAAGGCCGTAAGGCATTACATTACAGAGGTCTGGCCCTTCCTGTTTGACACTATGACGTAAAATACGTCAGAGTCACAGCTCAGTGGTTTACCAGGAGAGGGCGGAGCAGCTGATCAGAGAGCAGGATTCAGGAGGATTACTGAGAACTGTGTGAATGAAGCCAAAAACCGCTCTGTCGGTGTTTTTGATAAGGAAATAGCATAACAACATGGCTAAAAACTCCAACATGTCGTGATATGCATGATAACGCTCCTTTAAATACAAAAGGGGGAAGGCGCTAACGAGCTTAAGCTTCTGCCTACTCCGTTTGAGCATCATATCCACGCTATTTATTTAATTATTTACTTATTCACCTACGCATGTATCTCTCTTTGGCTTTGATTACTGTGCTGAACTCTGTAAATATGTAGAACTTTGTGGAACTCAGATGCTCAAATAAAAGAGATGAATTGAATTGAATGAATAATGACAGAGTAAGATGTTTCTCTGACGATAATCTTTTATAGAAGCATCTTTTTTGTTTACATTGTTCAGCTGAGTGGATGGAGCGGATGGAGCGGATGGAACTCGCCATTGGAGAAATCTTAACCCTGCTCAGAGAAATGCAGAATGGAGCTTACGACTTGGGGGACGAGGTTTTAGCGGAGCCGTGTAAGACGGCGGCTGAACTTGACGGCCTGAATCATGATTTGGAGCAGCCAGAGAAGAGGCGCGATATGGTGAAGTAGTTCTTGAGCGTAGATAAGTCTAGTTCAGTTTGATACACGGCAACTAAATCTCTCCCTCCCTTGAACAGGTGAAGTTTTTAGCTTCCCTTGGAGGAGGCAGCCCCGGCGTCGTCGTCCGGCGGATGCTCCGACGCATCGCAGATGCTTCTGTTTTATCAGGATTCAGTCTGTGCGGCCGCAAAGGCAAACGTGCTTTCCAAACCTTGCCCATCTGCAGACTCCTCATATGTATGTGTGCTTATTATTGTTGTGACAGTGTTTCTTTTTATGCCGCTCCTTATCATTTGTGTCTTATGACCAACAGTGGCTTGTCAGAAAAACTTCCCTCAGATCAAGTCTGCTGAAGTAGAGGAACTGATTGGACTGACTCTGAAGTTTGCACCTCATAGAAAAAGGTAACGTCCAGTTGAAAAATTAATTGAATTTCTCAAAACTTAAAGGGATATTTCAGGATTTTTTATTCTTATATTTGAAGAGTCTAGTGGCGCTAGGCTAGGGCAAGGCTAAAGCATTTCTATGGTATCAGTTAGCCTGCATTAAAAACAGTCTGACCCACTCCACAGTGCACCTGAGGTAAATCACTTATAACACCAGACTAACCATATAAATGTCTGTGTTAATAGAATCATGTTTGAAATATAACTGACCTTGTATCACATGAATTACCGCATTTTAAGTTATTTTAAATGCAAAATGTTTAAAATGATTCTATTAACACAGACATTTATATGGTTAGTCTGGTGTTATAAGTGATTTACCTCAGGTGCACTGTGGAGTGGGTCAGACTGTTTTTAATGCAGGCTAACTGATACCATAGAAATGCACTAGCCTAGCATTAGCCTAGCGCCAGTAGACTCTTCAAATATAAGAACTGCATGAATTTAAGAAAAAATATCTCCAGACATCAACAACACTCTGGATAACTAGGAAATGAGGCCCAATGTCAAACATCCTGAAATATCCCTTTAACCCCCGCCTTAAAGGAACAGGCCACCGTTCTTCCACACAGAGATATGTTCTTACCTGAGCTTAGATGAGTTGATACGCACCTGTCTGGTCTTTGTGCCCGTGGAAGAGCTCGGTCGCTTACAACTTCACCCCGTTTGGAGCTATAGGAATATACTGGGAGAGGCCTTTTTACGTGACTGAGCGCACGCGTAAAGACCAGACAGGTACGCATCAACTCGTCTAAGCTCAGGTAAGAACAGATCTCAGTATGTAATAACGGTGGCCTGTTCCTTTAACCGAGCGCATTTTCTCCAGTTTGGCTTTACCCAAATCTAAAAGCTTCTTGAAAAAAGCATCAAAAACTAGACGGTAACAAGGATGAAAACGTAGCGAAAAACGTGCCAGAAAAGCAACAATAACACAATAAACAATGACAAAAACTTGACTCCAACAAATCCACTTTTTATTAGACTAAATATCTCAGGCTTCCTCACTGTTTACAAGAGATGTTTCAAACTAGAGAATCTACAACCTCAGAGGAGCTGATCTGTTACATAAATCTATGGCAAAGACTATACTAAGAGGAGGTGTTTATCAGTTAAAGAAGTTGATCTATGTAACAGTTTACCTATTCAAACTATTAAAGCATTTACATTATGGAGAAGTATAGCACACTTGTATGATGATCATTAGAAAAGACGTTGATCGGGTATGCATAACGTCATTTTGATTGTTGAAGTTGAAGTTTTGTGCTTACATGTTTCCATCGTTCCACTGTATAATGTGTCTCTTTGGACATAGTGTCTCAGTTGTAAAAGGGGTTTGGCAGAATAAGTCTTGACTTCAGCCTAAACCCTTTCGGTCAGGCATCATTTAGCACTTAAATACTTAATGTACACGTTTTTCTTATTGTATACTGTATAAGATCTTTGAAAAACATGTGACCTAAGATCTAAATGTTCATAATGACCGAAGAAAATAAACTACTACTAAAAAGTGATGAAAAAGCCACAAAAAGTAAATAATTGGAGCGAGAAAATAAAGTGACAAAAACACAACAAAAGATGCCGAAAAAACAATAGCACAATAAAAACGTGACAAGAACGCTTCAGAAATGTGACATAAACACGACAACAACAGTTACAATTTTATTTTTTATTTTTTTATTGGTTTATTTGGTCAGGACAGTGCATGTTAATGAACATACATGGGTCTCATGCATGTAAACAAGCCACACCGGATTGTAGCCTTGGGCTAATTTGCATCCGTCGTCCCCCATGCGCACTCTCAAACACACTCTCATTCATCCTGGCCTATTGTACATGTTTTTAGTGGTAGGGGAAACTTACGCAGACACGGGGAGAACATGCAAACTCCACACAGAAAGGCCCCGTCCAGGTGGGAATCGAACCCGGACCTTCTAGCTGTGAAGCACGAGCGCTAACCGCTGTGCCACCGTGCCGCCCAATCAGTTTTTGTTTTTTATTTGTCCAGGATTAAACCCACTGAGATTAAGAATCACTTTTTCAAGAGTTTTGCAGGTCTTAGCTTTCAAATGGGGTGTTACACTGGCCTATATAGGCTGTAAACTACTTTTAGAATTGGGTAAAGCCGAACTGGAAAAAGCGCTCGGTTAAGACGGACGTTACGAGCTTAACCTTTTCTTTCTTTGCAGCTCTGCTACGACTCAACTGTGAAGAACTCTTGTAGCCATGGAGACCCAGGGGCATGACTAAATATATATATATATATATATATATATATATATATATATATATATATATATATACAGTATATATATATATACAGTATATATATAATGTAAAGACGGTCGTTAAACTCTTTTTTTTTTCTAAAGTGTGTCTTACTTTGTATACATAAATACACCTTATTAAGTGTGTTATTGTTGTTGTTTCACTTCATTTGCTGTGTAAATACTGTTATATACAGTAGGTGAGGTCTGAAACGGCCTTATTGTAATACAGGTGCTCGTCATATAATTAGAATATCATTATAAAGTTCATTTATTTCTGTAATTCAACTTAAAATGTGAAACTAATATAAGATATGGACTCATGACTCATCACATGCACGGTGACAAATGTCAAGCCTTTATTTCTTATTGGTTTGATGATTATAGTTTACAGTCCATTTCCAAAATATTCTAATTTTATGAGATTTGTAATTTGGGGTTTTTAAGCTGAGCCGTAATCATCAAAATTATAACAAATAAAGGCTATACATTTCTCAGTTTGCATGTAATGAGTCTTTCATATATTAGCTTCACAGTTTAAGTTGAATAACAGAAGTGAATGCACTTTTTCATAATATTCTAATGATATGACGGGCACCTGTATCTTATTATGGAATTATTGGTCTTGCTGACTTTACTGTTGATTGTTTGAATAAACATTTTGCTGCTGTTAAATATTGTATTTTGTCCTTTTTGCAAATATTGAACAATTGTGAATATAGTTACTGATGTCATTCAGTCATTTGGAGGTTAGCAGAACGTTAGATGAAGGTTTTCTGAAGGTTTACAAGAGAACTTTAATAGAACCAAAATATAACGTTAGGAAAACGTAACGTTGAATACAGAAAACTTTCCATAAGAGATAAGATCAGCCTTTATTGATCGGACAGTGGAGAAATTCACTTGTTAAATCAGCTCTGTAAACAATCTATTAATTACTCAATAGAGGTTTTCTATATATAATGAATAAATTAATCTTTAAGGGGAAGAAATACAATAATAAAACATAACTTGGAGCATATAAAAATGTGGGCGGTGCAGGTGGTTGATAAAGTGACACAGAGATTATTGCACATGAGTTACTTCACAATAGTGTTGTACAGTCTGACAGCAGTGGGGATGAAGGACCTGAGGGTGTCTCAGTCTGCCACTGAAAGAGCTGCTCAGCTCCTCTACAGTCCCGCGCAGTGGGTGGGAGCTGTTAAAAGGTAAAGTTCCATTAACTTAGAATCAACATTCTAAAAAACAAACACCGTTACCTAGGATACCGTTCAAACTGCGTTTCTGATTTGACAGTGATGAAGGCGAGACACAAAAATACTTTTAGAGATATCAATGTGAAACTTTTGCAGAACATTACTTATAATAAATATGAATATAGTGTGAATATAGCAGTTACTTCCGGGACGTCCTCAGCGTAAGACATGAAAACTAAAAACTATTAAAAAATCTCCACGTTTTTTTGTGTTTTACTTTTTTTAATTATTTATTTTATTATTATTTATTATTATTTATTTTCTCCTCGTTTGTTTGTTTTTCTTTTTGTATTGTGTTTTTGTGTGTGTCATGTATTTATTTCTGTCCCATCTGCAAAATAAACACAAATTAAAAAAAAAAAAAAAAATCTCCACATTGACCACTGCGTAAAAAAAAACAATACTCACCTGCTGTGTCTCGCCTTTAGGTAAAAATATTGACATGTTTGGTATCCACATGTAGCACGAAAGACAACTGAGAGGCCAAACGATAGATAATATTTGTGGGAGACGTTTTCCATCCCACTCTTTAACAACATCTGCACATTCAGCCGCTCCATAAGACTCCACACTTTTTTCAGAGGGGTTTTGACAGCTAATTCCTGTCTGTTTTTCTTTTCTCCTCACTCATAAATACAGTAGCTTATTCAAAAATTAAACAAGACCGAAAATATCTGAAAAAGTCTTGGGAACGAATATATCAACAAAATAAAACCTGGCTCTATCCATTATTAATATTCCATCACACCTGGGGACCCCGTCTGTAAAATGTAATGAGCATTTATAATCATTAAAGGTGCAAAACATTTCAAATCTGGGTTAATGGTGTTAGTTTTAAAATATGCTGTTTTCAATGAACCTCTTAAGTCCCGCCTTAACCAAGCACGTTTTCTCCAGTTCAGTTCTACCCAAATGTAAAAGTATTTTTGTCGCTTATTTGTCGCGTTTTTGTTGATTATTCATCACTTGTTTGTCGCCTGTTTATTTGCGTTTTTGTCGCTCTTCTGATGCGTTTTTAAAGCAGTACTAAGTAACTCATGCCCCTAGAGGCCATAAGCGCAACTGCAGGTGTCGTAGCAAGTTACATCCAGTTATACAATGGAAATTATTTTTTTCACTCAGACTTGGCTGTAAATACTGTTTAAGTAGCGCTAGCCCGCAGTTAGCTTTACCTGTTAGCCTATTAGCTTCTTCTTCGTGATTCCATTAGTGTGTATTGGTGACTCTGACCCGGTGGCAGGCAAGTTGCAAGCATGGTTTTCTGGCCAGAGACACCAGGGGGAGATGAAAGACCCTCCAATCATCCCATTAACACTTGTATTATGGAAATACGGAAAGGATTTATTAAGGTAAACACGTTACTTAGTACTGCTTTAAGAAGTTTTTAGATTTGTGTAAAGTCGAACTGGAGAAAATGTGGGGGGTTAAAGCGGAGGTTAGAAGGTTAAATCAGTGTCAGAAATGTAAAGATTATTGTTGCGCCCACACTTTGAGAACCACTGCTCTAAAATATCTGTAAACACAAATGTGCAAAACTATGAAATGATAAAATGAATATTTGCTCTGCAGGTTTCCATATTCATGTCAGTAATCTACGGCCGAACGCTCAGCTTGTTGTCTCTTCTTTCTGCAGTGTTTCCCTGTCCGGACGCGCTGTCTCTCCCGTCACACTTATACGAGCCTGACGTCAGCTTCACTCTGCCAAAGAGACCACGGACAGACGACAGCGCCTTAGAGCCTCAACAGGTGAGACTTTGAACTTGTTTGCTTTGGTTTAGTGCGGAGCAATATTCTGGAAAACATGGCATTCTCCATATCACAAGAAGCCACGACACATCGCACAATCATCAGGTCTCCTGGATCATACGGTCAAACGATGAGGTCACCTGACCTCCTGGAGGAGCGCGCTCTGTCGTCCAGCTGGAGGTATGTGCCAAATGTTGCTCCTAAGTTATGTTTATCCTTTTCTAAGAAACGTGTTGCATTAATGTCATTAATGTTACATGTTAAGATAAAGACGTAGTTAATGTAAAGTTTACAGATACATTTCAGATGTTTGTTCTTACACCGAGAGCTGCAAGAACAAATGAAGTCATTTTGTATTGTGCCCTGTAACCATGGAAACGTCTTGTAACTGCAGACATGTCTTCATTTTGTTCTTGCAGCTCGTGTAATGCTGTGGTTTCGTGTCGGACTTCCTCTCAGCTCAGTGTAGTGAGGAATCGGCAGCTCCTCATTTGATTTATCTGGAAAAGGTCAGAATGAAGCTGAGAAAGACACAGAAGGTCGATGAGCTGCCGTATGTGTTTCTCTCACCAGAGGACCGGCCTCAGACCGAGTGTAGGGCCATGATCTTTGAGCTTTAAACCAGGGGATCACAACCAGGGGATTTCAGGCCGAGACCCCCAAAATCACCAGAACAACAACTGTAAATTTAATTACTATTTATACTGTTTAAAGCAGCACTAAGTAACGTGTTTACCTTAATAAATCCTTTCCGTAGTCCCTCTGGGGGTAATACAAGTGTTAATGGGATGATTGGAGGGTCTTTCATCTCCCCCTGGTGTCTCTGGCCAGAAAACCATGCTTGCAACTTCACTGCCACCGGGGCGGAGCAAGCAATACACACTAATAGAATCACGTAGAAGAAGCTAACAGGCTAACAGGCAAAGCTAACTGCGGGCTAGCGCCACTTGAACAGTATTTACAGCCAAGTTTGAGTGAAAATAATGATTTCCATTGTGTAACTGGATGAACAATATCCCTCTGTCCCTTTGTCTTTTCTGTCAGCGTAGTTTTTACTCTCACGGACAATTAATGAGTAAAAAACACAACATGCTACGACGCCTGCAGTGGCGCTTATGTCTGCTTTTCTGGAGCAGGCAAGATGGCGCCTGTGCTCGGCCAGGCCTCTGCTCGACTCCTATGTCGGCTATTATTGATTGTTTTCGCAATATATGTGGTCATATCAGCCCGTTTATCCATTGGATATGACCACCATGTTTTGTGATTGTAAATGTAAATGTACTTTTATTTCTATTTGTATTTTTTGTGAAGCACTTTGTGACCTCTGTCTGTGAAAGGTGCTATATAAATAAATATTACTTACTTACTTACTTACTTACTCTAGGGGCATGAGTTAGTTCTGCTTTAATGTCAGAAACATAAAGTAGTCTCAGAATCAAGTCGCACCCCCCATTTCTGTGTCTCACGACCCCCACTTTGGGAACCCCTGGTTTAACCCTTGTGTCGTCCCTGGGGTCACTCTGTCAAAGTTTTAGCAAATGGTCTGAATTTTCAGATATGCATTAACATCCATGACTTTTATCAGGGAAAATCTTTTTTAATTTTTTGATTAAGTGATTACAATGTTATGAGAAAGAGTTACACTCGTGGTCCCTTGGGGTCATTTGTTTCTCTAATATTTCAGTCATTGATAAAACTCGTGACCACATGTTTTATCAATGACTGAAATATTAAAGAAACAAATTGGGGACCACGAGTGTAATTCTGCAGAATGGGGCACACAAGGGTTAAACAGCTCAGAGCCTGTTGAAGGAAACATCTGGCCAGGACACACAGCTGCTCATGCGCCCCCAGGAGAGGCGCTCTCCCAAACTTTGATATGTCTGTTTTCATAATGAATTATTAGCCCAAGGTAAAGAGAAGTGCCACGAGTCTCTGTGTTATGTAAACTGTCTTAATGCTAAAGTGCATGCATTTAGTCGACCAATGAAAATTGTCGATTGACTCATTAGTCGACTAAACGACCAACAGGGGGCAGCGCTACTTGAGTAACATTTTGGCTCCTCTCCTCATCTCTAGGGGCCAGAGTGAAACTGTCATTCAGTCAATCGATGAGTCATATTGTGAAAGACTTTGTTCTTTACCGCTGTATTTCATAATAGTATTTAGTTTAAATGTCTGTAACATGTAATATATATGTATATAACTGTTATACTTTTCAACAGAAACGTTCCAGATCCAGCACCGAGCGCTCGGCTCGTTTCTGGGCAAAGATCAACGCAGATCCCACAGCGAGGGCGAAGCTGCTACAGAAGAGAAGAGAGAGGTACGATTGTAAAAGTTGGATTGTGAATGAACATAACAATTGAGCTAATAATTCTTTGCTTTAATAAATAAGTCGTATGTGTTTATTTTTAGCAGAGGTGAGAGACTCGAGTCACATGACTTGACTCGAGTCAGACTTGAGTCGCAATTTTCGGGACTTGAGACTTACTTGACCAAAGCTCCAAAAAGACTTGGGACTTGCTGTTTGTGACTTGAGACTTAACTTGGACTTGAGGCCAATGACTCTCAGTGACTTGCTGTGACTTTATAGTTATTATTTATTTGAGTGAAACTGTTGAAAGATCAGGATTCATTGTGTAAAAGCAGCATCTATGTTTTCATATGGTAATTAGCCACATGCTTTTTCTGCTTCCGATAGAGCAGGGGAGCCCAAACCTTTTGTCTCCGAGGGCCAAAATAAAAAAGTGCCTGTGGGTCGCGGGCCAAACACGGCGATGTCAAGCGTGAAACACATATAACTGCAAATGATACTAGTTACTTACTTTATTTTTCAGTAGCCTATACATTTGGATTTGATTCTATCTATGCAAATAACATGCTACATTAAAACAAATGTTAACTATGGCAAAAGCCAAGTTTTAGTAAAACAAAATCAACAATTGCAGCAATATAGTGCAAAATGTAAACAACAACACCTGTATCTACAGAACCTACAGTGACTTTACCTCATTCATTTCTTAACTCAAAGAAAATGCCACATTAGATCATTTTGAAAGTGTCAGTTCAGCATAAGTCTTTTAAAAGTCCATTTTTAACATGACCTATGTTGATGTCAACAAACTTTGCCATAAAAGTTGGAAAACTGGGAAAGTTGATGCTACAAAGCTCTGTGATAAACACCAACACACCACAAGTGTTTCCTTAACTTTGCGAAAGGAGAGAAACAGCGCCCCAATTTGACGCTGGTGGCCAAAAAGTGTACTGCATCCATATTTACCATTGAGAATGAATGGGAGAGAGTTAGTATTAACCATACCGACGCAAAAGTAGGTCACTCTATGGCGGGCCAATGGAATTGTTCCGGCGGGCCAAATTTGACCACCCCTGCGATAGAGGGGCGAATCCGAGTATACAGGGGCTGGGCATTACAGGGGAACCACTGACAGAAAAACTGCCAGAAACTAACAAACATAAAAATATAATGTCATATTTATCTTTCAGACTGCAGGGAAAAGCAGCTCATGTTTAAAAGACTCTGTTTCCATTGTTTTTAAGTCGGCCCCCCGGCCCCCTTCCTTAAACTGCTGTCCCCGTAATTTTGTACATAGACTGGAGCATTTAAAATATATATATTTTACATTTTGTGGCGATTAAATATTAATTAGACTTTAAATCCAAATCCATTAGATTTTAAAAAGTTTGATTTTAGCCTAAAGTTAGCGCTAAATCTTGAGAAAGCACTTTATATTTTCAAGTAGATTAAACACATTTTGAAAAGAAGAATTAGGCTTAACGCTGACGTTTGTGACTTGAGGCGACTAAAGAAAGACTTGACTTGACTTGACCCCATGACCAATTGACTTGGACTTGCTTGGGACTTGGACTTGACTCGAGACTTGCATTTAGTGACTTACTCCCACCTCTGATTTTTAGAAGTACTTAGTAATAAATAGTGTTCATCTTTTCATACAGTTTGTGGTAATAATTATATAGCATGCTGTATAAGTAATTTAAATGAATATGTTGCAGGTATCAGCAGAGGAAGAAAGCTGGACAAATATCTTACACTCCGATCTCACAGTTACCGTCGTCTAAAGCTCTGGAGCGAAGGAAACGTTGGAAGCAAAGTCAGAGACATTACAGGCAACGGTTAAAGCAGGAAGAAACTCCACAGCCTCAGACAGATGATTATTAAACAGTAAGAAATCCACTATCATTGGAAAAGTCAATCAAGAACCATTTATTTCATCTCTGTAAATAAAGAATGCTTTTGTTCAAATGTTTCTGTTCGAAGTGTGAATTTGTGTCAACTTTTAACGTCTGGAAAATCTCTAAACAAAACTAATGCTTTATTATTATCCTCATTATAACGTTTCAGTTCCAAAGACGTGAAAGAGTTCTGAGATTTACTGCTGCACTTTGTTTGTTCGTAGCTGAATTCTGTTCTTGTTTAGATCGTGGATAAAAGGTTTTGTGTCTTTTGTCGTTATTGGTGTCATTAAACATTACATGAGGTTTGTGGGGCGTCTTTTATTGCAGTTCTCGTCATTTGGTGAAACGCAAGGACAGGGTAAGTATATATTTGGTGAAAGTGGGAAAATTAAGAAGCTCATTGTAATTTGAAAACTTTTCACATTATTTTTTCTGGAATATTTAACAAACTAGTGTCAGTTTGAAATATAATATTCAACAAAATCAATTATACATTTGTTCAGAGCTTGTACAAGTGGCTTTATAATCTAAAATTAATGTTTCCATTTTTGATTCCAAACACCTGATATTCATTGAAATATACAGTATTTTATAATGTTTGACCGAAGTACATTTTCAAGTATTATTTTTCTAAATCAATCATTTAATTCATTATATACAGATAGCATGTATTCAAATTAAGTTTTAAGAATAATATTTCAATACTTTTGAAATTAAATATATTGGATTTACCTTTTACCATTTGCTACTGAAGATTTTAATCTTCTTTGTGCTGTCCACGGATACCTTAAAAGAGCAAAGCAAACTCAAGACCCGTCGTCTCTTTGTTTTCATGTAAATTACCTGACTCCGGACAGCACCGCGTGTTCAAACGCTGGAAGGGAAGTCTTTTAAATGTTCGTCAACACTACGCTAAACAAATCTAATAATACACACCAGAGTATAGATGACCAGGATTCGGAAAATTACGTCACGAAGATTTATTGTTCCTAACAAGATCATCTAATTACAGAGCTCTGTTCCCCAGATCTTCCCTATCCATTCTGTTCTCAGTCCCCCGTTAACAATGGGAAAACTGCTAATCTGGGGGAAGCAGAGTATACGTCACATTTTCCCAGCATGCAATATTTTGAGCCTAAAACTACGTCGTCATTGTTTCCATTGGTTCCCAAGCCGTCATGTGATGTTTGGCTCCGCCTTGCCGCCATTTTATGAGTTCATTCTCTTCCACATGTTTTCCTCTTTTCCTGGGCGGGGGTCTTTCCTTTGTTCTTTTCTCACACATCCCCCTCGGATCTGTAACTTTCCACTGTAACAATGAACTGCAAAACACTTCGGACAAACTTTTAATTAACATTCCTAAATAGCCATAAGGGCAACACATCACATAAAAATATTATATTCTTCATACCCTTTCTGACCTCGCTAGAGGTCATTCAAACCATAATATTTTTAGTTCACAAAAGTACAGCTCAACCAGCCGCTCGGTGGTTTCAAAATCTTCTCTCTTCCCCCTGGGACCGTCCCATTTTTCCATCACAGCCTTATTCCCGGTCTTTCCATTCAGAGTTCAAGGCTTGCTGTACTCCTTTCAAGTACAGGCTGGGACCGCCCCCTTCTGGCGTTTCCCTTGTCCCGCACTCAGTGTCCCCTGGGGCGCACCTCCCAACGTATAGATGCCCCCAGTGGAACCCAAGAGTAAGGACAACCATACAGCACCCAACAGCAGATTACAATCAACACAGTTTCATATTACCCTTAAGGCCTATTATAACAAAACATATATAAAAATAGCCAACAATCCTCCTTTCAACGTCTCTTAATATATCGCAATCAAACTGAATATTTATCATGAAATTACAGTTACAGATGAAATGTTCTTCAACTAGTCGTTGGTTATTGTTGCCTCTGTCCGTGCCGCTTCGGCGTCTGGGCTATAGAATCATATACTCACCACTGGGGTGTTTTTTATTTGGTGTGTTTTGTTTTGCATGTTTAATCATATTTAATCATTTGGGTCAACTAGTCTCATACTTACCACCACTTAAGTGCACCCACAGAGGCAAGGAACCAAAACAGAATTCTGTAACAGATACACAAAGAACAGACATTAAAATTACACACAAAATTCTCATCAAGATCGCTCATTGTGAGCCGGAGGACAACCATGCCAGCTAATTTTAAAATATGGCTGTACTCAAATTTAACTATTCAACTTGATTTATCTATTGGAATGTTGTCAATTTTATCTGGAAAATTCAGGGATATAAGCACACAGGTTCATTACTCCTAAATTTGTGGAGAATGTATCTATATCCGAAACGTATGTCTTATATCGTAATTTGCCATAAAATTTATCACTTTGTCACTTTTTGTTTGTATTTCAGATATTTTACCATATCTGCGTTTGTTCTTTCCCGTGCCCAAAATAAACCAAATTATAATCGTCCCATAATTAACACCCCCTTCTTGGACTGAGAAAAAACACAGTCCAACAAATCTTAAAAACAACCTTCCATAGACGAGACCTCTATCCTTGAACAGGAAACACAGCAAACCAGCTCAAAAGTTCACTGGAGATTAATACTTCCAGCATCTGCAAAAACCAACACAATACATATATCAATACAAAAGAAAAATGAACAAAAATTAATAAATATCAGGGCTAGGCCTTGGAGACTCTATTTGGTTTTACTGAGTCAATTTGGTTCAATAGGGCCAGTGATAGTAGTGAGACCACTCGTCTGGTTTCTCTGGGACCTTGGCTACCATGTATCAGGTCCTGGCCATAACTCCAAAAACCATCAGACCAACTCTGTTCAGTCCAATTGCGGCCCAGAATCAGGCAAGGTTGGCAAGGAGCATTCTCAGCAGCTCCCGGGAATGACAGCAGAGATTTCAGATTCTGAGTGAAAGAAACTTAAAAACTAAATCAGTAAACATAGTTCCAATATAACATACAATCTTGTCAAAATCAGGGTCCTCTTTAGTCCCATAAGAACAAAAAGGAGCCGGATCCAGGCATCAATCGGCCAGTAAAAACACATAAGAATAACCTGTTGGTCTGCTCACGGACTGAGCACCGAGAGCAGAGCAAGAGTAAGGGCCACAGCCCCATTCATTTCAGTCTAAGACCATTTAGGCAATTTATAATTATAGAGTTCTATTACTCCAACATAACAATGCCCTCTAAGGCTTCACATTTAAATTTTATATTTAGGTATTCTAATCTTTGAATTTAGTTGTAATTTCAAAGATAATTCATTAATTATTAGTAAATAGGCCAGCATCAACAGGTCGTAAGGACCACTATATTTTTGGTGCATTTTAAAGATATTTTTCAGCTAGTGTAAATGATTCTCCACCATTATGTCATGGAATGAATTGGAATGTTTAAAAAAACCGATACAATTGAGCATTAACATCTAAAAAAATAAGACACAGATTAAGAGTACAGGAGATTTGAAAAATTCAAAAAATGTTACAAAACTTTTGTTTCACTCAGCGCTTTGATCATCGGGCTCAATTTTAGCCTGTTGTCCAGGAGAGAGAGCAAATGAGAATCAAAATAAGACATTTCATATTATTGTACCAATACAGGTGTAAACAATTTTCAGTCACACCGTGTTTACCTTTTGCAATTTTGTTGGTTTAAGGGAACATTTATGTCCCTTAAAGTTAGCCTTAAAAGCTTCTCCCTATACCAAATCTTAATTTGTCATAACAAAATTTCTTGTGTAGCAGTTTACGGGTGATTAGGCGGTAATCAGAGATGATTTGTGCAGGGTCCAGTTCAAGCGTCAGCAACCATTGTCCTGCGAGACCATTAGGCTCTGGGTGGTGGCAGCTCACAGACCCTGTGGTTCTTCCGAGAAGCCCACTAATTTGGTGTCAGGTAACAAACTAATAATTCAGATGTGTTTCACCTGTCTGCACCAACATGCCAAGAGCCTGTCCGCTCACTGGTAACACGAGTTCTGCCATGGCTATACACCCACCGCCAGGAGCGTTGTTGCAACCGCCTCGTTCTCGAACGTTGCTGGTCCAATTTTGGTTCTGGATCTCGTCTGAAAACACCTTAACCACAATTATCATCAACACCACCACAACCATAAATAGCTCCACATTCAGGTAAACTTTTTAGTAAACATTTAAGTCTTTTTCTCTAATTGAGTTACTCCTTTAAGCTGCATCTTTAAGAGTTGCACTTAATTTTCTTTACATTCTTAATTCAGCTTGCTCTCACTTCTGGTCAATGGTGTACAACAAATTATGTACCATAAATATATTCATTAATTTATTAAATCTGTTTATTTGGTCTCCTATAAATAATAATTCAAAATTTTGCATATTGCTTCTACATACTTTTAGTAATGCATCCAGTATGGTGCATAAACAAACTTCAAATGGATAACGGTCTGTACTCCAAATCAATGCATCCAAAGTTATAACCTATAAACACTTTTGTTCTCATTCCATGTCACCACAGTGGAGAGAGATTCTAATTTTTTTCAGAAACCTCTCTTTCAGGGGCCTAAAATGTTCTATTCACCACAGACACACATTAGTTAATTTTTGATATTTCAAAATAGCAATTTTATGCTATTAAGACTGCCTTCAGCAGAAATGTCTAAAAAATAATAACTTCGTTATTATACATTCAGAATGTTTCTTTTAAATCTTTTCAGTAACGGGAGCTATTTCCTCCACACCTCCTTTACTCAGAGGCCTGGATACAGATGGATTACCCACTCCTCAATGTATCAAGACCTCCTGTTTTACTCATTTCTCAGTTTTCTTCCTTTGCTCCATCCACACTAATGCAGACAGAGCAAATACAGCCTCTTTTTTTTTTTTATACCCGTGTAACATCTCTAAACTTTAACATGCACAGATTCCTTCTGTGCAAGGAACTCCCTTATTTTATAACTCTCCGCTCCCCTCTTTGTGAGACTGTTTATACACACGTCTCAAATTCTTCAACCAAGAACGTACTACTAATTTAGTTTGCCTATCAGTCACATTGCCAATCAAGACAGTATTTCTCTGTTTGTGTGAGACTCGTTTTTGCCCACAACAAGGAGTTTCACTAACTTTATAGCCTTTAATTATTATTTTTAATCATGGGTTACCAATTTGACTGTAGAAGCTCTAAAACCACTTAGCTTCTATTATTAACAAAATAATTTTCTCTATGCCTTTTGCAAATTTCAAGCAACTTATAGGCCTATTCTCTACATATGTAGATCATTACTTTTTCAGAAAATAATTTACACCATTTTTAGTGCAACTATTTTCTTTGCTTATGCAGATAAATTTCAAAGCAATTTTCCTCATAACTGCATAAGCAACACAATTTTCGTTTTGCAAAAATACTCCTCCACTCATAAACAGTGTATCTTTCATACACTAATTTAGTTCCATGCGAACACACATTTTCCAGCACTTTATCCTGGGTTTGGCACCAGGCAACTATGTTCAAAATGATGCTACATTTTCCTTACATTTCTAAATGTAAGTCCAAACCAATGTTGACTTGCATTGCTGAAGCCTATGACACAAAAATACTTTCATAGCGTTTAAGCAATGTCTGGGAATTTGAAACATTGGCTTTCTGTTACACAACATTTTCATTCAACCTCATTTGTCCCCACAAACTCCACACTCGTCACACACTCGTCACTCCACAATAAACACATATGACAACGAGACAAGACAAGACACCAGAATTTCACAATAATCCCATCACCACAAATATCTAACCTGGCGATACAAAAGCTCATTTGCATTTTGGCCAATAGAATATTCACAGATATCATAACATGATAAACTACTCAGTGGTTTATAGGCCACTGGGACCGGGTCCCCTGCACTTACTGGGGTTTGAACAATATGCTTTTTCATAACTGGCCCCAGCCAATAAATAACCCTTATCTAAATAGATTAGACAATAAAACGTAAGTTTCGATTAGGGTGATCAAGCCTGATCGAAAGTCACATTTCCGTCTTTTAAAATGGCTTATTCTCCGCCCTCATGGTCAGGAGATCCATTTACAATACTCCCCTCTTATCTTTTTATTACTCTTTAGTAATGTTTCTACTCTGCTCTACTTTTCACATGCCTTACATGTTGACAAGAATTAACCTAATGTTTGGTTATATATTTTCAAGTCTTCAACTATTTTAATATGGCCAATTCCAATTGTTTTCTCTAAGTTGAAGTAACATTTGCATCTACTGTGAGACATCTAGACCTAAAGTCTTTTACAGTCTCAGTTTACATTTACTTGCACTGTGAAATTTTCTTTAATTTGTATGATTAACATACTTAACTTTGGATTTTTCCAAACTGAATCATGCATGAGCACTGTTTTTCTTGTACTCTTGAGCAAGGCACTCCTCCTTAACATACACAGACTTTTCTGTGTAAGGCATTTTCTCTTATTTTACTTTACTTTGCTACACTATTTTAAAATCGAACTTACTCTAGAATAAAATAATACCAACAAGGGCCCTGTTCGTATGAAGAAGGGGCCATTGGGGTCAAGGCGGGAGCTCCTCCTCTTGGGAGGGGCTTTTGAGTCCCGCCCCCCGCAGTGGGGGCTTATTTTTCAGCCATCGTGCTATGGCCAGTTCAGGGGCTGGTTCTATTCGTTTTCTCAGTTGTGCACAGGCCTCGATTGTTTTGTTCCTGCCTTTTCCCGCCATCTTTTTCAAAAGAGGCGACGCCTTACTGACCATCCTCCCCCATCCTTCTCCTTAGTAATTCCAACATTTTCTTACCTCAATATAACTGTTCCCTGCACACAAATTATCCTTACTACAACCTCGTATACTTTTATAGTTACAAAAAACCGAACATTAATTCACCAGATGATCTATATATATTTCGCCAATATTTAGTTTTTCAGACAGCCCCCAAATCTGTCTACGATCTTATTTCGACCGCTCTTTTTCAAGACACGCGTCCGTGCCTTTGGGAGATACCACCTACGGACCTTTTCGGCTTTTAAAGGGAATAAACCCAACGCGTGGTTCTTTTATTTGGGACTTAAACCCAACCTTCCTTATTAACACTTATTTAACTTCTAGAATTTAACTTTATTTAACTTTATTTAGTTCGGTATTTTATATATTAATAATAACGTGTGTCCCTGCCTCCTTCCGCCATCAATTCACAGATTTCACCACTCAACAGTCAGCTTCATTAAAAATTAATCTAAAATTTGGAAAAATATGCCAATAGACGCACTTTGAGACTCACACAATATAAGGGTTCAAAAGTCGTCTTACCTTAATCTAGTTGGACGTCCATCGAAGCCTCTGCCGAGTGATTGCGGAAGAAAGTTCTGGTGCGTCTACCGCAGAGTTTCACCGAGCCAGACCTCCGCCGCGCTCGTTTGCTGACGAACCAAATTCCCCCTTCAGCACTGTCGGGGCACCATGTGAAGATTTTAATCTTCTTTGTGCTGTCCACGGATACCTTAAAAGAGCAAAGCAAACTCAAGACCCGTCGTCTCTTTGTTTTCATGTAAATTACCTGACTCCGGACAGCACCGCGTGTTCAAACGCTGGAAGGGAAGTCTTTTAAATGTTCGTCAACACTACGCTAAACAAATCTAATAATACACACCAGAGTATAGATGACCAGGATTCGGAAAATTACGTCACGAAGATTTATTGTTCCTAACAAGATCATCTAATTACAGAGCTCTGTTCCCCAGATCTTCCCTATCCATTCTGTTCTCAGTCCCCCGTTAACAATGGGAAAACTGCTAATCTGGGGGAAGCAGAGTATACGTCACATTTTCCCAGCATGCAATATTTTGAGCCTAAAACTACGTCGTCATTGTTTCCATTGGTTCCCAAGCCGTCATGTGATGTTTGGCTCCGCCTTGCCGCCATTTTATGAGTTCATTCTCTTCCACATGTTTTCCTCTTTTCCTGGGCGGGGGTCTTTCCTTTGTTCTTTTCTCACACATCCCCCCTCGGATCTGTAACTTTCCACTGTAACAATGAACTGCAAAACACTTCGGACAAACTTTTAATTAACATTCCTAAATAGCCATAAGGGCAACACATCACATAAAAATATTATATTCTTCACTACAATTAATGTAATATTTGCCGTCGAGGATTAACACATTTAATACAAAGATGTGTTTTTTATCATTTTTATCTAAAGTCTTTCTTAAACCACAAACATTCAAATAAATATTCAAGTTCACACCAAAAATATCTGACATTATTATACGGCTCTTCCCAATGCAAGTAGAACGATTGACTTGAATGGGATTTTCCAACATTCTACCGGTCATTCTTTTCTGATAGAAAACCTCTGAATAAAATAATGACCGCTGCCAATGGCAACGGAGTTCATGCTTGTAATACAGGTGTTTCATATCAGTAGTGTTAGAGGACAGGAGGACACTATCTCTGTCCCCGTCCATAAGAGAGAAGTTGGGGAAATCGCTCGTGAAGTTAACGTGAGTCTGACTTTCAACGTACCCAGAGATTCACCATTCCTCCTCTCCAACTGCACCTTCAACTAAGGAGCTAGGCTAGCAATAAGTAGCTAGCCGTGCTGCTACTAGCCTCGCCACACTGCCTGGAATCAACAAACGTTGCCAAGCAACGCGCAAACTTTTGGGAACTATTTGCCGCAGAAATCATTAAATAAACCTTTCTGCCTTCATAAAAGTGTATGAAGTTTATTTGTGTGTGAACAGTTGGCAAACAGCCGTATAAACAGTGGGATAATGTAGAGAACGCCGGTCATTATAGGGAAAATAAGAACCTTCAGGGCGAAACAAGACCCTGACTTACTTTCCCCATAATGACCATGGTTCTATACATTATCCCTTACTAAGAACATTCATACCTTTTCATGTAGTTTTAGGTTGTAATAGTTTAACCTCTTACCCTGAACCGAGCGTATTTTCTCCAGTTCTGCTTCTGTCTGTTTATTTTATTTTTTTACCGTCTATACTTATTGTCCCCATAAAGTTCTTGATAGTCATTGTGTAAAAGAGACCACTATTTACTATTTCATTGTTTTTCACATTTCCTGCCTATTTGCTGAGTGTTTCTGAGCACTGAATGTAACAAGTGGATTTCTCCATTACGAGATCAATAAGGCTTATCTTATCTTTACCCAAATCTAAAAGCTTTTGAAAGCTAAGACCTACAAAGTGGTCGAAACGTTTCTGTCACATTTTTGAAGCGTTTTTGTCTCTTTTTTGTCATGTTTTTGTTGCATTTTTGTTGCTTTTCCGGCGTGTTTTTTTGTTGCGTTTTCATCCTCCCTTTCATCGCTATTTTGACGCTTTTTCTCAAGAAACTTTTAGATTTGGGTAAAGCCAAACTGGAGAAAATGTGCTGTGTTCAGGCGGGGGTTCAGGGTTAAGATTGCATTGTCCTGCTGAGGTGATGTCATTTCCTGTGGAGAAGTGGAGCTCCACTGATCACGTGCTCAGACCCTTCAGCAGCTGTTTGTTTAATACAGACTCTCACACAGAAAACATGTACAAAAGCATCCAGTAAATCAATGTGGAACACAAACTGCATACGGCAAATAATAAACGTAACCTCTGGCTTTGAGTGCCAGTTTTTCACTCATTAGTGGATAATCTGTTCTGTAAAAACATTCATAATGACCTAATGATTTGGACTTATTTGTGTGTGATAAATATGCTTAAAGACCGACAGAAAACGGCTAAAAGAGTGAACAATATAGTGATTTCCATAGATGGGAGCAACATCCGGGAACTTTTACTGGGCAACGCCCCCTTTTGGGGGAATCGAGAGTTACAAATGTCATTAGTGTGTATGTGAAAAAGGGACTATTTCTCGTTCGGAGGGTAAAATATTCCAAACCAGTGTCAGAACTACAGGACAATGTCCGTTCTTGATCACAGACACATCAAGTCACTGTCAGAAGACGATTGGAAGATTTTTTATTTTTTGTGGACACTTATATGAGTGAGTTTATCAATCACTAGCATCTGTTATGTTCATGTCAGAGCTCACTACTGAGGAAACAGCTCCCCTGGTGGCCGTGTATTATGCACTTTGTGTAATGTCTTTAATAGGTAATTATTCAAACTCATCAAACCTGTTCAGCATTAGGCCTAACTAATGATTCTCTCGGTTTTAAAACGCACATTAACGTTAGCATTAGCAGCTAGTAGGTTAGCTGCTGAATGAACCATGTACCATTTGCTCTCATAAGCTACAAAACTACATCGTAGGCTGTATGATTTTAATTTAATGATAATATAAAAGCAACAGACTAAAAGCTGAAGCTGTAGTGACATTATAAAGCATCCAGTGAAAAAGTTCCACAGGCAAATGTCACAGACAAGTCATGATCACAGTGGGTTTAGCAGCTCAGTTTAAAACGTTAACCGTCTTCTCTGTGAATTATCTGAAACAACAGGTCACTTCCATGGCTTCCTTTTCACGTTCCATAATTAAATAAAACAAAGAAAACCCCAAAAAGGGGCGTTAACCTTTTGGTGCCACTGATGTGACGTAGACGTTGCTCCATCTATAACGTACTCCGTTCCCCCTCGCTGGGCCACGCCCCCCTAGTATCTACATGGAATTTACTTGATTTTGGGCGTCAGACTTACATTTAAAAAGCATTAAATTGCACTTTCTGCCTCCTGTAGCAGCGTGTCTGTATATGACGTTCTGTCCGTCTTTGAGTTTGGCGACGTGTGGAGTCACCTGTTGTTCTGCTCCTCGTTGAAGCTCATCCGGACGGTCCTGGAGTCGAGGGCGGGCGGTGAGAGGATCCTGCGTGAGTACAGCCAGAGCAGAGAGATCACCGACCGACTCCGCCGCAAACTCGTCACCATCGTCGTGGCTGATATGGTGGAGAAGTTCGGGTGAGTTTTACATGGAGTTCACGCAGTGGTCGATGTTCATATTAGCTGGTTTTAGTTTTAATGTCAAGAGTAAACAGACCACGCCCTCCCTTTACAATGTTTATTTTATGATGTTTTATTGAGTAGTTTACAGAGTTTTCTTGGATATCACTCCAACTTTCCCACGCTCATTCATTATACATGCATTTCCAATGACATCATGCATAATTCCGGCGGCCATTTTGAGCACCAAAGTAGAATTATGCAGTTCTACAACATGTACAATATCTCAACTCAGGATGAAAATGAAACTGATTGACAGTGGTATTTTTATGAACTCGTAATATTGCTCAAGAAGATAACAGTAAAAACACGGAACCAGAGACGCACGTTTATGTGATATAACAGTAAATGTGTCACAGACGTAGCAGCTCTGTCTGTGGAGCTACAGCAGGATTTACTAAAGATCTGCTTCACTCTGAAGACTAAACTAACTCATCAAAGAGGAAACAGAAAACCTTTCTCTGGGATTTTTACAGTTTGTCATGTCGACAGTCTGAGTCAGTGTTTAAGCTGCTTAAGATGTTAGCATGCTACTGGTTAGCAACTGTCAACCAACTGTCAATGGCTTCAACACGATAAACACACATGTGTCTCACATCTATGGACACTGAGGAAATACTACAGTAACAGCTCAGCTCTGACCTCTGTCACATGTTGTATCCAAGGATAGATGTCTGTGGTTCAGGGCTTTCCCTTGGAGAGGTCAGAGCTGAGCTGTTAAAGCTAAATGCTAACTGGTAGCATGCTAACATCTTGAGCAGCTTAAACACTGACTCACTGGTTTCTTCACATAAACGTGCGTCTCTGGTTCCATGTTTTTACTGTTATCTTCTTGAGCAATGATTACGAGGACATAAATATGCCACTGTCAATCAGTCGTCTTTCATTTTCATCCTGAGTTGAGATATTGTTACATCTTCAATGAAGGTACTTGAGTCATCTTCTGTACTCGGTAGTTGAAGTCTCCAAACGTTTCGCCTCTCATCCAAAAGGCTTCGTCAGTGGACAAAATCCCGCTCAGCACGCAGTGTAGATGAATCCCACTGACGAAGCCTTTTGGATGAGAGGCGAAACGTTTGGAGACTTCAACTACCGAGTACAGAAGATGACTCAAGTACCTTGATTGAAGATGGACAACTCCTGTACGACTGAGAACTTACACAGAGATATTGTTACATGTTGTAGTACTGCATAATTCTACTTCGGTATTCAAAATGGCCGTCATAACAACAAAAGTCACATGACTGAAAAGCATGTATATATGAAATATCTACATGTTCTGTCCTTACATGCAGGAGCTCTCCTCCCATGGACACGAGGACCAGATACGCCGTGGGCATCGTGACGCTGTTCCCGTCGCTGAAAGACCCGTTCACTCCCAAAGGACACGTGCGTCTGCGATCAATAAACAATAATAAACTCTTTGAACACGTCTGTTGAACGCTGCTCTGTCTTCAGGAGCACTTCTTCGACCCCAGCAGTAACGGCGGCTACATCGCCTGGAAGCTGAAGAACATGCAGAAAAAGCTGAGCGTGGGCCGCAGGAGGTGCTGCAGCTCCACAGGCCCTAAAGGAGGCCCGGAGGTGGTGCGGGAGGAGGCGGAGCAAGGGGCGGAGCAGGGGGCGGAGCAGCTGCACGGGGGGAGCAGCGTGCGGAGGCGCTGTCTCTGCTGGAGAGCAGCTCGGACGCAGAGCAGATCTTCCTGAAGATGAAACAGACCTTCAGCTTCAGGCACAGACTGGTGCACGACCCGGACACGAGCAGCACCGTGTTCAGCGTGTTCCCGCGGCTCCTCGACACCAAGGGCCTGGTGAGGACGCTCTTTAAAGGAACAGGCCACCGTTTTTACATACTGAGATATGTTCTTACCTGAGCTTAGACGAGTTGATGGCCTCTCCCAGTATATTCCTATAGCTCCAAACGGGGTGAAGTTAGAAGTGACCAAGCTCTTCCACGGGCACAAACATAACGGTCACTTTATCGTCTCTTTTTCTGTCACTTTTTGTCATTTACCATTTATTGTCAATTCACGAGAACTGGAACAGATCTGGAGATTTAGTTCTTTGTTCACAGGTGCTGCAAGACTTCGAGCTGATGTTCGGGAAGGAGACGTCGTCGAAGCTCGTGGAGAAGTGGGGCGCGATCCTGAAAAGCAAAGTCATCAAGGAAGCGAAGGCGCTGAATAAAACGGCCACGCTGAACGCTCTGATCCGCGCGGCTGAGGGGCGGCCGCATCGAGACGACACAGGTGAAAACACGGATCTGTCCCACAGTCAGTAACAAAACAGCCCAAACTCTGTCTTTACGATGTTTATTCTCTGAGATTCATCCAGGAAGTGACTCCAACATGTCTGTGTGGCTCCCTGGTCTTTCCCACGCTCATTCATTCACAAATACTGACATGTTTGGTATCCACGTGTAGCACGAGAGGCTGTGACCGAGATGACGCTGTAATGTTTTAATGTCTAATTCCTGCCTGAGTTGTTGCGCTTTGAACCCAAGGCAAAATTTAAGCTATTAGTTAGTCAGTTTTATTCGGTACAAATTATTTACATTCAAATAAATACATTTTCTCATATTTATGTCAGTAAAGTAACACATGTGCAATAACGACTAGACAAAAATGACATGTAATAATCTCTGTATCAGTGTCACTTTACCTGCAATAAGACATTTTTTATAGTCTGCGCTAACTTTATTTTTTATTATTTGCTTTCATTGTATATAAGATACCTCCATCCATCCATCCATCCATTTTCTTCCACACGTGTCCGTTGCCGGGTCGTGGGGGCAGCTGTTGGAGCTGCACCAGCCCTATGGCTCCCCCTGCAGGTGGTGGGTCCACAGAAGGACGGCCTCATGGTTCTGACCGGGCCTGTTGGTCTCTCATAAGGGGCTTCTGAACCGCTCTTTGTCTGACCCGTCACCTAGGACCTGTTTGCCCTGGGAGACCCTACCAGGGGCACGAAGCCCCCGACAACAGAGCTCCAGGATCATTCAGGCTCAAACCCTCCACCACGTTAAGGCTCCAGGAGGAGATGATGCCTTTGTTTACAATTTAAGCTGATTTGAGCTGATTTAACAAGTGCATTTCTTCATTGTGAGATCACACTGGCCTTAAAGGGACTATACGGAGTTTAAAAATGTTAGTATTATGTATTTTCCTCCACATGTTCCAGTAATGTCCTAATGTGTAGAATGAGCCCAGACCTGTTCACCACAACTGCCTCTGAAATCCTGCACTGTCACTCACAAAGGTGTTCACTCAGGTCCGAAGTGCCGTCATGCACGAGCTTAATATGGAGACTGTAGTTACGCCTAAGACCTGAGGTGGCAGTAGTGAGTATGAAATTACCACTGTGCGAGGAACGCGCTTCTCTATGGTCCTCATAGTGGGGAGCTGACATTGCTCTAATACCACCCCCTGGTGGCCAGGGGCGACTCCAAGAGACAAGAAAAAAACAAGCTTTATTGAGCGCAATAAACTTTCAGTCTCTGCTGTGTTGTTCCTCTGTCCAGTGTGGGACAGCGACATGGCGTCTCTGCTGCTGCTGGTTTACCTCCTCCCGCCGACGACTCGAGGGAATAAGAAACCGAGGAAGATCAGCGCTCGAGACGCCGTGGAGCGAGTCGTCCGCTTCCACAAGGTCAGCTCAACCTGCTCTGTTGAACCTCTTAAAGGGATATTTCAGGATTTTTGACATTGCGCCTCATTTCCTAGTTATCCAGAGTGTTGTTGATGTCTGGAGATATTTTTTTCTTAAATTCATGCAGTTCTTATATTTGAAGAGTCTAGTGGCGCTAGGCTAGGGCAAGGCTAAAGCATTTCTATGGTATCAGTTAGCCTGCATTAAAACAGTCTGACCCACTCCACAGTGCACCTGAGGTAAATCACTTATAACACCAGACTAATCATATAAATGTCTGTGTTAATAGAATCATGTTTGAAATATAACTGACCTTGAATCACATGAATTACCGCATTTTGAGGGACTATTTTCTCGCAGATCACTCCGCCGCTGCGTTAGCTTACAGCCACGAAGCTGATGCTGCTCAAATATAAGTTATTTTAAATGATTCTATTAACACAGACATTTATATGGTTAGTCTGGTGTTATAAGTGATTTACCTCAGGTGCACTGTGGAGTGGGTCAGACTGTTTTTAATGCAGGCTAACTGATACCATAGAAATGCACTAGCCTTGCACTAGCCTAGCGCCACTAGACTCTTCAAATATAAGAACTGCATGAATTTAAGAAAAAAATATCTCCAGACATCAACAACACTCTGGATAACTAGGAAATGAGGCCCAGTGTCAGAAATCCTGAAATATCCCTTTAACCTCCGCCTTAACCAAGTGCATTTTCTCCAGTTTGGCTTTACCCAAATCTAAAGGTTTACAGCCTATAGGCCAGTGTAGCTCATCTAAATGAAGCTTTTTCCTTGCATGTCCTCACTTTTTGGATATTTTTTTCCATTGCTTTTTTTATTGAATTTTCGTAACTTTTTTGTTGCATTTTTGAGCATTTTTCCTGAGAAGCTTTTAGATTTGGGTAAAGCCAAACTGGAGAGCATGTGCTGGGTTAAGAGGTTAAGAGACGTGTTTGTTCCCCAGTCGAGCCGCGGCCTTCAGGAGGCGCTCGGGTCGGACCAGGGCAGACCTCTGTACGTCCTGGCGGTGGGAGCGTCCCGTGAGCTGGTCCAGGACTTTTACCTGGCGGTGGACGGACAGCTGCTGCCCTGCCAGGCCCGGTCCTCGCTCTGCGCCTTCGACGAGCTCTTCAAAGCTCACTTTGTGTTGGGCCGGCCCTACGACCCGGCGCTGCACAACATGTACACGTTTGTCCAGACCACCATCTACAACATCGACGTGGGCCGGTGCCGGGAGAGCCCCGGGTCCGGGAGATGAGGTCCAAAGTGCTGAGCTGAAGACCGCCTCCAGTACCAACACCCCCCCCCGCCTGGACCTGGCACTGGGCTTTACCCAAAGAGCGACAAAACTGGGCCAGAAAAGCAACAATAACACACTGGAAATACGACTAAAGAGTGATGAAAAAGCAACAAAAACCTGACGGAAACAACACAATAAAAGTGACAGAAAAGCGACAATAAACCACGAAAACAAGAAAGAAAACGCTTTAAAAATGTGACAAAAACGCGGCGACCAAAAGTTCCGTCAGTTTTGTAGGTCTTAGCTTTCAAATAAGGCGTTACACTAAATGTGCTCAGTTTACAGTGCTGGGAAGTAACTGAATACTTGGACCGCCCCAAAATAAACACTAATTTAGATTTGTATTTATTTATTGGTTGGTTTATTTGGTCGGGACAGTGCATGTTAATGAACATACATGGGTCTCATGCATGTAAACAAGCCACACCAGATTGTAGCCTTGGGCTAATTTGCAGAGGCGTAGCTTGCCATAAGGCAAAGCAGGCAGCTGCCTGGGGCCCCCATCTGTAAAGGGCCCCCATGCACTAACCCGTTTTTCAGACACCTGCAATAAACGCTTGATATACACAGTCTTCCTAATGATTTTGGTGATGCAGTTACATCAAGTCTCCACCAATGCTCTGTGGCGCTGTTGATCCCCATCCTGCTGCTGCTTTAGTGAGTCATGGTTCCCTAATGTGAACTTATTATATAACAGTGGACAGACTTTTTATTCATGGCTCCACCAGATTATATTTCTAATAGTGAAACTAGTTTATTGTAACTCTCTTCATGACCTAAAGAACCTCATCCTTCTGTTCTGAGGAAAACTTCTGCAGAGAACTGCATTATGGGAGTTGTCAGGTGACCCGCTCCTGCCCAAATGACATCCTCTCTCCCAGTACACCGAGCGAAGACAATACAACAAGGTCTGAGTTTGATCTGTTTACAACTTACTCTGAGGTGGAAAAAATAAATATATTTTACAACACTGAAAAATCAGGTTCCCCAGCTTTAAAAGTTATTTCAATGCTGAAGCTGAATGTTTAATTTGTGAAGCCTGCGACATACAGTATGTGTAAGTAGGGCTGGGCAAAAAATCGATTTAATCGATTTATCGATTTTGTAGCTTAAAACGATTTTTATTTTGCAAACTCGAGTTTTTTTTCCACCACAGTTTTTTCGGACTTTTTCGCATTTCGTCCTTGTGGGTTACCGTAGTTACCGTGTGAGACAGACTCCTCCCCCGCGTAACACCGTCAAAACAACAACATGCGCGATTACAGAGATTACAGAGATTAAGAATCTAATGATATAAATGAAGTATGTCCCTTGAGTTGCTCATATTTGCGAGGAAAAGGCTCAGGATTTGCATCTTGGATGAACTCTGACAAGTTGAAGCACTGCTTCCTAACTTTTAGCCTGACGCTAACAACACGGTGAAGAAAACCACAATGCAAACGCGGTTTAAGGCTAATAATAATATCCTTCTGATCTGGAGCGCTCACGTGAAGTCTCAGGACAAACTCATATACGCACTTCTCTGTGTGTGTGTGTGTGTGTGTGTGTGTGTGTGTGTGTGTGTGTGTGTGTGTGTGTTGGTCTTTATTAACTTGTGTGGACCAACACCTGAAATTTCACCCGCGGTGTGGGACCAAAATTTTTGTGGGGACCAAAAACCCGGTCCCCACAAAGTTAACTATATTTTTGATGTAAGTAGGCTCTAAAGATGGCCCTGGCAAATTTTCAGCTTGGGCTCCATAAGTGACAAAAACCGGTTTTCAAGTGTGTAAGTGTGTATAACAGAATTTACTCAGTATCGGCCTCTAGTGGTCAGTGAGGTACTGCACCCATACACACTTCTTACACACTTTGCTCAATGCGCATGCGCAAACTGTGCCGGTCCTCACAAGTTGATAAAAACAAACTTTATTTTACATTTTTATTTTAATTATGAAGCTTTCAGACAATACAGTAACTATATAGACAGGGGACTCATGGCACGGACAAAAGACATTTTACCACTGGAGGACAGAAGAGGCAAGACATTTATTTGAAGGCTACCACCATAGAAGTAAATATAAGGATGGAGGAGGGGCTATTTGGGATTTGCCATGCAGTGCGAAGAATAGCTCCTGGAGAATTTCAGTCAAAGTAGATACACTTGTGGATCGAAACACGACTCCAGGTATGTTTTTCATGTGGAAACAACTCTGTAACATGGTAACAAGCTAAAAAGATGATATGATAATGCCGCATCTTTAAACAAGTACGAGTTAGCTAACTAGCTGCGCAATTAACTAACTGGCTAGTACTAGCCTAGCTGTTAGCTACAGACAAGCACATGTTTGTGGATAGGGAAAACTCATCTTCAAGGTAGAAGTTATCATATTGTATGTTTTGATTGCTCAAATCTAAAACTAACTTTGAACAGTGTACTACGTTAATTTATCATTGAGATGTGCGTGTGTGTCACGTTTTAGCATCGTTTCTTGTTCATTACAATGCCGGGGGTTCTTGGCTTTTTTGTCATTACATGTTTGATATGGACAGTATCCAGCTGGTTAAGGTCAGGAGTTGAAAAACGCTTAAATTTAGAAACGGGTAAAAACAATTAAGGTTAGCTTTAGGAAAATGTGTTTGTTTGGTTTATTTGGCATGATATTACTGCATCTTTAAACAAGCACAAGACAAATGTATGTCAAATCAAATGTATGTATGTTTTTTTTTTTCCAAGCATTGATGCATCTCGAGAAGACAGAAGCCTTGGTAGACTTGTCAATGATGACCACCTTCATCCAGACTGTAAAATGAAAAGGATGACGTCTGAAATGAAACCACATATATGTCTCTTTGCTTTGAGGGACATACATGCTGGAGAGGAAATACCATACACCTACAGAGGAACTAATTGGCCATGGAGGAAAAAGGTACGTGTGAGTATTCCCCACGACTGAAAGCCTACACAGACATCTAAAGACAATTCTTAGCCATGCCAAAATAAATGTAAAATAGTATCACTTGTGCATAGAGGTCTTAACTGACCTGTATGGAAGGGGAGATGGTTAACTTGATGCTCAAGAAAATAAAAGAAATGTTTGTGTTTTCACATCACATGCATAATCTCGATTTATTTATTGGTTTATTATTTGCTAAAGAGCTTATGCATGTGATGTCATGACAAGGAAATTGAGTGCCTATGTCTGCAATGTTCTTGGGTTGTTTTTTGAATTACCCCTCAATTTGATGTTGCATCTCATGTTATTAATTAAGTCTGCATAACCGCCATTGCAATACGTTTAATTTAAGTGACGATGTCATCATTCTACTTCCGGGTAAAATAGAGCTTTAGCTGTATTCATTCTAATTAGATTTTACTCATTTTAACCTGCTGTTGAGCCGACTACAAGCTCTTTCTAAGCATCTGATCGCAAAGAAATATTACATTTACACCGGATTTTCTTGAGTAATGGAATGGTAAAGTTAACTCCATGTGTTATTTCTTTAGGATGGAGCAGAGCCCCAACTTTCCACTGAGTTTCCTGAGACCGCCATGTACACGAACCAAGACAAAGACCCAACGCGCTCCCAAAGCATTTCCCAGGTAACTTAATTTATTTCACAGTGGGTCATATTACTGTCTATTGAAATGCTTGCGTTAGCGTTTTAGCTGCCTGATATTTACAGAGGTAAAAACATGTCACGACCACTGTTCTTGTGGGAACCACAGCATTTACTCTAAACATTAGTCATTGGTATGAACTCTACTGCACACAAACGACAGGTTTTACCCCACTATCGAGGTCCAGTTAACACACGTCAGGACCACTGTTCTTGTGGGGACCACAGCATTTACTCTGAACATTAGTCATTGGTATGAACTCTACTGCACACAAACGACAGGTTTTACCCCACTATCGAGGTCCAGTTAACACACGTCAGGACCACTGTTCTTGTGGGGACCACAGCATTTACTCTAAACATTAGTCATTGGTATGAACTCTACTGCACACAAACGACAGGTTTTACCCCACTATCAAGGTCCAGTTAACACACGTCAGGACCACTGTTCTTGTGGGGACCACAGCATTTACTCTAAACATTAGTCATTGGTATGAACTCTACTGCACACAAACGACAGGTTTTACCCCACTATCAAGGTCCAGTTAACACACGTCAGGACCACTGTACTTGTGGGGACCACAGCATTTACTCTAAACATTAGTCATTGGTATGAACTCTACTGCACACAAACGACAGGTTTTACCCCACTATCAAGGTCCAGTTAACACACGTCAGGACCACTGTTCTTGTGGGGACCACAGCATTTACTCTAAACATTAGTCATTGGTATGAACTCTACTGCACACAAACGACAGGTTTTACCCCACTATCGAGGTCCAGTTAACACACGTCAGGACCACTGTACTTGTGGGAACCACAGCATTTACTCTGAACAGTAATCACTGGTATGAACTCTACTGCACAAGGCCACTGTTCTTGTGGGGACCGCAGGGCCTGGTATAAACTGTATGCATGTATCAGTGTAAAGCAAATTCTTGTTTCACTAAAGATCTTCATAGCAAACATCAGGGCCACTGTTTTTATGGAGAATGCAAACGTTCCTGTGAATTAATTTCTTTGGTATACACTCTAGTGTGAACTACAATGTTTGTGGGGTCCGTGGTCGACTACAAGAAACGCAAACAGTGCATTTTCTATCTTTCCTTTTCTGAGCATCAAGTTAACCAGTCCATAGGAACAACATGTGCCACTCACTATAGGTGTATCTTAGTTGTACTAGTCACGTCTCCCCTTCCATACAGGTCAGTTAAGACCTCTATGCAGAAGTGATACAATTTAAATTTATTTTTAGCATGGCTAAGAATTGTCTTTAGATGTCTGTGTAGGCTTTCAGTCGTAGAGGAGTTGTCTATCTTAGATGAACGTTCTTGAGTCATCTTCTGTACTCTGTCGCTGTCCTACACTTTAACTACAGTGTACAGAAGATGACCCAAGAACCTTCTGTAGATGGCTTGAGATATACTCGCAACATAAAAATATGCCATTGAGGGTACTGTTATCTTTACATTGGTCACAGGTGTAATTCACAAAAATTCAGAGTAATGGAATGGTAAAGTTAACTACCATGTGTTATTTCTTTAGGATGCAGCAGAGCCCCAACTTTCCACTGAGTTTCCTGAGACCGCCATGTCCATGAACCAAGACAAAGACTCAACGCGCTCCCAAAGCATTTCCCAGGTAACTTAATTTATTTCACAGTGGGTCATATTACTGTCTATTGAAAAGCTTGCGTTAGCGTTTTAGCTGCCCGATTTTACACAGGTAAACACATGTCACGACCACTGTTCTTGTGGGAACCACAGCATTTACTCTGAACATTAGTCATTGGTATGAACTCTACTGCACACAAACGACAGGTTTTACCCCACTATCGAGGTCCAGTTAACACACGTCAGGACCACTGTACTTGTGGGGACCACAGCATTTACTCTAAACATTAGTCATTGGTATGAACTCTACTGCACACAAACGACAGGTTTTACCCCACTATCGAGGTCCAGTTAACACACGTCAGGACCACTGTACTTGTGGGGACCACAGCATTTACTCTAAACATTAGTCATTGGTATGAACTCTACTGCACACAAACGACAGGTTTTACCCCACTATCAAGGTCCAGTTAACACACGTCAGGACCACTGTACTTGTGGGGACCACAGCATTTACTCTGAACAGTAATCACTGGTATGAACTCTAGTGCACAAGGCCACTGTTCTTGTGGGGACCGCAGGGCCTGGTATAAACTGTATGCATGTATCAGTGTAAAGCAAATTCTTGTTTCACTAAAGATCTTCATAGCAAACATCAGGGCCACTGTTTTTATGGAGAATGCAAACGTTCCTGTGAATTTCTTTGTAGTTCACACTAGAGTGTATACCAATGTTTGTGGGGTCCGTGGTCGACTACAAGAAACGCAAAAAGTGCATTTTCTATCTTCCTTTTCTGAGCATCAAGTTAACCAGGCCATAGGAACAACATGTGCCACTCACTATAGGTGTATCTTAGTTGTACTAGTCACATCTCCCCTTCCATACAGGTCAGTTAAGACCTCTATGCAGAAGTGATACTATTTAAATTTAGTTTTGGCATGGCTAAGAATTGTCTTTAGATGTCTGTGTAGGCTTTCAGTCGTAGAGGAGTTGTCTATCTTAGATGAACGTTCTTGAGTCATCTTCTGTACTCTGTCGCTGTCCTACACTTTAACTACAGTGTACAGAAGATGACCCAAGAACCTTCTGTAGATGGCTTGAGATATACTCGCAACATAAAAATATGCCATTGAGGTAGGCTGGGCGATATGGCCTATAATCTCTATCACGATATAAAAAAGAAATATCACGATAAAGATATATTTGACGATATAACAGACAATGGACAAATTCCAGCCTTACGCCTATTTGGAAGATTAATGCAAAGATATTGCATTCTTTTTTTAGTGCCATACCAATTTCCTCACAGTTTACATCCTTCATTTCATTTCACTTTTTAAGCACCTGCCCCTGTGTCCTACAGTCAGTGTTTATGCTGCTCTGATGGAGCTGAGTGCAACATAAATTATATCGTGTCCACAACGATATAAAAAATGACAACGATATCAAAAATTATATTGCGATAACGATATGTGATACGATATGGCCCACCCCTACATTGAGGGTACTGTTATCTTTACATTGGTCACAGGTGTAATTCACAAAAATTCAGAGTAATGGAATGGTAAAGTTAACTACCATGTGTTATTTCTTTAGGATGCAGCAGAGCCCCAACTTTCCACTGAGTTTCCTGAGACCGCCATGTACACGAACCAAGACAAAGACTCAACGCGCTCCCAAAGCATTTCCCAGGTAACTTAATTTATTTCACAGTGGGTCATATTACTGTCTATTGAAAAGCTTGCGTTAGCGTTTTAGCTGCCCGATTTTACACAGGTAAACACATGTCACGACCACTGTTCTTGTGGGAACCACAGCATTTACTCTGAACATTAGTCATTGGTATGAACTCTACTGCACACAAACGACAGGTTTTACCCCACTATCGAGGTCCAGTTAACACACGTCAGGACCACTGTTCTTGTGGGACCACAGCATTTACTCTGAACATTAGTCATTGGTATGAACTCTACTGCACACAAACGACAGGTTTTACCCCACTATCGAGGTCCAGTTAACACACGTCAGGACCACTGTTCTTGTGGGACCACAGCATTTACTCTGAACAGTAATCACTGGTATGAACTCTACTGCACACAAACGACAGGTTTTACCCCACTATCGAGGTCCAGTTAACACACGTCAGGACCACTGTTCTTGTGGGGACCACAGCATTTACTCTAAACATTAGTCATTGGTATGAACTCTACTGCACACAAACGACAGGTTTTACCCCACTATCGAGGTCCAGTTAACACACGTCAGGACCACTGTTCTTGTGGGGACCACAGCATTTACTCTAAACATTAGTCATTGGTATGAACTCTACTGCACACAAACGACAGGTTTTACCCACTATCAAGGTCCAGTTAACACACGTCAGGACCACTGTTCTTGTGGGGACCACAGCATTTACTCTAAACATTAGTCATTGGTATGAACTCTACTGCACACAAACGACAGGTTTTACCCCACTATCAAGGTCCAGTTAACACACGTCAGGACCACTGTACTTGTGGGGACCACAGCATTTACTCTAAACATTAGTCATTGGTATGAACTCTACTGCACACAAACGACAGGTTTTACCCCACTATCGAGGTCCAGTTAACACACGTCAGGACCACTGTTCTTGTGGGAACCACAGCATTTACTCTGAACAGTAATCACTGGTATGAACTCTAGTGCACAAGGCCACTGTTCTTGTGGGGACCGCAGGGCCTGGTATAAACTGTATGCATGTATCAGTGTAAAGCAAATTCTTGTTTCACTAAAGATCTTCATAGCAAACATCAGGGCCACTGTTTTTATGGAGAATGCAAACGTTCCTGTGAATTAATTTCTTTGTAGTTCACACTAGAGTGTATACCAATGTTTGTGGGGTCCGTGGTCGACTACAAGAAACGCATACAGTGCATTTTCTATCTTTCCTTTTCTGAGCATCAAGTTAACCAGGCCATAGGAACAACATGTGCCACTCACTATAGGTGTATCTTAGTTGTACTAGTCACGTCTCCCCTTCCATACAGGTCAGTTAAGACCTCTATGCAGAAGTGATACAATTTAAATTTATTTTTAGCATGGCTAAGAATTGTCTTTAGATGTCTGTGTAGGCTTTCAGTCGTAGAGGAGTTGTCTATCTTAGATGAACGTTCTTGAGTCATCTTCTGTACTCTGTCGCTGTCCTACACTTTAACTACAGTGTACAGAAGATGACCCAAGAACCTTCTGTAGATGGCTTGAGATATACTCGCAACATAAAATATGCCATTGAGGTAGGGCTGGGCGATATGGCCTATAATCTCTATCACGATATAAAAAAAGAAATATCACGATAAAGATATATTTGACGATATAACAGACAATGGACAAATTCCAGCCTTACGCCTATTTGGAAGATTAATGCAAAGATATTGCATTCTTTTTTTTAGTGCCATACCAATTTCCTCACAGTTTACATCCTTCATTTCATTTCACTTTTTAAGCACCTGCCCCTGTGTCCTACAGTCAGTGTTTATGCTGCTCTGATGGAGCTGAGTGCAACATAAATTATATCGTGTCCACAACGATATAAAAATGACAACGATATCAAAAATTATATTGCGATAACGATATGTGATACGATATGGCCCACCCCTACATTGAGGGTACTGTTATCTTTACATTGGTCACAGGTGTAATTCACAAAAATTCAGAGTAATGGAATGGTAAAGTTAACTACCATGTGTTATTTCTTTAGGATGCAGCAGAGCCCCAACTTTCCACTGAGTTTCCTGAGACCGCCATGTACACGAACCAAGACAAAGACTCAACGCGCTCCCAAAGCATTTCCCAGGTAACTTAATTTATTTCACAGTGGGTCATATTACTGTCTATTGAAAAGCTTGCGTTAGCGTTTTAGCTGCCCGATTTTACACAGGTAAACACATGTCACGACCACTGTTCTTGTGGGAACCACAGCATTTACTCTGAACATTAGTCATTGGTATGAACTCTACTGCACACAAACGACAGGTTTTACCCCACTATCAAGGTCCAGTTAACACACGTCAGGACCACTGTACTTGTGGGGACCACAGCATTTACTCTGAACATTAGTCATTGGTATGAACTCTACTGCACACAAACGACAGGTTTTACCCCACTATCGAGGTCCAGTTAACACACGTCAGGACCACTGTTCTTGTGGGACCACAGCATTTTACTTCTGAACATTAGTCATTGGTATGAACTCTACTGCACACAAACGACAGGTTTTACCCCACTATCGAGGTCCAGTTAACACACGTCAGGACCACTGTACTTGTGGGGACCACAGCATTTACTCTAAACATTAGTCATTGGTATGAACTCTACTGCACACAACGACAGGTTTTACCCCACTATCGAGGTCCAGTTAACACACGTCAGGACCACTGTTCTTGTGGGGACCACAGCATTTACTCTAAACATTAGTCATTGGTATGAACTCTACTGCACACAAACGACAGGTTTTACCCCACTATCGAGGTCCAGTTAACACACGTCAGGACCACTGTACTTGTGGGAACCACAGCATTTACTCTGAACAGTAATCACTGGTATGAACTCTAGTGCACAAGGCCACTGTTCTTGTGGGGACCGCAGGGCTGGTATAAACTGTATGCATGTATCAGTGTAAAGCAAATTCTTGTTTCACTAAAGATCTTCATAGCACACATCAGGGCCACTGTTTTTATGGAGAATGCAAACGTTCCTGTGAATTAATTTCTTTGGTATACACTCTAGTGTGAACTACAATGTTTGTGGGGTCCGTGGTCGACTACATGAACGCAAATAGTGCATTTTCTATCTTTCCTTTTCTTTGCCCTTGTAGTCTTTATGCCAGTGTGATACTTTTTTTTTAATTTGTAAGCCAAGATCTTCTAGTTTCTAAAAGTGTGTGTAGGATGAGTCGAGGCAAGTTACTTTGCCTAACCCAATATATTTTATGTTGGTAGATACAGTTTTAGTAATGTAATGTTTGTATATATTTCCGTTTTACAATTTGTTTCACAAGCTGTAGTTAATTTCTTTGCTACAGCTATAATTAGCTACATCACATTTGCTGTCCATACCCGTGACCCTCACCCCCGATCAGGGGGACAGTACGTAATGGGCTAAACACAGCTTTATCTATTTTCCCTGATTTGTCATGGTATATTTAAGTTAATTTCTGTAAGTTTGTGTCTAATTCTGTCATTTTGTTCCTCAGTTCATCCTTCAGTTTGTCAATCAGTCATCAAAAGAAAGTGGGAAGAAGAGGAAGTACAAGCAGTTGAGAGGCATCTGACTTCCTTCATAACCTCCCTTACTGTTCCAAGGAAACAAGACTGCGAGAATTGTCTATAACTTGAAAACGAAGCACTACAATATAGAGATTGCGCTGCCATAAAATTTTATGTGAAAAATCGAATCAGAGCCCTTAAAAAGAAACATTAAGGCAAGGTTTTTTCTGAGATGCTTTGGGCTATGTGCACAGTGCCCCCATGTTATTTCAAATTAGCGACGGTTTCCTATCTTTTACATTTACGATTTGCAGAGTCTCACACAAATGAAGAGATGGCTCAAGATTTTGTAAAGGACAGCGCATAAAAGTTAGAATGTGACTGGAGCAGGTTAAAAAATGATGTAAGATGGAACGACTTCACTGGAGGAAACCTCCAGGTTCATAACAGTGGGTGATTTTGTCTTAAGGCTAACCACTAACACAAAATAATTTAAAATTCAATTAAAACTAGTGCAAAGTTTTGAACGAGTCTGCGCAAACGGGATCAAGTAGTTAGTTTTAAATTTTATTGAGTTGTTTACACATTATACTGTCATTATTGAACACTAGCCTTAAGATCGTGAGATAAAAGCTTCTCCCTTACGACCGGGGCAAGATTCACATCCAACAAGCTTGTAACAAGTTGCAGTGACCATCAGTAACTCGCTGTCCTTTACAAAATCTTGACCCATCTCTTGATTTGTGTGGGACCCTGCTAATCGTGTAAGTAAAAGACGGGGAGAAGGACAGTGTCGCTTTTTTCCAGCTGGAAATCATGTGGGGACAGTGTGCAGCCCATTGAAACTTGGCTCAATAAATTTAGATTTGTTGCTGGAAATATAAGAATTTTTGTGATTTTTATGCTTAAATTCCTTAAACTTGTAATGCATTTTTTTCTCATGTCCGTAATCTACAGCATACGTTTGAAATTGATATCTCTACATTTAAGTTGATTACCTTTTTTTACTGCAGTGTCTCGCCTTATACAGTCCGATCAAAAGTTTAAGACCTTTGCAAAATGGTAGAAAACAAAGAAAATCACATTTTGCATGGTTAGAACTTAACAGGTTCCAAGTAGAACTTCAATATGCAAACAACAAGAAATGGGAGTGAGACAAAAAAAGAGTAAACCTTTAATTTCCACTTGACTTTTTTGTTCCATAACCCTCAGTCATAGAATTCCTTAAAAGATCCTTTCTTGCCGTTTCCGCCACCTCAGCAGTGGAGGCAGCAGCAAGAGACTTGCCTTATGCAAGCACAACCTGACCACAGTTTTAAACATTGCTGTCAGGGACGCTCATGAGTGTGAGTACCTGACTGAAAATGACTTTGAATGAAACATTTGCACAGATTTGGTCTTTTAAAGGCATGTGGTCCTAAACTTTTAGCACTGCAAAACGGTTCTTAATTTAAAATTGTTACTTCATTGTGTTGTTTTTCAATAAGAGTTATTCTCAATTTTGTTTTGGTTGTGGTCCATCTCAAATTTCTTCTTGTTGAAGTTCTGATTGGTACTCTTGATCAGATCCAGACCATGCAAAATGTTGCCTATCTTTTAATTAGAGTTAACTTTTGATTGGGCCTGTATAGCATAAATTCTCTTCCACCTTTTTTCAATGTGTTAAAAGCAGCGTTGGTTGGGACTACTTACATTAATGTTATCCAACTACTGATAATAGAAAAGTCCTTCTAACAAGTAGTCTTGTTACTGTTGATTACGTATTAAAAGGAAGGAAAGACTTCATCTTGGCGCGACTAGGCGATCGTCAGTTGTCTGACGTGCAGCATTGTGATCCTCAGTTTGGTGACATTTTTTGGGGGCTTTCACTTGACTTTTTTGTTCAAAAGTCATCTGAGGACTAATACTCACTTTGGGTATACGTACCCTTTTTAAGTGTTTAATTGAAGTTCAAAGTGTGGAAGCGTGTTCACAGGTAAGACTTAACTCTCCAACCACAGTATTCACCTAGAAGGTAGCAATTCAATCCAAGTCACTGATCATAGCCTGTCAGCAAGATTTGGTAAAATAATGTTCGATCAAACGTGAATTTCACATACATTCTTTCAATCTATATTTCCTGGTGAAAATTACGCAGCATTGCACTGCTCCTAAACATAAATGTTATTTCTTTATTGTAATTTAGTGGTTACACATAACAGCTCTGGATGTACTGTCATTGCTGACTGTATCCTCCCCACCGTGGCGGCTCTACTTTGTGACAGCAGCGGTGTGTAGTGTAAACTAACGTCAAGATACAACCATTGGCGCTGAGAGCTCAGTC
>VHKM01000706.1:0-336717 GCA_007210695.1 Neogobius melanostomus | reverse complement strand
GCTCTCTCTCCCTGTTAAACAGCGGTGGTTTCACTCTGCTTTACGCACGGCAACTAAAACAGCTTTTTGTGATGGATCTTTTAGCGCCGTGGATCTGATTAACAACACGAGAGAGAAGAGAGAAAGAAGGCGTGGTGCAGGAGGTAAGAGACGGAATCAGGCAGCGCGTAGAGCAGCTTAAAGACGTACAATACAACTGCTCGCCCACTGTTTCTTAAACGATTACATTAAAGTTGAGAAAATGGCGGTAATTAACTCCAATTTAACATTTGTTTAGTTGTAATATGAGCCTTATATTGAGGAGCAGATGATGCTCTGAGAATCGTTCTCTACGCAAGAGTTTCACATTTCTGTTGTTAAATTCGTGTTGACTCTGGTCAGATCATGTTTGCCCATTTATCCTGCAGTCTCACATTTTTCCTGAACATTGACGAATATGCTATATAAATTATCCCATAAGCAAAACCTGCTCAAAATAAAGTTGAAAAAAGTAAGCAATGATATTTTTGTCAACTTTTCAAAGAATAAACTGACTGACATTATTATTGGTAATATAGTGATATGTATCGTATTCGTGAGATAAAATGAATCCATATTGTGATATAAGTTTTTTCCATATGCGCAGCCACAGCTAAGATATTACAGTAGGATACTCACTGGTCTATAGTTGAAATATTACAGTAGGATACTCACTGTCTATAGTTTGACAATTACAGTAGGATACTCACTGGTCTATAGTTGAATAATTACAGAGGATACTCACTGGTCTTACAGTAGGGAATACTGCACTGGTCAAGTAGATATTACAGTAGGATACTCACTGGTCTATAAGTAGATATTACATAGATACTCACTGGTCTAATAGTAGAATATTACAGTAGGAATCACTGGTCTGTAGTTGAATATTACAGTAGGATACTCACTGGTCTATAGTTGATATTACAGTAGGATACTCACTGGTCTATAGTGATATTAACAGGTAGATATTCACTGGTCTGTATTGAATTTTACAGTAGGATACTCACTGGTCTATAGTAGATATTAACAGTAGGATACTCCACTGGTCTATAGTAGATATTACAGTAGGATACTCCACTGTCTATAGTTGAATATACAGTAAGATACGCACTGGTCTATATAGATATTACAGTAGATTACTCACTGGTCTATAGTTGATATTACAAGTAGGATACTCACTGGTCTATAGCTGATATTACAGTCGAATACTCACTGGTCTATAGTAGATATTACAGTAAGGATACTCACTGGTCTGTAGTTGAATATTTACAGTAGGATACTCAACTTGGTCTGTAGCTGATATTACAGTAAGGATATTCACTGGTCCTATAGTTGATTTACAGTAGGATATCACTGGTCTATAGTAGATATTACAGAGGATACTCACGGTCTATAGTAGATATTACAGTAGGATACTCACTGGTCTATACTGATATTACAGTAGGATACTCACTGGTCTATAGCTGATATTACAGTAAGGATACTCACTGGTCCTATAAGTAAGATATACAGTAGGAATACTCATGGTTATACAGATATTAACAGTAGGATACTCACTGGTCTATAGCTGATATTAACAGTAGGATACTCACTGTCTATAAGCTTATAATTACAAGTAGGGATACTCACTGGTCTATAGCTGATATTTAAGATAGGATGCTCACTGGTCTATAATAGATATACAGTAGGATACTCAACTTGTCTATAAGTAAATATTACAGTAGGATACTCACTGGTCTATAGTAATATTACAGTAGGATACTCTGGTCTATAGCTGATATTACAGTAGGATACTCACTGGTCTATAAGCTGATATGACAGTAGATACTCACTGGTCTAAGTAGATATACACTAGGATCTCACTGGTCTATAGCAGATATACAGAGGATACTCACTGGTCCTATAGCGATATTACATAGGATAACTCACTGGTCATAGCTGATATTAACAGTAGGAACTCACTGGGTTTATAGCTGATATTTACAGTAGATGCCACTGGTCTATAGTAGGATATTACAGTTAGGCATAACTCACTGGTCTATAGAAAATATACTATAGGATACTCACTGGTATATTGAGATATTACAGTAGGATACTCACTGTTATATTGATATTACAGTAGGAATATTCACTGGTCTAATATAGATATTAACAGTAGGATACTCACTGGCCTATAGTAATATTACAGTAGGATACTCCACTGGTCTATAGTAGATATTACAGTAGATACTCACTGGTCTATAGCTGATATTACAGTAGGATACTCACTGTCTATAGCTGATATTACAGTTAGGATACTACTGTCTATAGCTGATATTACAGTAGGATACTCACTGTCTATAGTAGATATTACAGTTAAGGATCTCACTGGTCCTATAGCAGATATTACAGTAGGATACTCACTGGTCTATAGCTGATATTACAGTAGGATAACTCACTGGTATATTGTAGATATTAGTAGGATACTCACTGGTCTGATAAGTTGATATTACAGTAGGATATTCACTGGTCTATAGTAGATATTACAGTAGGCATACCCAACTGGTCTAATAGTAGATATTAACAGTAGATACTCACGGTCATTAGTAGATATTACAGTAGGTATAACTCACTGTCTATACAGATATTACAGTAGGATACTCACTGGTAATTGTAGATATACAGTAGGCATACTCACTGGTCTATAGTTGATATCTACAGTAGGATAATTCCACTGGTCTATGAGTAGATATACAGTAGGATTACTCACTGGTCTATAAGTATGATATTACAGTAGGAATACTCACTGGTCTATAGTAAGATATTACAGTAGGATTACTCACTGGTCTATAGGCAGATATTACAGTAGGATACCACTGGTCTATAGCTGATTACAGTAGGATACTCACTGTCTATAGCTATATTACAGTAAGGATACTCCTGGTCTATAGCTGATATCTACAGTAGGATACTGCACTGGTCTATAGTGAGATACTACAGTAGGATATACTCACTGGTCTATGAAGATATTACAGTAGGATACTCACTGGTCTAATAGCTGATATTACATAGGATACTCACTGGTCTATAGCTGAATATTACAGTAAGTGATACTCAACTGGTCTATAGCTGATATTACAGTAGGATGCCTCACTGGTCCCTACTAGTAGATATACAGTAGGATACTCACTGGTCTATAGTAAATTACAGTAGATACTTCACTGGGTATATTGTAATATTACAGTAGGAGTACTATGGTTCTATAGTTTGATATTAACAGTAGGATATTACTGTCGTATAGTAGATATTACAGTAGGAATACTCACTGGTCTATAGTAGTATTACAGTAGGATACTCCACATGGTCTATAGTTAAAGTATTACAGTAGGATACTCACTGGTCTATAGTAAGATATTACAGTGAATACTCACTGGTCTATAGTTGATTTACAGTAGGATACTCACTGGTCTTATAGTAAGTATTACAGTAGGATAGCCACTGTCTATATAGATATTACAGTTAGATATCACTGGTCCTATAAGTAGATATTACAGTAGGAATCTCACGGTCTACGTAGATATTACAGTAGAAATACTCACTGGTCTATAGTAGATATTACAGTAGGATAACTCACTGGTCTAATAGTAAGATATTAGTGCTGGGCGATATGACGATACTATATCGGTGGGGAACGATAGAAGAATGCCTATCGTGCATTTTCTCCTCTATCGTTCTAACCTAATTTGATCAATTATTAAAGCAAATATGTCATTAAATAGGCCACAGAATGTATTAGTGATTGTTCCTTGTCACTATGCATCTCCTAAGTTTATATTAGCTGATTAATAAACAAGATAAAAGAACTTTTTCGCAAAGAAACTCTTGCCTTTGGTTTTGCGACACCACCTGCTTTACGATATCTCGTCCGCCGCCACACTGCTGTAGCTAACGGCGCCAATCTAATGAGTACACCGGGGCTTCTCTCTTCTGTTACACCCGCGTGGTTTTCATCTGTTTAACGCACGGCAACTAACAGCTTTTTAGTGATGGATCCTTTTATTAGCGCGTGGATCTGGATTAAACATCACGAGAGAGAAGAGAGGAGAGGTGTGGTGCAGGAGGTAAGAGACGGATCAGGCAAGCGCGTAGAGCAGCTAAAGACGTACAATACAAAACTGCTCGCCACTGTTTCTTAAATACATTACAATTAAGTTTGAGAAAGGCGGTAATAAGCTCCATTTTACATTTGTTTTAGTGTAATATGAGGCCTTGATATTGAGGAGCAGATGATGCCTGAGTAAAGTAGTTCTCTACGCACGAGTCTACACATTTCTGATTGTTAAATTCGTGTTACTCTGGTCAGTCATGCTCTTAGCCCATTGTATTTCTCTAGCAGTCCTCACATTTTCCTGACATTGACGATATTATGCTATATATAATTAGTCCATAGCAAAACCACTGCTTAAAATAAAGTTGAAAAAACAGTAAGCAATGATATTTTTGTCAACTATCAAAGAATAACTGAAACTGACACTGATTAATGGTATATACGTCGTGATATGTATCGTATTCGTAATAAATAAAATAAATCCAATATTGAGTGATATAAGTTTTTCCAAATGCGCACCACTGTAGATATTACAGTAGGAGGTAGCTCACTGTCTATAGTTTGATATACAGTAGGATTACTCACTGGTTCTACTAGTTGACATACAGTAGGAATACTCACTGGTCTATATTGATATTTACAGTAGGAATACTCCTGTCTAAGCAGTAGGATACTCACTGTGTTATAGTAGATATTACAGTAGGCATACTCACTGGCTCATAGTAGATATTACAGTAGGATACTCACTGGTCTATAGTAGATATTTACAGTAGGATATTCACTGTCTGTAGTTGATCATTTACAGGATACCACTGGTCTATAGTTTGATATTACAGTAGGATACTCACTGGTCTATAGTGATATTACAGTAGATATCACTGGTCCTGTAGTTGATATTACAGTAGGATACTCACTGGTCAATAGTAGATATTACAGTAGGATACTCACTGGTCTATAGTAGATATTACAGTAGGTACCTCACTGGTCATAGTTGAATTACACGTAGGATACTCACTGTCTATAGTAGATATTACAGTAGGATAACTCACTGGTCTCTAGTTGATATTACAGTTAGGATACTCACTGGTCTATAAGTTGAATATGACAGTAGAAAATACTCACTGGTCTATGAGTTGATATACAGTCGGATACTCACTGTCTATAGTAGATAATTACAGTAGGATACTCACTGGTCTGTAGTTTGATATTACAGTAGGATACTACTGGTCTGGTAGCTGATATTACAGTAGGAATACTCACTGGTCTATAGTTTGTTATTAACAGTAGCGACTACTCAACTGGCTATAGCTGATATTACAGTAGGATAACCACGTGGTTATAGCTGATATTACAGTAGGATACACACTGGTCTATAACTGATATTATCAGTAAGGATACTCACTGGTCTATAGTGAGATATTACGTAGGAATGCTCACTGGTCCTAAGTAGATATTACAGTAAGGATACTCCACATGGTCTATAGTGAATATACAGTAGGAATACTCACTGGCTTAGTAGATATTACAGAAGGGATCTCACTGGTATATTGTAGCATATTACAGTAGGATACTCACTGGTCTCTACTAGTTGAATATACAGTAGATATTCACTGGTCTATATAGATATTACAGTTAGATACTCACATGGCTCTCTAGTAGTAATATTACAGTAGCCCATACTCACGTGGTTCTATAGTTGCTAATTACAGTAGGATACTCACTGGTCCTATTATTAACAGTAACCGGAATCCCTGGTCATAAGTAGATAATTACGAATAGGATACTCACTGCTCTAATAGTTGCATATTACAGTAAGGATAATCACTGGTCTATAGTTGATATTACAGTAGGATAATCACTGGTCTGTAGTTGATATACAGTAGGATAATCACTGGCCTTCACGACACTCCTCATTCATACTTTGAAATGGGCCCTTTAGTAGTATTACAGTAGGACTCACTGGTCTATAGTAGATATTACAGTAGGATACTCACTGGTTCTAATAGTTGTGATATACATGTAGGATACTCACTGGTCTATATACAGTAGGATATTCAACTGGTCCTAAAGTAGATATTACAGAAGAGATTACTCACTGGTCCATATAGGTAAAAATAATACAAGTAAAATATTCACGGGGTCTATAGTAGATATTACAGTAGAATTTCACTGTCTATAGTAAGATATTATCAGTAGGATACTCACTGGTCTATAGTAGATTTACATGTAGGATACTTCAACTGGTCTATAGTGAAATATTACAGTAGGAATATTCCAACTGGTCTATATAGATATTACAGTAGATAACTCACTGGTCTATAGTTGATATTCACCGTAAGATATCAACTGGTCATAGCTGTTATTACAGTAGGATGCTCACTGGTCTATAGTAGAATATACAGTAGGATTGCTCACTGGTCTATAGTAGATATTAACAGTAGGATACCATCTGGTCATAGCTGATTATTACAGTAGGATACTCACTGGTCTATACTGGTATTACAAGTAGATACTCAACTGGTCTATAAGTAGAATTAACAGTAGGATACTCACTGGTCTATAGCTGATATTACAGTAGGAATAACCACTGGTCTATAGCTGTATTACAGTAGGATATCCACTGGTCTATAAGCTGATATTACAGTAGGATACTCCCACTGGTCAGTAGCTGAATTACAGTAGGATACTCACTGAGGTCTATAGCTGATAATTACAGTAGGATACTCACTGGTCTATAGCCTGAAATTGACAGTAGTATACTCACTGGTCTATAGTACATAATACAGTAGGATACTCACTGTCTATAAGTAAAAATATTACAGTAGGTATACTCAGCTGGTCTATAGTAGATATTACAGTAGGATACTCACTGGTCCTATAGTAGATATTAACAGTAGGATACTCGACTGGTCTACCCTAGGCCTGATATTACAGTAGGATACTCACTGGTCCTATAGTACATATTACAGTAGGATACGTCATCTGGCGTCATAGTAAAAACTATTACATGTAAAGGATACTCACTGGTCTATAGTAGATATTACAGTAGGATACTCACTGGTCTAAGTAGAAAGTAAGTATTACAGAGATGCTCACTGGTCTATGTGATATTACAGTAGGATGCTCACTGGTTATAGTAGATACTACATAGGATACTCACTGGTCTATAGCTGATATTACAGTAGGATACTCACGGTCTATAGTTTTGATATTTACAGTAGATACTCACTGGTCCTAATAGCTGAATATATACAGTAGATATTCACTGGTCTATAGTAGATATTACAGAGATATTGCACTGGTCTATAGTAGATATTACAGTAGGATACTCACTGGTCTATAAGGTGATATTACAGTAGGATATTGCACTGGTCTATAGTAGACCGTATACAGTAGGAATAATTCACTGGTCTATAGTAGGATATTACAGGTAGGATACTTCATGGTCTAATAGTAGATATTACAGTAGGATCTCACTAGTCTATAGTAGATATTACAGTAGATTATCCTGGTCTATAGTAATTTACAGCAAGATTTATTCACTATCTATAGTAGATAAATTTACAGTCAGGATATTCCACTGGTTCTAGTAGTAGATATACAGTAAGATACTCACTGGTCTATAGCTGATATTATACAGTAGTATACCACTGGTCTATATGTATAGAATATTACAGTAGGATATTCACTGGTCTATACGTAGATATTACAGTAGGATACTCCACTGGTCTATAGTTGATATTAGACAGTAAGAATACTCACTGTCTATAGTAGAAAATATTACAGTAGGATATTCACTGGTCTATAGTGATATTACTTTATGGATTTTCAACTGGTTCATATGTAGGATATTACAGTAGGATACCACTGGTCTATAGCTGAATATTAGAGTAGGATACTCACTTGTCCTATAGTAGATATTTACAGGTAGGAATTCACTGTCTATAAGTAGCATATTCGACAGAAGGTATACCTCACTGGTCTATAGCTGATATTACAGTAGGAATACCACTGGTCTAGTCGTAATTATTAACAGTAGGATACTCACTGGTCTATAGCTGATATTACAGTAAAGAAACTCACGGTCTATAGAAGATATTAAGTAGGATACTCACTGGTTCCTAATAGTAGATATACAGAAGATATCACTGGCTATAGTAGCATATTACAGTAGGATAACTCACTGGTCTAATAGCTGATATTACAGTAGGATACTCACGGTCATAGTAGAATATTACAGTAGGATATTCCACTGTCTATAAGTAGATATTACAGTAGGATACTCACCTGTCTAATAGTTGATATTTACAGTAAGATATTCACTGGTCTATAGCTGAATATTACAGAGGATATTCACTGGTCTATAGAGATATTACAGTAGGATACTCACTGGCTATGCTGATATTTACAGTAGGATATCACTGTCTATAGTTAGATATTACAGTAGGAATATTTACTGGTCTATAAAGTAGTATTACAGTAGGATACTCACTGGTCTATAAGTTGAATTAACAGTAAGATATTCACTGGTCTATAAGCTGATATTACAGTGAGGCATACTCACTGGTGCTATAGTAATATTACGTAGGATACTCACTGGTCTATAGCTGATATTACAGTAGGAATTCACTGGTCTATAGTAGATTTACAGTAAGGATATTCACTGGTCTAAGAGATATACAGTAAGGATATTCACTGTCTATAGTTTATGATATTAAGTAGGATACTCACTGGTCTATAGTTGCTATACAGTAGGATACTCCTGGTCTATTGTTGATATTACAGAGATACTACTTGTCTATAGCTGATATTACAGTAGGATAGCCACTGTCTATAGAGATATTACAGTAGGATTATTCACTGGTCTATAGTAGATATTACAGTAGGATACTTTCACTGGTCTATAGTAGATATTAGCGTAGGAATTCACGGTCCTATAGTAGAATATTTACATGTAGATACTACCTGGTCTATAGCTGATATTACAGTAGGATATTCACTGGTCTATAGTAAGATATTAGCAGTAGAAACTCACGGTCTATAGTTGATATTACAGTAAGATATTCACTGGTCTATAGCTTGATATTTACGTAAGGATAGCTCACTGGTCTATAATTTGGCCGATCAGCTTATCTCCTCCTTATGCAAAGGTGTAACCACTGCCTTGTTTTAGACAGTTGGGCGAAGACCGCTGTAATGTAAGGTAAACTTTGGAAAATGGCATTATCATAGCAACAGCTCCGCCTAATGGTTGAAAGTATGAACTACAGGTAACGTCAACTGCTGTTACATCGAGTACCGACTAATACAGGAATGTGTTATAAATCAGCCCTATGCCCCTTAAAAAGCGCCCCTGCTGTCACAGTTCAATACTGACACAGTTTACAGTTTAGAAGCTTCACACACAGGATTATTTGCATAATATCGTGTGTACATTTCAGCATCGGCCTTAGAAAAACCCGTATCGATCGACCTCTATTAAATAATAATAGTTCTGATGGAGAGCGTTACCCTCTTGCTCTGTAACAGCTGTGATTGTAAAACAACAGCGTTTCCCGACTATTCCCCAAAACACAACGAAAATCAATGAAGTGAAAATGAATCACTCTGATGTTTATATAATGTATAAAGTGTTGTTTAATAACATTAACACTCTGTGTTCTGGGTGTTTCTCCTTCAGGCCGACAGCAGGAGCTTCAGCTTCAGTCAAGGCAGAGGAGGCGGCGTGTTGGTCGTAGCCATTGTTAGCTCGGTGCTAAAGCTAACAGCAGTTTGTAAAATGTCCCAAAGGAGCCAGACTCTGAGAGCTTTGGTGACAGAGCGGCTGACTGCAGCTGCAGAGGAGATCTTTGAGCTGGTGGAGAGAACAATAGCGGAGTATGAGGAGAACTGTGTCGCTCCAAAGAGGAGAAACCACCAGCTCCTGGAGGAGAACCAGAGGAGGCAGCAGCTCCTGGAGGAGAACCAGAGGAGACAGCAGCTCCTGGAGGAGAACCAGAGGAGACGGCAGCTCCTGGAGGCTCTGAGTCCACAGGTCCTGCTCCACAGAAAGGTGGGTCCTGGGTGATTCTCTGAACTTTACTTTAATGAGTGGGTTTTGAGATCACATAAAGAAACATTGGTTAAACCACAATGTGTTTCTCATTGTCTCCTGCAGACGTCCAGACCCAGTGGAGTCCAGAGCCCAGTCTGAAGCAGGAAATCCCTGAGACTCCACAGATTAAAGAGGAACCAGAGGAACAGAGCGTCAACAGGAGGAAGAGCAGCTCCCACAGTTCACTGAGACTCTACCAAGAACATCATCATCACCAACGTGTTTTCACATCTGAAGACTCCCCCGACGACTGACAAACAAACCACAGACTCGTCTTCACTCCCCCTCTGCGACCCGCGGAGAAGAACATGGAGACGGAGCAACAAACGGACTCTGACTCTGACGGTGACGATGATGAAGACTGGGAACCTCCAGCCAGCGCTTCAGCTGCCAGACGGAGACAGAGTCTGACAGAGACCACGAGACCAAGTCCAATAAAAGACACAAGTCCAGCTGCTCACAATCCACTCTATTCACCCAAAACAAGTCTGCACCAGAGACTGGAGCCGCTGTGAGGGACGGACACACGACAGAGACTGGAGCCGCTGTGAGGACGGACACACACAGAGACTGGAGCCGCTGTGAGGGGACGACACACGACAGAGACTGGAGCCGCTGTGAGGGACGGACACACGACAGAGACTGGAGCCGCTGTGAGGGACGGACACGACAGAGACTGGAGCCGCTGTGAGGGACGGACACACGACAGAGACTGGAGCAGAGCAAAGGAAGAAACATGAGTGCACTGTTTGTAAGAAAAGATTCACCACTAAACGAAACTTGGAAAGACACACTAGAATTCACACTGGCGAGAACCTTTCAGCTGCTCAACTTGTCAAAGGGCATTTTACAAATATTTCAGATCTCAGGAGTCATGATAGAACTCACACAGGAGAGAAACTATTCAGTTGTCCAATTTGTCAGAGAGGATTTAGCCATAAAAAAAATCGCAGCGCACATATGAAACTCACACAGGAGAGAGGCCTTACAGCTGCTCAACCTGTCAAGAGCGTTTACAAATAGTTCACATCTCAGGAGGCATGTTAGAACTCATACAGGAGAGAAACCATTCACTTGTTCAGTTTGTAAGAAAACATACATCAGAAAGAACAACTAGATGCACACATGAGACGACACACTGGAGAGAAGCCTTACAAATGTACAGTTTGTCAGAAGCATTTACCGCACCGTCATCTCTCAAAGACCACATAACAACACCACAGAAGGACCTACAGTTGTTCGATATGTAAAAAATGTACTAAAAAATCCAATCTTAATGTACAAAGAGAACTCACACTGGAGAGAGGCCTTTCAGCTGTACAGTCTGTCAGAAGCATTTGCCCAAAGGGGAACTCTGAAAGTCCACATGAAATCTCACAAAACTGAGTGACTCTGTCACCAGAAGATCAAAACTCTCCCCAAAGCCCTGAAGAGCACAAAGGGTTTAACTTAGTGTAAGAAATAGATCTGCTGAGAAACAGGAGAGAGACCCTGAAACTGAAGGATTATTGTTTATTTGTTTGGCTTGAACGTTTATTGGTAAAAAAAGTTGAGTTGTTTCAGTTCAAATTTAAAGTTCACAAGGAACATTCATAAACCGTAGGGAGGACTGGAACACCCGAGTGATCAATAATTATAGCTGTACATAATTCCACAAGACATTTCAGATGTTTAAGGCAGATGCTGCAAAACTAAACTATTTCAAGTTTGGGCCAATTCGGCCTCTTAACATATAAACTTTCACCTTGAACAAACAAAAAACCCTCATCATCACAATAACATGTTTGGAGAAACATTAAATCAGTGAATAACCCAAGATTATTTGAGAAATGACATTTCAAAGTTAATTTTCTCAAAATGCATTTTCATCACATTGCGACGACAGCATTTCCACTTTAGGAGCTCCTACACACTTTGAACTTTAGAGTCGTGGACTTAATATTTTGAAGCTTTTTTGAGGGAATTTAAATGTTTTGAATTTCAGAAAACAAGGATATTGAGTTTTTACAAATGTCCACAAAACAGCAGCTTATTTTAAAACGAAACAAGATCCAAAATCCATCTGAAAAGTCTTTGTAACGAATCTATTTTTTAAATTTATTTATTTTTAGTTTTCTTCAACAAATATATAAGAAGTTTTGGCCGTCTGTATGTTTACATAGCCCACTTTTTATATGAAAACATGACAAAAACTTTGCTGACATAAATATGAGAAACATCTAAGGTTTCACGTTGATCTCTGAATTAAAAGTTTCCCTGTTCACCTGCAGCGTCTCGCCTGAACTGCAAACTACAAATGTTTAAAAAGTTCTTAATGTTTCTTTTTCATTCAATTGTTCATTAAAAAACATTTGTTAAATTTCATGTGTGATGCATTATTCTCTTTATTTTTTTCTACCTTTTTAACCTGGAAACGTGACTTTACTTTAACAATGCACAGAGACATTCAGCTCATAGAGACAGACTCACTGCACCAGATTAGAGCGAAACAGCTTGTTTTCATCAGTAGTTCCTGGAAACAAAATGAATGAATAATAATGCACATCCATAATAAACTGAATATTCTGACCGTGAGGAGAGGATCTTATCCACTTCTGTCTCATTTGTGACTTAAATGTAACGCGATTGCTCGAGCAAACCTGACTGCTGTGTGTTTGAGGGAAGTTCTGACGAAGCATTTGAACCGATTCCAAACTAGAGGCTGTCAGATATTATTCACTTCAAGACAAACGGACAACATTAACCCGAATGTGTGATAAACTTCCAATTTGAGCTTTATGAATATTATTGTGGTGTTATGCTTTAAAACAGTTCCCCCATTAAACTGTATCCAAGTCTGAAAACTATGAGTGAAAATACTCTTTCTGTGTAGCCGATATTCTCCACGGCTATAAGGTTTATTGTGGTCTATAGTAAAATGCAATACCGGGTTCCGCCAGCAGAGGGCGCCTGCTGCTCTGGGCATCTGTAGCTGACGCTGTAGACGAAGCTTAGTCACGTCATCAGACCCGTCAACTCCTGTGGTAAGTTTATTTCGCAGGTAAACTGGTTTGAAGCAACATATGAATTATATAGAAACGTATAAATGTTTGTAAAGTACATGAGAGAGTAAAATGAGATGAGCTACAATATATTTGACACGTTTATGACGTAAAAAGTGAGTTAGCTTCTGCTGTGAATCTAAAATGGCGGCCGCAGCGATAATGAACCAATCCAGTTTGAGTTTATGTAACTCACTTTGGAATTTACATGAATACTAGATTCATAAAGAGCTCAAATGTTAAATGTTGTAATAGTAGCCACAATGAAAGACAGACAATATGTAAGAACATTTTAACTGATTTAGTGAAAGTTGTCAAGAATTTCAACGAAGGTACTTGAGTCATCTTCTGTACTTGGTAGTTGAGGTCTCCAAACGTTTCGCCTCTCATCCAAAAGGCTTCGTCAGTGAACAAGGTTTCCCTCAGCAAGCAGCGTAGATAAAGACCAGTTGGGAGGAGTTGGCTCCTCCCCTCTAATAACAGCTACTCTCACCTGTGGGTAAACACCTTTGAAGTAGAGCGTCTGTAACGACCTGCTCCCCCAGTATCGGTCAGCACTGTCCTATTCATGGCTGATCACTGCTAATTACCTGCCTATTGTTCTTTTGTTAGCTGAGGTATCGTCTTCTTGGACTGGCCGTGCTCTGTCCGTTTTCCCCGAAGCAGATTGGAGTAAAAGAAGAAAGATTAAATCTTAGCCCACCATTTCGGTTCATGGAGGGATTTTCTTTTCTGACAAAAATAGCTTCTTTTACTCCTCTTTCAAACCAACGTTCTTCTTTAGCTAGAATTTTGACCTCCCCGTCCTCAAAAGAGTGATTGGAGGCTTTAAGGTGAAGGTGCACGGCCGACTGAGGGCCGCTTGTGCTTTCTCTTCGGTGTTGATAAAGTCTCTTCTGTAAGATTGTTTGGTTTCTCCAATATAATGTTCTTTGCATTCTTCTTCTTTGCATCGATAGAATAAACCAAATTGCTTTGTTTGTGGCTCGGCGTTTTGTCTTTGGGATGAACTAATTTTTGTCTCAGTGTGTTCACAGGTTTGTGGTACACTGGAATCCTGTGCTGCCTAAAGATTCTCTGAAGTTTCTCTGATACCCCGGCTACATACGGCACTGCAACTCCCTTTCTTCTGGGTTCTGTAGTCTGTCTGTCCTGCTCTTTGGGTCTTCCTGTCCTTTGTGCTTTAGTGAAAGACCAGTTAGGATAGCCACAGTCTGAGAGGGCTCTCTGGACATGTTGCTCCTCTTTGGTCTTTCCTTCTGCACTGGTAGGCACCTCTTTAGCTCTATGTCTGAGTGTCCTAATGACCCCTATTTTGTGTTGGAGTGGATGGTTAGAGTCAAACATCAAATACTGGTCAGTATGAGTTGCCTTCCTGTAAACCTCTGTCTGCAGTTGTCCGTTTTCCCCTATGATAACTTTACAATCTAAAAAGGCAAGTTGTTTCTCCTTAGCGTCCTCCCGAGTAAATTTAATGTTAGGGTCCACAGCATTGATGTGATCTGTAAAAGGTGCCACTTCCCTCTCTTTAATTTTGATCCACGTGTCATCTACATATCTGAGCCAGTGGCTGGGTTTGTTACCTGGGTATGAGGCCAAGGTATTCTTCTCCATTTCCTCCATGTAGAGGTTAGCCACTATGGGTGAAACTGGAGAACCCATAGCACAGCCGTGGATCTGTCTGTAGAAGTTGCCCCTGAACTGGAAATATGTGGTGCTAAGGCAGATCTCCAGTAGTTGGCAAATGTGGTCAGGGGTGAGCTGGGTCCTATCCGCTAGAGTGCTGTCCTCAGTCAGTCTCTTCCTCACCGCCGTGACTGCTGCTGAGGTAGGGACGGATGTAAACAGTGCTGTCACATCATAAGAAACCATGGTTCATCTGTTTCCAGCTGCAGGTGTTTGATCTTCTCCACAAATTCCTTGGTGTTTTCCACATGGTGTTCTGTGTTGCCGACTAAAGGGGCTAAAATGAACTTGAGATGTTTCGCCAGATTATAGGTGATGGAGTTAATGCCACTCACAATGGGTCTGAGAGGAAAACCTTCCTTGTGTATTTTTTTTTTTTTTTTTTTTTTTTTTTTTGGCAGACCATAAATACACGGAATAGCCTCTCCCGGGTAAAGCTTGTAATATAACTTTTTGTCAATTATTTCCTCCTTTTCTAGTTTCTGAAGCTGCTCTATAATTTTCTTCCTTTACCCGCTGGTGGGGTCTCTTCTCAGTCGCTCAGTCGTATTTGTGGTCAAGAATTATAACCACAAATACAATATACAATAAGATACAAAATAAAATGGCGCCTTTTTACGTGACTTTGGTCTTTCATATTATGCTGCATTTCAGTGCAGTTTGTTGACACACAGTATAAAGATTAAAAAGTAATAAAGTGCACATTTTCGTTTTGGCACTGAGCATTACTTTGTGGCTTACATGAATTATGAATGTTGTTATTAACCCTAGTTTTACACCTGGGTTACATTTAGTTCAAGGTAAATGTCAGAAACTCAGTCCCACAAATGCACAAGAGCCTGATACAAGTCTGAGTTAAAGTGATAAGATGAAAACGGACTTTTAAGTTTTATTCATAAACTCAGTTTATGAGGCAGCATGCTAAAGCTAACGGCAGCATGCTAAAGCTAGCAGCAGCATGCTAAAGCTAGCAGCAGCTAACCAAGGCTGTAACAGAAACTACGATTGGATCATATAAAGAAATAAAATCCGCCACTGCTGGAGCGGACAAGTATTTGTATTTTAGTTTATGAAATATCTGATGTAACATATTTGTAACGATCAGATCACTTTATGTGAGTTGTTTATATTAATGACCTAAAAACCTGTCATGTACTGAAGGCGTATTTAGGTCCTGTGATCCTTGTTTCATGTTTTTTTAAATTATTTTATTAATTGATATAATTGTTAAATGGAAACGTCTCATTTGTAAGAAAATAAAGACTATTGATCTGACACTGGAGGAAAGAAGATCATTCACTTTTTCACTCATAGAAAAACACTTTGAAGAAAGTCTCTTGGTATTTGTTAATATCTGCAGATACTCAAACCCCAGTATCGGAAGCAGAAAACCTGGATCGGTGCATCTCTAGTACCGACTAAACAGGAATGTGTTAATAAATCAGCCCTATGCCTTAATAAAGCGCCCCCTGCTGTCACAGTTCAATACTGACACAGTTTACAGTTTAGAAGCTTCACACACAGGATTATTTGCAAAATATCGTGTGTACATTTCAGTATCGGCCTTAGAAAAACCCGTATCGATCGACCTCTATTAAATAATAATAGTTCTGATGGAGAGCGTTACTCCTCTTGCTCTGTAACAGCTGTGATTGTAAAACAACAGCGTTTCCCGACTATTCCCCAAACACAACGAAAATCAATGAAGTGAAAATGAATCACTCTGATGTTTATATAAAGTATAAAGTGTTGTTTTAATAACATTAACACTCTGTGTTCTGGGTGTTTCTCCTTCAGGCCGACAGCAGGAGCTTCAGCTTCAGTCAAGGCAGAGGAGGCGGCGTGTTGGTCGTAGCCATTGTTAGCTCAGTGCTAAAGCTAACAGCAGTTTGTAAAAATGTCCCAAAGGAGCCAGACTCTGAGAGCTTTGGTGACAGAGCGGCTGACTGCAGCTGCAGAGGAGATCTTTGAGCTGGTGGAGAGAACAATAGCGGAGTATGAGGAGCAACTGTGTCGCTCCAAAGAGGAGAACCAGAGGAGACGGCAGCTCCTGGAGGCTCTGAGTCCACAGGTCCTGCTCCACAGAACAGGTGGGTCCTGGTGATTCTCTGAACTTGATTGATTGATTGATTGATTGATTGAGTTGTTTATTTGAGCTATTTACATTCATATTTCACAGTAATTAAACATTTCATCACAGAAAAGCTCAAAAGGAGTAGGCTGAAGCCGAGCTTATGTGCGCTTACCCTCATTCATCATTAATAATTCATAATCACCCTCGTGCTATACATATTCAGTTGTTTTTTTCTTCAACAGCAAGACGATACAGAATTATTTTGTTCCATACACAAGTATACACACAGTAACATGCGTGCACTTGCCAATGACCCTATAAAGTTGTCTGTATGTAGCCCTTTCTGTGTGGTGCATTAAAGGAGCTGTATCATCCTATTTTAGCCATTCCAAAGTAAAGTATAAGTATAGGTACGTATATATTGTACCTCTATCACTATGGAGTACTCATTTTTGAGAGAAATATAAGTATTTTCTGGGGGGTATTTTCCCTACCCGGAAGACAAGAAGCTTTGATTCAGTTAACTAGTATTATAAATATCGCTGCAAAAGGTGAAGTTACTTCACATAATGCAGTTATAAGGAGTTGACATGTGCAACACAGTTTCATAAATGGCTAACACACACGCTAAGACACACGCTAACACACACGCTAACACACACGCTAACACACACGCGCTAACACGTGTTTTGATTGACTCATCGCTCAGCCTGGCCTCCCCATCATCGGGTGTTTACGTTATGGCACTCGCGTTGGTTATAAAAGTGAATCCACTAGGTTAGAAAGAGCTCAGTCTTCACAAACAAGACTTCTGTTCGGATCCTCCAGGGGTGGGTTTGTTTACTCTCTCGGGACAGCACAGATGCGTCGGAGAGTTCCTTTTTTCTTTATTTATTTATTTGTTTTTATTTCTCTCTTACAACAAAAATAATGAAAAAGCTGTTTTATAAATTAAAACCAGGCCTTAAGGCATTACATTACAGACGTAGAGCACTTCCGTTCCTTTGTGACGACACAACTGAACAGCTCAGTGGTTTACCAGGAGAGGCGGAGCAGCTGCTCAGAGAGCAGGATTCAGGAGGATTACTGAGAACTGCGTGAATGAAGCCAAAAACCGCTCTGGGGTGTTTTGAGAAGGAAATAGTATAACAACATGGCTAAAAACTCAAAAAAGTCGATTTTGCATGATATAGGACCTTTAAAAGACAGGGGTCAATAGGCCCATTGGGAGGGGCCCCTCTAACAAACAGGTCCATTCACCCCATCGGCCCAAATTCTCTTTGGTTCTTGTGTGTGGCAAAAGTAATGACCATGTCAATGGCAACAACAGAGCAGCATCATGATTGTTGAATCGTTTCCTTTCTATTTTTAATTTAGTTTGACCAAAACCTATTAAAAGGAGTAATGGTTATGTCAGTAATGATTTGATAATACTGTTTTGTTTGTCGGTTGTTTGTCGGTTGTAGCAGTAAAGTGTTGGTTTATGCAAAGCGAACTTTCTCTGCAGCTTTATGTGATCACATTTATGAGCCAAGTTCAACGAGCACTCGGACAGAATGACCCATGGGACCTAGACTTTACATTCTTTTGCGTATTCCTTAATCATATTTATCTTACATAGTTTTTTAAATTGTTGTAAGTTAGAGGTGTTTTTTAAGTCATCATTTAAGTCATTCCATAGGTTCACACCTCTTCGAGTGATACATTGGTTCTTAAGGGTAGTATGAGCGTACTGTACTTTGAAATTAAGCATTCTCCTTAGATTATGTCCCCCCTCTCTGTCTGTAAACATTTTTTGTATATTCCCAGGAAGTTGTTTTTTCCCACTTTATACAATATTAATAATTATTTCAGATTCACTAGGTCTTCTAATTTAGAATGTGCATTGTGCACAATTCTGATAGCCTTTTTTTGGAGTCTAAATACTGCCACCAAGTGGCTACTATAGGTATTCCCCAGACTTCTGAGCAGTAATTCATGTAAGGTGAGATGAGTGAGCCATACAAGTTGAGGAGAGACTTGTGGTCTAATAAATGTCTACATTTGCTCATAATAGCAATATTGTTTTGCCAACTTTGAACGTATGCTATTTATTTGAGGTCTCCAGCTGATGTCGTGACTGAGGATCACTCCCAGAAATGTGTGCTCTTTTACTCTCTCAATGTCAACGTTATCAATTTTATTGAATAGGAATGTCCTTATTTCGTTTACCAAAAAGGATAACTTTTGTTTTGATATATTTAGTGCTAATTTATTTATATTTAACCACTCTTTAAGTTTATCTAATTCTTCTGTGATCACGGTTACGACAGCTGCAGATCTTTATAACTTTACTTTAATGAGTGGGTTTGAGATCAGATAAAGAAACATTTGGTTAAACCACAATGTGTTTCTCATTGTCTCCTGCAGACGTCCAGACCCAGTGGAGTCCAGAGCCCAGTCTGAAGCAGGAAATCCCTGAGACTCCACGATTAAAGAGGAACCAGAGGAACAGAGCGTCAAACAGGAGGAAGAGCAGCTCCCACAGTTCACTGAGACTCCACCAAAGAACATCATCATCACCAACGTGTTTTCACTTCTGAAGACTCCCCGACGACTGACAAACAAACCACAGACTGTCTTCACTCCCCCCTCTGCGACCCGCGGAGAAGAACATGGAGACGGAGCAACAAACGGACTCTGACTCTGACGGTGACGATGATGAAGACTGGGAACCTCCAGCCAGCGCTTCAGCTGCACAGACGGAGACAGAGTCTGATGGAGACCACGACGACCAAGTCCAGATAAAAGACACAAGTCCAGCTGCTCACAACTCCACTCTATTCACCAAAAACAAGTCTGCACCAGAGAACTGGAGCGCTGTGAGGGACGACACACGAAGAGACTGGAGCGCTGTGAGGGACGGACACACGACAGAGACTGGAGCCACTGTGAGGGACCGGACACACGACAGAGACTGGAGCCGCTGTGAGGGACGGACACACGACAGAGACTGGAGCCGCTGTGAGGGACGGACACACGACAGAGACTGGAGCCGCTGTGAGGGACGGACACACGACAGAGACTGGAGCGCTGTGAGGGACGGACACACGACAGAGACTGGAGCCGCTGTGAGGGACGGACACACGACAGAGACTGGAGCAGAGCAAAGAAGAAACATGAGTGCACTGTTGTAAGAAGAGATTCACCACTAAACGAGACTTGAAAGACACACTAGAATTCACACTGGAGAGAAACCTTCAGCTGCTCAACCTGCCAAGAAAGTTTACAAATAGTTCAGATCTCAGGAGGCATGTTAGAACACATACAGGAGAGAAACCATTTAGTTGTTTAGTTTGTAAGAAAACATTTACCGCACAGTCTTCTCTCAAAACACACATGAGACGACACACTGGAGAGAAGCCTTTCAGCTGCTCAACCTGCCAGGAAAGGGCATTAGCAGAGAGTCACATCTCAGAAGGCATGTGTAAACCATAACAGGAGAGAGGCCTTACATCTGTTTCAGTTTGTGTTAAGAGAGGATTTACTGCGCAAAAAGGCTCTTAATGGAACATGAAATCTTCCACAGGAAGAGAGGCCTTTCAGCTGCAAGTTCTGTCAGAAAGCATTTGCCCACAAGGGAACTCTGAAAGTCCACATGAAAATCTCATTAAAACTTGATAGTGACTCTGCTCACAGAAATCAAACTCTCCCAAAGCCCTGAAGAGACACAAAGGGTTTAACTTGAGTGTAAAATAGAGTCTGCTGAAAACAGGAGCGAGACCCTGAAACTGTGAGTATTATTTTTATTATTTGTTTTTTGTCTTGAATTGTTTAAAGGTACAAAAAAAATCTTGTTATTCTAGTTCTCTAAATTCACAGTTCACCTTATATTGTTCATTAAAAATGGTTTTTCTTAAATTCCATGTGTGAAGCTTTTTCTACTTAATTAACCTGAAGGAAACAATTTGAAACTTATTGCGATTTACAACATGACTGGCCGATCAACAGGAAACAGCCAAACAAAAGAAAACATTGACACAGACCAGGCAGCTGTACAGTTGTGAAATGTGTTACAAGAATCTTCTGTCAAAGAGCTCATGTTTTAGTGGAAGCTACAACTCCAGAATGAGACCAGTCTGAACATAATCACTGGACCATCAGCTGTTGTTTCAGGTGGGGAAAAACATACAAATGAATCGTAATGAGGCTAAACTTTGACGTATTTTTGTTTTTATATCATTATTACAGACATATTATCAGTTTATTTTAATCCTATTATTAATTTCCGGAGATAAGAATTACAGTACAGACCCATTCACTAAAAAACAGCTGCATGCTGGACAGGGCCCCTCGATGTCCCATGTTGAGATCCAGAGCTGAGGTCACAACACTTTGGAGAAAACGTATGTTGGAAACACAGAACGTGGGCGCAATAACAAGCACTGGGTTACAAACATGGTTTAAAGGGGATTTTTAACATTGACATGACTAGGATTCCAAGTGAAACGTTTACCAATGACCACGATTATAAAAGGAAGGCGTATTATTCCGTAAGGAATTTCAGAGCCACGGTGTTTACCGCCGGAAACATTTCACCCTTGACGTACGAGCCGCTGCACCCATAAAACAGCGTAAACTCAGCGGTAGTTGAAGCAGGAACAAAAGACGCCTCTCCTCCAGTGTTGTATTCCACCCAAACATTTAAGTCAGCAGAGTGGGACTCTTTAGATCCAAACATGACCAAGCGTGTTGTGTGAAATGGAACATCCGGTTATGCAAACCCTTTCGTCAGAAATTGCAGCAAAAGCGGGCTGATAGGCTACGTCGATATAAAACAACATCTTGGAGATAATCCTTCGCTGTAAATGTCCAGGTCAGTTAACCGAACTGAATTAATTCCACAAAAAAAAGTCGTCCAAATGTTGGGAAAATAGCCACAACTGGGCTCAGGATGGAAAGAAAAAGCAACGCGGCTCCGCTCTCTTCAGCGTAACAGAAGGAAAAGTGACCGCCACAGGGAAATCAGCTGTTCAAAGAGTCTCCTTAGTCATTTTGTAAAACACGTGTTCATTTCTCTGTTCATCAAAACATCTGACAAATAATTAGAGCAGAGCAGAACTTTAAGAGAACAGGAACCCAGCCTAACTGTGGCCTAATAATATATATCAAAAATTATGGTCATTATAAAGAAGTAAAGTTGACATTGTTTTGTATATTCAATGTAGGCCTATTATTTAATGCAAAACAACTCTTAAAGGGGGGGGTATTATGTTAAATGGACTTTTTCAAGCTTTATTATCATGTTATTTATGTCAATCCCTCCTTAAACGCCATCCTGGAGTTTGCCTTGGCTCATTCACATATTTGTTGATAATCAGTAAAAACTTAGAGCAAGCCATTTTAGGTAGCTATGCCTCGGCCCTCCTAGGAACGCCCCGCACCTCCTGGAGACGCCTCTGACCTTTCGTCACCAGCAAGGCCACCAACCACTGCGCCTCAGTCTCAGCAGAGCCCCCTCCCCCGCCACAGTAGGTTGTTTAGATGCACACAGCAGGTCTGAAGCGGGGCGTGTCGGGAAAGCTTCTTTAAAAGAGACAGAGGCTATTCAAGACGTTCAGTACAACCATTTTGAAGAGCAATTTTTATTCGAAGGCAGTTATTTTAATTTACTGCATATTACAGACAATCAGAAGGTTAGTCATCATGTAGTAAGCTATAGACTGGTTGCTATGTGATTGAAAAAAGCATAAATACCCCCTCTTGAAAGCCATTTTTCATTTTTAGAAACAGTGAATGTATTACAAGTTTACAAGTATTAGAAACGCTTTTTAAAACTAAAAAAGTCAGTTCTTTCCTTTCATTCGTCGATAATCGGAATAATCGTAAAAATTTCGATATTTTCTCTCACAATAATCGTGACTCAAAACATTGAAAATGGTGACAGCCCTAGTCATGACAATGCTGCTCACTCAAACCCACACGTGTTGAACTCATAATCGGGAGAGGAGAACTACACTTTCACAAAGCACAAGCAAGAATCAGTTTCTTTCACGTCTTAGGCTTAGCAGCAACAGCACAGAGAGGTTTTTTAAAATCGCAAGGGACGTTTCGATGTCACGTTTCTCTCAACATTCTACACGTCGGATTCTGCAGACGTTCTCCGACGACTCCTGGCCATCTGGACGGTGTGTTTGAGGTTTCAGTTTCAAGCGACCAGGTTTCACCCAACAATAAACTGGACTTGGTCCCACAAGTACCAACCCTACAAGGAGGACCAGTTTCCTCAACCTTCAGAGGAGACTGAGGCCATCAGAGGAGACTGAGGCCATCAGAGGAGACTGAGAGTCCATCAGAGGAGACTGAGTCCTTCAGAGACTGAGGTCCTTCAGAGACTGAGGTCCTTCAGAGACTGAGGTCCATCAGAGTAGAACTGAGTCCTTCACGAGACTGAGGGGTCCTTCAGAGGACTGAGGCCATCAAGACACTTAGGTTCCACAGAGGAGACTGAGGCGCCCATAGAGACTCGAGGTCCATCGAGAGGAGACTCTTCTTCCACACAGCAGCCAGCACCGAGCGACCAGGACAGTAAACTGAAACCAGGCTGGTCGGAGGTCCGTCCGTCCTGGGGCCTTCCCCTGACTCTGTGAATGTCTGAAAAGATGCTGAGGATTATGGAACAAAAAAAAGTCAATGAAGAAGGCTCTCTGTTGAGTTCAACTATTTGCGGCCCCGACCCACCAGTGAGAAGCACCGTTAAGTAGCGGCGATGAAAGGCTTCAAGCGCTGATGCAAACCGCCTCAAGCTTCGTCCTGCCCACCCGACTTCGCTGAACTTTCATGTACAAGTAGGGGGCGATATATGGTTCTCATCGCTATGGCAACGCTGTAGGACATATGGTCTGGGTCTGACTGACTGTTTTGATCAGCATGACAACTGTGGTACAATTAAAGGTTTTTTTTTGCTCCCGATGTAAGACTTCAAGAAGTCCTGTAGGGGGCGCTATCCTGGGGAGTTGAAGTACTTGTAACTCTGGTGAAGCTACGGTTTATTTATGGCTTTTTCTGAGAAGTCCTTTGGCCAATGTTACCAAGTGTTGTGACACCAACCTGAATTATGGAGCGTAATCTGTGAAAGTTTAATATGTTCTCTGGTGTGATGTGTTTCCTGTAAAGTGCGATACAAAGTGAAAATAAGCAAAAGAATATGAAATGTATTTATATTTCCTGGGGCCCCGTCCCTGGTAAAACTCCTGGACAACTTTCTGATCCACTCTTTCCCCAATCGGCATCTTTGTTTTTTATTGTTATTAATTTAACATGTGCATTGTACATTTCAGATATTAAACAATAAACAAATAAAATGAGCACGTACGTTCTTCACAGTGCCATGAGATTCATTGACTGATAAAAAACACAACCTGGTTTTGGGCTTTGAGTGACTTTTTTTAATTTTTTTTTTTTTTTAATCTACAAACTACCAATTTACAATGTGAAATGTTTTTTGTTTTCTTTTTTGTGTACACTGTGTACTAACTAAAAAAGAAAGGAAAACAAGTTAAATATCAATTTGGCTAGTTTTTATGCATGGCTTGCAGTCGGATTAGTGCAATTGTTGATTTATTTCTTTTAAGGAAATTAGTATTTGCTTAAGGGGAGGAATGTAATAAATGGATGTATGTTACCACTGGACCTATAGAGGGCATTGTTGTTAAGCAGACTGCACAAGGCTCGAGTGAGAGCAGATATTTGTTCTGTGCGTGGCCTTAAAAAGTTCATTAAAAAGACAGTATTTTCCATCTGTGTCGCACCTCCTTAAATGACAGATATACAAATGTCATGCACAGTTCCGGAGGGCGGTAGTGCTTTGTGCAGCCAAAGGGAGTCGTCAGAGCTTCAGCCATTTCACAGTAAACTCGTGAACAGCAGCGAAACACGTTCATCAACAAAGACACAAGTAAGTTATTCATCGGGTCGGAGATTTGCGCTAAATCTTAGTTTTGCAATATGTATGAAACGCCTTTAATCTCAGTTTATTAAAGCAGTTCAAACACTATACTCGCAGTGCGAATCCAAAGACTACGTTAGCTGCGCCCCCGATGTTTCCACAGGAGCCTGTTCTCTGAGGACCGCGAGCTACAGCTAATGGGCTTAAATGTCACGACTTTTCATAGACGGTTAAGTTTCTTTATTCCTGGTGCCTTAAACTGTAATCTTTTTATGTTTCAGCTCCGTTGAATTAAACTCGTATGTAAACAAAACGGATAAGTGCTACAAACAGTTAGCTAACTGTTCTAGTGGATAAGATTATGGATCTCACAATGGAGAAATTCACTTGTTACAGAATCAGCTCTCAGAAACACTCAGGGTGAGCACAATAGTCAGGAACTGTGCAAACAATTAAAGTAAATAGAGGTCTCTTATATACAGTGGCTACCAAGAACTTTAAGAGGGCAAAAAGTATAAACAACAGTATAATTTTTTTTTTTAAAGTCAGTGTTAGCATAGTGCAAGTGGTTGATAAAGTGACGTAGATGTAGAGATTATTGCACATGTTACTTTACAGTCTTGTTGTACAGTCTGACAGCAGTGGGGATGAAGGACCGGCTCCTTCTTGCACTCAGTGTGTCTCAGTCTTCCACTGAAGAAGCTGCTCAGCTCCTTTACGGTGCCGTTCAGTGGGTGGGAGGTGATCATGAGGATATCTACTAATCACAGTTTAATATTTTATAATTTTCTTACCACATTAAAACCGTTTTTTTTTTTTTTTACTGACCTATAGAGTTTGGGAATGTGTTAAATCAATAAGCATCATAATAATAAACCAATGGAGATTATATAAGGTAATATACTGTAGTTATTGTTTACATTAAAACACTTGACAACACAGTGTATTAGATGTATTTACCAGTAGTAGCTCAACAGGTAACATAGTTGTTCCATCACTTTTTTCTTCACTTTTTTATACTGTTTTTAGCTCATGTTAGTCTAATGAAACATGTATGCTAACGTCTGCAAAGATGGCAGATCTCCAGTAGATGGCAGCCTTCACATCAACATGACTTACGTTACGTTTTGTTCAATCGATGGATCATGTTATATTTTAAGTTAACCAATGTTTTATGTTAATAATTATTCCTATTTCCTAATGGGCTAATTCTGATTAGCAGTAACAACAACAAAAACAGCGACACAAACTGTCATTAATGTTTCATCAATCAAACGTTAACCAACGTTGTTTGTAACAAACAACCACATGAAGTGACCAAAATAACAATTAAACTTTAAAGTAACGGTTTTCAGTTTTAGTATATCTGTGATCCACTAGTCAGCCTTATTCTGATGAAGTAACGTGCTGAATGAAAAAGAAACTGAGCGGTCAAACTGTGGAAGAGCGAGGGCGCTGTGGGCCGAAAACATCTGAAATGCAAACATTGGGCGTATGACTCTGTCATAGTTTTTGCGCTCACTTTTAGTGCATGCGCCCTCGATCCCTTTGTACTGGCGTGTTGATGTTGTATTTGCGCCCTCAACTTAAAGATAGTTATCTGACGCCATAGGATATTCACTGGTCTATAGTTGATATTACAGTAGGATACTCACTGGTCTATAGTTGATATTACAGTAGGATACTCACTGGTCTATAGTAGATATTACAGTAGGATACTCACTGGTCTATAGTTGATATTACAGTAGGATACTCACTGGTCTATAGTAGATATTACAGTAGGATATTCACTGGTCTATAGTTGATATTACAGTAGGATACTCACTGGTCTATAGTTGATATTACAGTAGGATACTCACTGGTCTATAGTAGATATTACAGTAGGATACTCACTGGTCTATAGTTGATATTACAGTAGGATACTCACTGGTCTAATAGTAGATATTACAGTAGGATACTCACTGGTCTATAGTTGATATTACAGTAGGATAATCACTGGTCTATAGTTGATATTACAGTAGGATACTCACTGGTCTATAGTTGATATTACAGTAGGATACTCACTGGTCTATAGTTGATATTACAGTAGGATACTCACTGGTCTATAGTTGATATTACAGTAGGATATCACTGGTCTATAGTTGATATTACAGTAGGATATCACTGGTCTATAGTGATATTACAGTAGGATACTCACTGGTCTATAGTTGATATTACAGTAGGATACTCACTGGTCTATAGTTGATATTACAGTAGGATAATCACTGGTCTATAGTTGATATTACAGTAGGATACTACTGGTCTATAGTTGATATTACAGTAGGATACTCACTGGTCTATAGTTGATATTACAGGTAGGATACTCACTGGGTCTATAGTTGATATTACAGTAGGATAATCACTGGTCTATAGTGATATTACAAGTAGGATACTCACTGGTCTATAGTTGATATTACAGTAGGATACTCACTGGTCTATAGTTGATATTACAGTAGGATACTCACTGGTCTAGTAGTTATAGTAGATATTACAGTAGGATACTCACTGGTCTTAGTGATATTACAGTAGGATATCCACTGGTCTATAGTTGATATTACAGTAGGATACTCACTGGTCTATAGTTGATATTACAGTTAGGATACTCACTGGTCTATAGTTGATATTACAGTAGGATACTCACTGGTCTATAGTTGATATTACAGTAGGATATCACTGTTGTAGTTGATATTACAGTAGGATACTCACTGGTCTATAGTGATATTACAGTAGGATACTCACTGGTCTATAGTTGATATTACAGTAGGATACTCACTGGTCTATAGTTGATATTACAGTAGGATACTCCTGGTCTATAGTTGATATTACAGTAGGATACTCACTGGTCTATAGTTGATATTACAGTAGGATACTCACTGGTCTATAGTTGATATTACAGTAGGATACTCACTGGTCTATAGTTGATATTACAGTAGGATACTCACTGGTCTATAGTTGATATTACAGTAGGATACATGTCTATAGGATATTACAGTAGGATATCACTGGTCTATAGTTGATATTACAGTAGGATACTCATGGTCTGTAGTTGATATTACAGTAGGATACTCACTGTTTGTTTTAGTAGATATCACCTAGTGATATACTAGTCATGTATAGATATTACAGTAGGATACTCACTATCTGTAGTGATATTACAGTAGGATACTCACTGTCTATAGTGATATTACAGTAGATACTCACTGTTTAGTTTTACAGTAGGATACTCACTGTCTGTAGTGATATTACAGTAGGATACTCACTGCTATAGTTGATATTACAGTAGGATACTCACTGTCTATAGTTGATATTACAGTAGGATACTCACTGGTCTATAGTTGATATTACAGTAGGATACTCACTGGTCTGTAGTTGATATTACAGTAGGATACTCACTGGTCTATAGTTGTTTAGTAGGATACTCATGGTTTAGTATATTACAGTAGGATACTCACTGGTCTATAGTTGATATTACAGTAGGATACTCACTGGTCTATAGTTGATATTACAGTAGGATACTCACTGGTCTATAGTTGATATTACAGTAGGATACTCACTGGTCTGTAGTTGATATTACAGTAGGATACTCACTGGTCTATAGTTGATATTACAGTAGGATACTCACTGGTCTATAGTTGATATGGGTATCAGTAGGATACTCACTGGTCTATAGTTGATATTACAGTAGGATACTCACTGGTCTATAGTTGATATTACAGTAGGATACTCACTGGTCTTAGTTATATTACAGTAGGATACTCACTGGTCTTAGTTGATATACAGTAGGATATCACTGGTCTATAGTTGATATTACAGTAGGATACTCACTGGTCTATAGTAGATTATTTCAGTAGGATATTCACTGGTCTATAGTTGATATTACAGTAGGATACTCACTGGTCTATAGTGATATTACAGTAGGATATCACTGGTCTATAGTTGATATTACAGTAGGATACTCACTGGTCTATAGTGATATTACAGTAGGATATCACTGGTCTATAGTGATATTCAGTAGGATACTCACTGGTCTATAGTTGATATTACAGTAGGATACTCACTGGTCTATAGCTGATATTACAGTAGGATACTCACTGGTCTATAGTGATATTACAGTAGGATACTCACTGGTCTATAGTGATATTACAGTAGGATATCACTGGTCTATTAGTTGATATTACAGTAGGATACTCAACTGGTCTAATAGCTTGATATTACAGTAGGATACTCACTGGTCTATAGTTGATATTACAGTAGGATACTCACTGGTCTATAGTGATATTACAGTAGGATACTCACTGGTCTATAGTGATATTACAGTAGGATACTCACTGGTCTATAGTTTGATATTACAGTAGGATCTGGTCTATAGTTGATATTACAGTAGGATACTCACTGGTCTATAGTGATATTACAGTAGGATACTCACTGGTCTATAGTTGATATTACAGTAGGATACTCACTGGTCTATAGTGATATTACAGTAGGATACTCACTGGTCTAAGATTTACAGTAGGATACTCACTGGTCTAGTAGTTCGGCGGCTTCAGCTTTATCTCCTCCCTTATGCAAAGGTGTAACCACTGCAGTTTTTAGACAGTCGGGGAAGACCGCTGTAATGTAAAGGTAAACTTTGGAAATGGCATTATCATAGCAACAGCTCCGCCTAATGGTTGAAGTATGAACTACAGGTAACGTCAACTGCTGTTACATCGAGTACCGACTAAACAGGAATGTGTTAATAAATCAGCCCTATGCCCTTAATAAAGCGCCCCCTGCTGTCACAGTTCAATACTGACACAGTTTACAGTTTAGAAGCTTCACACACAGGATTATTTGCAAAATATCGTCTGTACATTTCAGTATCGGCCTTAGAAAAACCCGTATCGATCGACCTCTATTAAATAATAATAGTTCTGATGGAGAGCGTTACTCCTCTTGCTCTGTAACAGCTGTGATTGTAAAACAACAGCGTTTCCCGACTATTCCCCAAACACAACGAAAATCAATGAAGTGAAAATGAATCACTCTGATGTTTATATAAGTATAAAGTGTTGTTTTAATAACATTAACACTCTGTGTTCTGGGTGTTTCTCCTTCAGGCCGACAGCAGGAGCTTCAGCTTCAGTCAAGGCAGAGGAGGCGGCTTGTTGTTCGTGACCATTGTTAGCTCGGTGCTAAAGCTAACAGCAGTTTGTAAAATGTCCCAAAGGAGCCAGACTCTGAGAGCTTTGGTGACTGAGCGGCTGACTGCAGCTGCAGAGGAGATCTTTGAGCTGGTGGAGAGAACAATAGCGGAGTATGAGGAGGAACTGTGTCGCTCCAAAGAGGAGAACCAGCAGCTCCTGGAGGAGAACCAGAGGAGGCAGCAGCTCCTGGAGGAGAACCAGAGGAGGCAGCAGCTCCTGGAGGCTCTGAGTCCACAGGTCCTGCTCCACAGAACAGGTGGGTCCTGGGTGATTCTCTGAACTTTACTTTAATGAGTGGGTTTTGAGATCAGATAAAGAAACATTTGGTTAAACCACAATGTGTTTCTCATTGTCTCCTGCAGACGTCCAGACCCAGTGGAGTCCAGAGCCCAGTCTGAAGCAGGAAATCCCTGAGACTCCACAGATTAAAGAGGAACCAGAGGAACAGAGCGTCAAACAGGAGGAAGAGCAGCTCCCACAGTTCACTGAGACTCCACCAAAGAACATCATCATCACCAACGTGTTTTCACTTCTGAAGACTCCCCCGACGACTGACAAACAAACCACAGACTCGTCTTCACTCCCCCCTCTGCGACCCGCGGAGAAGAACATGGAGACGGAGCAACAAACGGACTCTGACTCTGACGGTGACGATGATGAAGACTGGGAACCTCCAGCCAGCGCTTCAGCTGCACAGACGGAGACAGAGTCTGATGGAGACCACGACGACCAAGTCCAGATAAAAGACACAAGTCCAGCTGCTCACAACTCCACTCTATTCACCAAAAACAAGTCTGCACCAGAGACTGGAGCCGCTGTGAGGGACGGACACACGACAGAGACTGGAGCCGCTGTGAGGGACGGACACACGACAGAGACTGGAGCCGCTGTGAGGGACGGACACACGACAGAGACTGGAGCCGCTGTGAGGGACGGACACACGACAGAGACTGGAGCCGCTGTGAGGGACGGACACACGACAGAGACTGGAGCAGAGCAAAGGAAGAAACATGAGTGCACTGTTTGTAAGAAGAGATTCACCACTAAAGGAAACTTAGAAATACACACTAGAATTCACACTGGAGAGAAACCTTTCAGCTGCTCAACTTGTCAAAGAGCATTTACATATATTTCAGATCTCAGGAGGCATGTTAGAACTCATACAGGAGAGAAACCATTTAGCTGTCCAATTTGCCAGAGAGCATTTAGCCATAAAAGAAATCGCAGCGCACATATGAAAACGCACACAGGAGAGAGATCTTACAGCTGTACAGTCTGTCAGAAAGCATTTGCCCTAAAGGAGACTCTTAAAGTACACATTAGAACTCATACAGGAGAGAAACCATTCACTTGTTTAGTTTGTAAGAAAACATTTACCGCACAGTATTCTCTCAAAGTACACATAACAACACACACAGGGGACAGACCATACAGTTGTTCAATATGTAACAAAAAATGTACTAATAAATCCGATCTTAATGTACACATGAGACGACACACTGGAGAGAGGCCTTACAGCTGTACAGTCTGTCAGAAAGCATTTGCCCATAGGGGAAATCTGAAACGCCACATGAAATATCACAAAACTGAGTGACTCTGTCAATCCAATCCAACTTTATTTATAAAGCCCTTTAAAAACAACATAGTCGACCAAAGTGCTTTACACATAACATAATATAATTACATGAGTAAAGATAAAACAGAGTACAGTAAAAGTCAACTCTCCAGGGTGTCGAAAGCCAAACGGAAAAAATATGTTTTCAGGAGAGATTTGAAAACAGGGAGTGAATCAGTCAGTCTGATATTCAAAGGCAGCTCATTCCAAGTTTAGGACCAGCCACCGAAAAAGCACGATCACCTCTCATCTTTTTCTTAGCCTTAGGAACCACCAGTAGAGCCTGATCTGCTGACCTCAGTAAGCGGGAGGGGACATAGGGAACAAGGAGGTCACACAGGTACTGAGGGGCCAGGCCATGCCGACATTTAAAAACAAATAAAAGAATTTTGAAGTCAATGCGGAAGTGCACAGGGAGCCAATGAAGGGATCGGAGATCACCAGAAGATCGAAACTCTCCCCCAAAGCCCTGAAGAGACACAAAGGGTTTAACTTAGTTTAAGAAATAGATCTGCTGAGAAAAAGGAGAGAGTGTGTGTGTAATGATAAAAATAGAAAAAATAACAATAATAATCACCATCATCGTCATCGACATTAATGTTACAACTACTATTATCACTATCAATACTGTCATTATGCTGTATCTAATAATAATAATAACAATAATAATAACAATAATCACTGTTATGTTCAATAGTCCTTGTACTTTACCATTGCGAAATTAATTAATATTTATACATCTGTTCTCCACCGTTCTGCCCCTGATCTATGTCTATATTGTCGTGTTTTTGTTTTTTTCCAAATGAACTAATATCGAGACCCGCTCACTCAGTGTGGCTGTTGTTTGATCCACTTCTTGCTAAAAGAGTGTTAAATAACTGTTCTCTGGAGACTTTAAAAACTCAAACTGTCTCTTTCTGCTTTTTCATCAGTACAGTTCAAACTGGAAAACTACTGTTGTGAACGTCACAGTATTGGACATTTGTACATTATTAACAGCATTTATGGCAAATATAATAAAATATATGGTGGTTAATATACACATGTTTTTACAGCCGTGTTATGCAAACATTTGGATTACTTATTAGCTTGTGTTTCTCACATATACGCTTTTCCTTCTCAGAAGTGACGTCAACGGCTGCAAATTAGTCCAAGACCACAATCCGGTGTGTTGTGTTCATTCACCTGCACTGTCCTACTAATAAATCCATAAATAACACTGTATAAGAAGCACAGACTGTGGATATGGAATGTTGCCATAAATAGTAAAAGACCAAACATCTCTTTTTTAATTTATTAATTTCATATTGATCTTTTTTTATTGTGAGTTATAAGACTGTTACAAAAGATAAAACAACAGACAATAGTTGATAAAGCAAATACCAGACACAAGAAACTGAACCAAAATACAAAACAAGTTAGGCTGTATTGGTGTGTGTAATAATTACCATCATCGTCATCACAATTAATGTTACAACTACTATTATCACTATCAATACCGTCATTATGCTGTATCTAATAATAATAATAATAATAATAATCACTGCTCTGTTCAATAGTCCTTGTCATTATCCTTGTACTTTACCATTGCAAAATTAGTTAATATTTATACATCTGTTCTCCATTGTCGTGTTTTTGTTTTTTCCTCCTTTCCTAATGAACTAAAGTAAATGAACTAAGATCAAGACCCGCCCACTCAGTGTATCTGATACTGTCCTGGGATAAGCCCCTCCCCTCTGCCCCACCGGCCCAAGAGCTCGTGGATTGTTTGTTTGTGTTTGATTTTTTCTGGTAATATTATTCTACTGTGATGCCTGAAAACACACAAGAGGTAATTTACAATATATTGATTAGTCTCATCTCTCATAGGACCAATAATCTCTTGTTTGCAGTGATGCCACAGTCTTTCCATTCCTGGATGGTTTATTTAACTGCACACAGAGAGATGTTCAAAGCTTTGTGTTGGATAAATGTTGCTATTCTCTATATTTTGCTTGTCTTACACGTCATAATCTGCTGACTGGAAAGATGTTACTAATGCTTCTGCTTTGAGTTACAATTTTTCGTCTATAAACAGAAACATTGAGCAGCCGTGTGTGTGTCCAAAACCGGGACTGTCTCAAGGACGAGAAAAATGAATACTGTGTAAAATACTGTGTGCTTGCAAATTGTCATTTACTGCTCTGCTATGCAACCCCCCTTCCCTTACCGCAGAGCAGTACATTGTAGCGAGAGTCGTGAAAAACTAAATAAAACACAAGGGTAGGCACCAGAGAACTCAGAGCGGACAAGGGAGGTTTGGCCCCAGCTTCGTTTGGAACTGAGTCTTAATCTCTGTCTGTCTCTCCTTGCAAGTAAAATGGTAATTTGTCTTGTCTCGCTTTCCTTTATTAATTATTGTGTTTTGTTGGTTACCAGCCCCAACACTTTGGAAATCTTTTTATAACCTAACCCAGCTTTATCCTTCTCAATAACTTTCTCCTGGACCTGGTGTGTTCTTAAGATAAGACCATCACAGATCAGCTGTATTTGAACTGACATTAGATTACACACAGGTAGACTCTTTAGATCAACATGTGATCATTCACAAATCATCTATACCCCCTTTCCCCTTTTAGTTATAGGGATACTTATGAAACCCACTGTATTTTTCATTTGCAAAACTCAAAGCTGAATGTGGAGACGTGTCAGGCCCAGATTATGTGAAAAGATGTGAAAAGAGAAGGAACTGATCCAGTGAAGAGACATGGGCCGGTCTAAATGGTCTTGACTTTAGGGCTGAACGATATGGACAAAATTTCATATCTCGATATCGATACGATATAACGGTGGGTTAGGTGAAAACTGAGCATTTTTCAGAAAAATAAAATCATAATACAAAAGAGTGCAGAGTTTTATTGATGAAAATCTATATCGTTTATATCTTGCTTTTTCGATTTTAATATTTTGAATGTTCATATCTCGATATCGATACGATAACGATATATCTTTCAGCCCTACTTGACTTATAAAGCGCTTTTCTACCTTTATCAGGCTCAAAGCGCTTTACAGTAAAGAACCAGTCACCCAGTCACACTCTCATTCATACACCAGTGTACGCAGACACTGGAGGCAAGGAGGGTGAAGTGTCTTGCCCAAGGACACAACGACAATGTGCACCTTCAGGAGCTGGGATTGGAACCCCCGACCTTCCGATCATCTAGCCTTGAGTTCCAGCACCTCCCAAAGCTCATTTGAACCACTGGTTTGGACATGGTGACGTTTGAGTCTCTTGATCTTTCATCTTCTCCTCAATAACAAACACGTGAAGCAAGAGACAGCAGTAACTTCTGCTTCTTCTGCAGATGCTCCTCGAGGCACTGGATGATTATAGGGTCCACTTTGGGGTCAAACTTGTTGGCAAACCAGTGGCTGTAGTTGAGGAGCCAGTGCATTTCGCCCACTCCGTAGATACAAACGCTGCGCACGTGCAGGCCGGTGCAGCGCGGGTACAATCTCTTCTCCAGGTACGACCACTTGACCAGCCTGGTTTTACTCATCAGATCCGTGACATCGGGCTGCGACCTGGGGATCTCCCCTGGCACGCCGGGCAGACGCGCCAGTGTCGCCCAGAAGTGTTCGTCCGGAGAGTAGGTGTCCTCGGACCACGCCAGGAAGTCTCTGACCACGTCCGAGGACTGCGTATACTCCACGAACTCCCTGGACAGAACAAAGTAAGCGTTGCCAGTGAACATTTCAATCCCGTGAGGCGGCGGCTCCTTTTCTTGGTCCGTTCTCACTGGTATCTTTTGGTGTTCAAAGTTGGCATCTTGGATTTGATGATGGTATTTGAACCTTTGACTCTTTGCCTGCGTGGGTCTGCTGCTCTCCAACATGTTGCCACCGTTTAATCTGGTTAGCTCGGACACTAGCTCCATGTTGGTTCTGAGAGGGAAGTCCTGTCCACAGAGATTGATGATATACCTCCACTGAACGTCTGACTTCAGAAGGTCTGACATACAGTGCAGGTCTGCCTTTAATCGACTCTGGCGTAAAAGACAGTTTCTCTCTTCGTAGAAATCATAACATTTGGCAAACACTGGGCCAAACCTTCCATGGCCGCGCGGAACTCTTCTGAAGACTTCCCGTCGTAGTGAATGCAGAAGATGTTACTTGGAGAATACAAAGCTCTGATGAGTCTTTCCACCATCGTCGCGCTTTTATGCACAACTAACGAATATGCTAACGGGAAGTTTTCTCCTCCTGAGATATGCAAACATCTGTATAACCTCTGGACTTGAGGAAACGTGGCAGTTTGAAGTGAGATTAACCAGGCTGTCGTCCCGTTCCTCCGGAACTCGTCTTCTTAAAGCTAACGCGTTCCCCACTTCCACGGGGTCCATGTCGTATATGGCGGAGCAGTCCACGCTGTAGCGGTGGGAAGTCTCCGGGTCTACGGGCGAAGGAGCCGGGATGATCCTGCCTGTGGAGCTCAGCTTCAGCACGAGACACAGGGCCAACGCAGAGACCAGCCACAAAACCCTCCAAGTCTTCACTTTCATGTATCTGTTCATTCTTCCAAGTATTGGATGTGACATTCTATCAAACAGGAGACAATTCATCCCATTTTTAGGATAATATACTCAAGCGCAAAAGTTAGAAAATAAACTGTACTTACGCAGTAAAGTTACTGAGGCTACTTTAAATCTGCATCCAGCCGGATGTATACATAGGATAGCGCCCCTACAGGATTTCTTGTAGTGTTACATCGGGAGCAAAAAATAAACTTTAATTGTACTACAGTTGTCATGCTGATCAAAACAGTCAGTCAGACCATATGTCCTACAGCGTTGCCATAGCGATGAGAACCACTATAGCGCCCCCTACTTGTACATGAAAGTTCAGCGAAGTCGGGGCTGGGCAGGACGAAGCTTGAGGCGGTTGCATCAGCGCTTGAAGCCTTTCATCGCCGCTACTTAACAGTGCTTCTCAACTGGTGGGTCGTGGCCCAAATAGTTGAACTCAAACCAGCAGAGCTTCTTCCACTTGACTTTTTTGTTCCATAATCCTCAGCATCTTTCAGACATTCACAGAGTCCAGGGGAGGCCCAGGACGGAGCTGACCTCCTGACCAGCTGGTTCAGTCTGTCCTGGTCCCGCTCGGTGCTGCTGTGTGGACAGAAGAGTCTCCTCTGATGGACCTCAGTCTCTGATGGGCCTCAGTCTCCTCTGATGGACCTCAGTCTCTGATGGACCTCAGTCTCTGAAGGACCTCAGTCTCTGAAGGACCTCAGTCTCCTCTGATGGACCTCAGTCTCTGATGGACCTCAGTCTCCTCTGATGGACCTCAGTCTCCTCTGATGGACCTCAGTCTCCTCTGATGGTGGAGGCCACTGGTCCTCCTTGTCCAGGGCGTTGGTCTTGTGGGACCAGTCCAGTTTATTGTTGAGGTGAAAACCCTGGTCCTTGGAACTGAAACCTCAAACACACCGTCCACGATGGCGGAGTCGTCGGAGAACGTCTGCAGAATCCGACGTGTAGATGTTGAAGAGAAACAGTGAGATCGAGAACCGTCTGTAGTGCGTGTGGTAAATGAACTTCGTAGGCAGAATAAAAGTTTTCGTTTCCTTTATTTCATAGCTTTTAGTTTAAAGAGTAAAAGAGATTAGGAACAAAAGGAGCTAAAAAACATGTGCCTCTGGAGCGCGCACACACCTGTGTCCTATCTTGTCAGGATGTCTTCAATTTGAGGACGCGCATAGAGCGTGCAGAGGCGCGCAAAGGGGACGCTCCAGCAGGTGCGTCACCGAAGCGGCCGCCGCCCACAGAGCTACGTTCGAGGAACTGAGGATGCAACACCGTCCCCTGCGATTCTTAAAAAAAACCTCTCTGTGCTGTTGCTGCTAAGCCCTAAGACGTGAAAGAAAACCTGATTCTTCGCTTGTGCTTTGGTGACAGTGTAGTTTCTCCCTCTCCCGGATATGAGTTCAACACGTGTGGGTTTGAGTGAGCAGCATCTGTCATGACTAGGGCTGTCACGATTTCAATGTTTTGAGTCACGATTATTGTGAGAGAAAATATCGCGATTTTACGATTATTCACGATTATCGACCGATGAAAGGAAAGAACTGATATTTTTACTTTTTGTCTTTAAAAAGATTTTAATACTTGTAAGCTTGTAAACATTCACTGTTTCTAAAAATGAAAAATGCTTTAAAGAGGGGGTATTATGCTTTTTTCAATCCCATAGCACCAGTCTATAGCATACTACAATGATGACGTAACCTTCTGTTGGTCTGTATATGCAGTAAATTAAAATAACTGCCTTGAATAAAATTGCTCTCTCAAAATGGCTGTACTGAACGTCTTGAAATAGGCCTCTGTCTCTTTAAGAAGCTTTCCGACACGCCCCTTCAGCACACTGCTGTGGCATCTAAACAACACTACTGTGCGGGGAGGGGGCTCTGCTGAGCTGAGGAGCAGTGGTTGGTGGCTTGGCTGGTGACGAAAGGTCCAGAGGCGTCTCCAGGAGGTGGGGGCGTTCCTAGGAGGACTGAGGCATAGCTACACCTAAAATGGCTGCCGTCTAAGTTTTTACTGATTACTCAAAATATGTGAATGAGCCAAGGCAACACTCCAGGCATGTGTTTAATGAGGGAATGACATAATAACATGATATAAAGCTTCAAAATGTCAATTTTACATAATACCCCCCTTTAAGATTGTTTTGCATTAAAATAAATAGGCCTACATTGAATAATACAAAACAATGTCAACTTTACTTCTTTATAATGACCATAATTATCATAATTGTTTGACTTTATATTATGAGGCCACAGTCTAGGGTCGGTTTCCTGTTCTCTAAAGTTCTGCTGCTGCTTAATTATGTGTCAGATGTTTTGATGAACAGAGAATGAAACGTGTTTACAAATGACTAAGGAGACTCTTTTGAACAGCTGATTTCCACATGTGCGCGGTTTCACTTTCCTTTCTGTTACGCTGAAGCAGAGCGGAGCGCGTTAGCTTTTTCTTTACATCCTGAGCAGTTGTGGCTATTTCCCAACATTTGGACGACTTTTTTGTGAATTATGCAGTTCGTTACCTTGACCTGGACATTTACAGCGAAGGATTATCTCCAAGATGTTGTTTATATTCGACGTAGCCGATATCAGCGCCTTTTGCTGCAACTTTCTGACGACAGGGTTTGCATAACGGATGTTCCATCGACAACAACAACCCTTGGTCATGTTTTGGATCCTAAAGAGGTCCCACTCTGCTGACTTCAATCGTTTTTGGGTGGATACAACACTGGAGGAGAGCGTCCTTCTGCCTCGCTCAACTACCTCTGAGTTTACGCTGTTTATGGCGTGCAGCGGCTCGTGCGTCAGCGTGAAATGTTTCCGCGGTAAAACCGTGGCTTCTGAAATTCTTACGGAAACCTACCGCCTCCTTTTATAATCGTGGTAATCGTAAAACCGGTTCATCTTGACATCCCTAGTCATGTCATGTTAAAATCCCCTTTAAAACATGTTTGTAACCCAGTGCCTTGTTTATTGCGCCCACGTCTGTGTTTTCATACGTTTTCTTCCAAAGTGTTGGTGACCTCAGCCCTCTTGGATCTTCAACACTGGGACACGAGGGGCCCACTGTCCACGCTTTAGTGACTGGGTCTGTAAATGTAATTCTTATCTCGGAAATTAAATAAATAGGATTAAATAAACTGATAATATGTCTGTAATAATGATATAAAACAAAATACGTCCAAAGTTTAGCCTCATTACGATTCATTTGTATGTTTTTTTCCCCAACTGAAAACCAACAGCTGAATGGTCCAGATGATTATGTTCAGACTGGTCTCTCTGGAGTTGTAGCTTAAACTAAACATGAGCTCTTTGACAGAAAAGATTCTTGTGAACACATTTCACAAACTGTACAGCTGCATGGTCTGTGTCAATGTTTACTTTGTGGCTGTTCCTGTGATCGGCCACGTCATGTTTGTAAATGCAAATAAGTTCTCAAATGTTCCAGGTTAATTAAGTAGAAAGCTTCACACATGGAATTAAGAAAAAACCTTTTTAATGAACAATATCAATTAACCATGAATTTGAACTGGAACAAGTTTTTTGTTTTATTTTTTGTTTGTTGTCATGGTGACGTGAAAACAGGAGCCGACCTCCCTCTCTCCTTGTGCAGCTGAGTTTTTCACCTTTTTCTGCAACCTGCATTTGTGGTTTCTGTTCCACATTGTTTTTCTGGATACTTTTGTCACTCAGTTTTGTGAGATTTCATGTGGACATTCAGAGTTCCCCTTTGGGTAAATGCTTTCTGACAGACTGTGCAGCTGTAAGGCCTCTCTCCAGTGTGTCATCTCATGTGTACTTTAAGATCGGATTTCTTAGTACATTTTTTGTTACATATTGAACAACTGTATGGTCTGTCCCCTGTGTGTGTTGTTGTGTGTACTTTGAGAGAATACTGTGCAGTAAATGTTTTCTTACAAACTAAAAAATAAATGGTTTCTCTCCAGTGTGAATTCTAGTGTGTCTTTCTAAGGTTTGTTTAGTGGTGAATCTCTTCTTACAAACAGTGCACTCGTGTTTCTTCCTTTGCTCTGCTCCAGTCTCTGTCGTGTGTCCGTCCCTCACAGCGGCTCCAGTCTCTGTCGTGTGTCCGTCCCTCACAGCGGCTCCAGTCTCTGTCGTGTGTCCGTCCCTCACAGCGGCTCCAGTCTCTGTCGTGTGTCCGTCCCTCACAGCGGCTCCAGTCTCTGCCGTGTGTCCGTCCCTCACAGCGGCTCCAGTCTCTGTCGTGTGTCCGTCCCTCACAGCGGCTCCAGGCTCTGTCGTGTGTTCGTCCCTCACAGTGGGCCTCCAGTCTCTGTCGTGTGTCCGTCCCTCACAGCGGCTCCAGTCTCTGTCGTGTGTCCGTCCTCACAGCGGCTCAGTCTCTGGTGCAGACTTGTTTTTGGTGAATAGAGTGGAGTTGTGAGCAGCTGGACTTGTGTCTTTTATCTGGACTTGGTCGTCGTGGTCTCCATCAGACTCTGTCTCCGTCTGTGCAGCTGAAGCGCTGGCTGGAGGTTCCCAGTCTTCATCATCGTCACCGTCAGAGTCAGAGTCCGTTTGTTGCTCCGTCTCCATGTTCTTCTCCGCGGGTCGCAGAGGGGGGAGTGAAGACGAGTCTGTGGTTTGTTTGTCAGTCGTCGGGGGAGTCTTCAGAAGTGAAAACACGTTGGTGATGATGATGTTCTTTGGTGGAGTCTCAGTGAACTGTGGGAGCTGCTCTTCCTCCTGTTTGACGCTCTGTTCCTCTGGTTCCTCTTTAATCTGTGGAGTCTCAGGGATTTCCTGCTTCAGACTGGGCTCTGGACTCCACTGGGTCTGGACGTCTGCAGGAGACAATGAGAAACACATTGTGGTTTAACCAAATGTTTCTTTATCTGATCTCAAAACCCACTCATTAAAGTAAAGTTCAGAGAATCACCCAGGACCCACCTGTTCTGTGGAGCAGGACCTGTGGACTCAGAGCCTCCAGGAGCTGCTGCCTCCTCTGGTTCTCCTCCAGGAGCTGCTGGTTCTCCTCTTTGGAGCGACACAGTTCCTCCTCATACTCCGCTATTGTTCTCTCCACCAGCTCAAAGATCTCCTCTGCAGCTGTATTCAGCCGCTCAGTCACCAAAGCTCTCAGAGTCTGGCTCCTTTGGGACATTTTTGCAAACTGCTGTTAGCTTTAGCACCGAGCTAACAATGGCTACGACCAACACGCCGCCTCCTCTGCCTTGACTGAAGCTGAAGCTCCTGCTGTCGGCCTGAAGGAGAAACACCCAGAACACAGAGTGTTAATGTTATTAAAACAACACTTTATACTTTATATAAACATCAGAGTGATTCATTTTCACTTAATTGATTTTCGTTGTGTTTTGGGGAATAGTCGGGAAACGCTGTTGTTTTACAATCACAGCTGTTACAGAGCAAGAGGAGTAACGCTCTCCATCAGAACTATTATTATTTAATAGAGGTCGATCGATACGGGTTTTTCTAAGGCCGATGCTGAAATGTACAGACGATATTATGCAAATAATCCTGTGTGTGAAGCTTCTAAACTGTAAACTGTGTCAGTATTGAACTGTGACAGCAGGGGGCGCTTTATTAAGGGCATAGGGCTGATTTATTAACACATTCCTGTTTAGTCGGTACTAGAGATGCACCGATCCAGGTTTTCTGCTTCCGATACTGGGGTTTGAGTATCTGCAGATATTAACAAATACCAAGAGACTTTCTTCAAAGTGTTTTTCTATGAGTGAAAAAGTGAATGATCCTCTTTCCTCCAGTGTCAGATCAATACAGTCTTTATTTTTCTTACAAATGAGACATTTCCATTTAACAATTATATCAATTAATATAATAATTTAAAAAAACATGAAACAAGGATCACTGGACCTAAATACGCCTTCAGTACATGACAGGTTTTTAGGTCATTAATATAAACAACTCACATAAAGTGATCTGATCGTTACAAATATGTTACATCAGATATTTCATAAACTAAAATACAAATACTTGTCCGCTCCAGCAGTGGCGGATTTTATTTCTTTATATGATCCAATCGTAGTTTCTGTTACAGCCTTGGTTAGCTGCTGCTAGCTTTAGCATGCTGCCGTTAGCTTTAGCATTCTGCCGTTAGCTTTAGCATGCTGCCTCATAAACTGAGTTTATGAATAAAACTTAAAAGTCCGTTTTCATCTTATCACTTTAACTCAGACTTGTATCAGGCTCTTGTGCCATTTGTGGGACTGAGTTTCTGACATTTACCTTGAACTAAATGTAACCCAGGTGTAAAAACTAGGGTTAATAACAACATTCATAATTCATGTAAGCCACAAAGTAATGCTCAGTGCCAAAACGAAAATGTGCACTTTATTTACTTTTTAATCTTTATACTGTATGTCAACAAACTGCACTGAAATGCAGCATAATATGAAAGACCAAAGTCACGTAAAAAGGCGCCATTTTATTTTTGTGTCTTATTGTATATTGTATTTGTGGTTATAATTCTTGACAACTTTCACTAAATCAGTTAAAATGTTCTTACATATTGTCTGTCTTTCATTGTGGCTACTATTACAACATTTAACATTTGAGCTCTTTATGAATCTAGTATTCATGTAAATTCCAAAGTGAGTTACATAAACTCAAACTGGATCTGGTTCATTATCGCTGCGGCCCGCCATTTTAGATTCACAGCAGAAGCTAACTCACTTTTTACGTCATAAACGTGTCAAAATATATTGTAGCTCATCTCATTTTACTCTCTCGTGTACTTTACAAACATTTATACGTTTCTATATAATTCATATGTTGCTTCAAACCAGTTTACCTGCGAAAGAAACACAAATAAACTTACCACAGGAGTTTGACGGGTCTGATGACGTGACTAAGCTTCGTCTTCAGCGTCAGCTACAGATGCCCAGAGCAGCAGGCGCCCTCTGCTGGCGGAACCCGGTATTGCATTTTACTATAGACCACAATAAACCTTATAGCCATGGAGAATATCGGCTACACAGAAAGAGTATTTTCACTCATAGTTTCAGACTTGGATACAGTTTAATGGGGGAACTGTTTTTAAAGCATAACACCACAATAATATTCATAAAGATCAAGTTCGAAGTTTTATCTCACATTCGGTTTAATGTTGTCCGTTTGTCTTTGAAGTGAATAATATCTGACAGCCTCTAGTTTGGAATCGGTTCAAATGCTTCGTCAGAACTTCCCTCAAACACACAGCAGTCAGGTTTGCTCGAGCAATCGCGTTACATTTAAGTCACAAATGAGACAGAAGTGGATAAGTTCTTCTTCGTGTGGGCTAAGCCCACCTACGGGCTTCGCTATGGGTAATCTCTCCTGGCGCAGCCAGGGCACTGAGACAGATAAAAAGACTAGCCGCGCCAATCCAGCCTAAGGCATGGCACATGCCCGCGAAACCTTTGGCCTATAAAAGGCCCATGGCCCCAACATACTCCCTTCTTCTCTCTCAGCACTGAGATAGTTTCTACTCACCGCTTTGAAGAATCTTCGGATCAACATTAAAGATGGATCCAGCCCGAGAACTGTCGCCCTCCGGCGTCGGGCTCTACCCTTGCCGTTCCTGCCGGACTCCGCTGCTCCCGGAGGATAAGCACGATCGCTGCTTTATCTGCCTGGGCTGGCAGCATCAGGTCCAGCGTGCCTCTTGCCCGGCCTGCGCCGCTCTCCCAGAGAGGAGTCCGAGCGCCGTGCCGCTTCATGGGTCCGGTGTCTCCCGTCCGTGCGGACACCGATGCGGGACCTACGGAGGATAATCTTCCCCCGCTCAGGCCCATCTGGACTGGGCTGAAGCGGTGGAGGACACCAGTAGCCGTAGTGACTCTTGGAGCTCCGCGGAGAGGGAGACTCGTGATGGAGACTCCGTGTCTACAGTATCTGGACGTAGAAGCTCCCGCTTCTACGAAGAACCGGTGGATCTTCTCCCTCACCTCTTCGCTGTCGCGGCGGTCCGGACTGAGCTGCCGCTCCCTCCGCAGCCTGCTCCGGCTCCACGGGATTTCGTCCTGGGTCTAGCGTCGCAGTCCCGGTCTCGAGCCCGTGCAGCGACACTCTGCCCACCTGTCCCTTCCCTCGTCAGGCTTGTCCAGCGTGATTGGGATACGCCTCTTACCGCGAAAGGTCCGGCTAGAGGATATCTGGAGTATTCCAGCGTGGATGGCTGGCCCGCCGTCTCCGGTGTCCCGACCATCGAGGACTCCCTGAGGCTCTGCTTGCTCCCAACCTCCACCCCCTGGCCCGGAGGTAGGCCGGCTCTCCCGTCTGACAGAGACAGGAGGATGGCGGCTTTTCTCGACCGCTGTTATGCCAACGCGAACCAGGTGTTTGCGTTAGCTAACAACATGGCTCTCCTGCTTGGCTCCATTGACAAGCTCTGCCACGAACGATCTGAGCTTTCCCCGGAGGATATTGCTGAGGTCCAGGACTCTGCAGAAGTCCTGATGAAAATGTGTCAGGCTGTTGCCATTAATGGCGGCCGCACGATGTGCAACGCACAGCTGGGAATGAGACACCTGTGGCTCGGTCTTTCTTCCCTCGCGGAGCGGGACCAGAAAGGCGTGCTGGGGCTTCCCTTGTCCACGTCTTCCCTCTTCGGCCCTGATATCCAGGTCATCATCAATCGCCTGGAGGCTGCGTCCAGGGGCTCACAGCAGCTCGCTCCTCATCTCCAGCCTCGCCGTGAACAGCGTAGTTCTCGCCGCTGGCGCTCGGAGCGAAGACGGCCCGCCCCCTGGGGATCCAGAGAGGCGGAGTCGACTCGCGGCTCTGCGGATCGTCAAGCCCCGTCTACTTCCCAGGGCTCTGGCTTCGTGAGACGGGATGATCAGCGTCAGCAGAGGAGAGCTGCTCCTAGCCGCCCTCTGCCGCTTCTGCTCCTAATGTAAAATATGTCAATAAAGGCCATAAGGCCCATTACGTCTTCCCAAAGAGCATGCTCCTTCGCACTCCACACTACACATACGCCCCGCGCTCACACCGCGGAGGCGCATTCAGCTCGACGGCGGCGGCTTTTCAGCTTCCCCAGTCGCAGCGCGGGATATTACCGCTTCAGTGGCGTCTAAGAGACGCGGATCTGACAGCGGGGCAGCCGCTGTGAAGCGCCCCAGACTCGCCGCTACGGTGACGGCAAGCGCTCAACCTCCAGCGGGCTCTCAGCAGTGGGATGCAGTTTTCACTGCCTCTCCTGCGCGTCATGGACGCACTGCAGCTCCACGCCGCTTTGGCTCTTCGCTGACCGGGCCCCGTGCCCTAGTCGTTGGCTCTATGCAGCGTCAGTCCGTGACCAGGACTAACGCGCCGCTTCCGTCCACGCTTCCCCCGCCGCTCCCGGTTCTGCCGCGGGGCAGCGGGTGTGAACGGTCTGATTTTCTCGCTGCTCGTACCAGTGATACGCAGCCCTTTCGGGGGGGGCCCCCCGCGCTTCAGCCCACTACGGGGCCTCGAAGCAGCGGGCGGGCCAGCTCTTCGGGATCCAAATGTGGTACAGCCTCTAACGCTCTACTTTCACATGTGGGTAAGCGTTTTGGGTCCGCTCTCACCCTGGCTGACCAGGACGTTGAGGAGCGGCTACGCTCTGCAGTTCGCTCGCCGTCCTCCCCCATTCAATGGGGTCCTTCGCACTCGGCTGGTGTGTCCCTCTGGGACCGACACCTTGCTGGAGGAGGTTTCCTCGCTCCTGCGCCGCGGCGCCATTTCGGAGCTGCGCCCGGAGGAAGCGATGGCGGGATTTTACTCCCCTTACTTCTTAGTTCCCAAGAAGAAGGAGGAGTAAGACCCATTCTGGATCTGCGGGTCCTCAACAGTCACATGGCCACCAGGGGGTTCCGCATGTTGACGGTCAAGCACCTCTTGGAAAGTCTCCGCCCTGGGATTGGATGACGTCCATCGACCTCAGAGACGCCTATTTCCACATCCCCATTCTACAGAGGCACAGGCGGTTCCTCAGATTTGCCATCGGGGACCGGTGTTTCCAATACAACCGTCTCCCGTTCGGTTACTCCCTCGCCCCACGCACCTTTTCCAAATGCGTGGAGGCGGCTCTGGAGCCTCTCCGTCGCCTAGGTCTCCGTATTCTGACCTACATCGACGACTGGTTAGTGCTCGCGTCCTCTCAGCAGGAGGCCAAGGAGCACACGGCTATGGTCCTGCAGCACATTTCGAAGCTAGGCTTTGTGGTCAATCAGGAGAAGAGTGTTCTCCACCCGGCCCAACAGGTCATGTACCTGGGGCTGGAACTGGACACACAAAGCATGATTGCTCGGCTCTCCAGGGAGAGGCGGAGCACGCTCCTGGACCTAGCTCGGAACCTGATGGCCACTCCATGGGTCCAGTCCCACAGAGTGAGGTCCGTCTTGGGCATGATGGCCGCAGCCCACCCGGTGGTGCGCCTGGGGCTCTTGCATATGCGGAAACTTCAGAGGTGGTTCTGCCGCCTCCGCCTTCACCCGAGCGGGACAGGCGGGCAGTGGTCTCGCTCTCCCCAGCGGCTCGGGAAGACCTCCAGTTCTGGCTGGCCCCCGGCCGACTCCTACAGGGAGTGAGCATGGGCTGCGTCGTGCACCACGTGGAGGTGTTCACGGACGCATCACTCGCCGGTTGGGGCGGGACTCTCGCCAATCCGCTGTGGGCGGGGCCTGGCAGTCACCGCCAGCTACATCAACCTCATGGAGATGATAGCAGTGCAGTATGTATTGCTTCACTTCCTTCCGGATCTACAGGGACAACATGTTCTGGTCAGGTCGGACAACACTACGGTCGTGGCCTACCTGAACAGGCAGGGGGGGTCCAGATCTCCTCCCCTACACCGGAGGGCGGCGGAGATTCTGCTATGGGCGGACACCCGCCTAGCCTCCCTGAGAGCACGCCATGTGCCCGGGGTTCTCAATGTCGGGGCAGACAGGATGTCTCGAGGAGGCCCACTGCGCGACGAGTGGAGCCTGTCACCCGAGATCGTATCCCAGGTCTGGCACCGGTTCGGTCAACCCGTGGCCGACCTTTTCGCCAGTGCAGAGAACGCACAGTGCCCACTCTGGTTCTCGCTCAGGTCGTCAGACGAGCCGCCTCTCGGGGTAGACGCCATGGCTCACAGGCGGTGGCCGACAGGCCTCCTGTATGCCTTCCCACCGCTCCGTCTCCTCTCCCCTCTCCTCCGCAGGGTGAAGTTGCAGGGCCTTCACATTTTAGTGGTGGCCCCAGACTGCCCCAGTGCCAGGTGGTATCCGGACTTGGTGCAGATGGCGGTCAGGGATCCTTGGCCCCTCCCGACGCCCCCGATGCACTGTCTCAGGCGGGGGGCGCCCTGTGCTCCCGCCCGATTCTGGCAGGAGGCTCATGGTCTGGATGCTGAGAGGGGGAAACTGACCGAGTTAGGCCTCCCCCCGGCAGTGGTTTCCACTATCCAGCAGGCCAGGGCTCCTTCGACGGTAAAGGCCTACAGGTCCCGCTGGCGGCTCTTCACCGCGTGGTGCCAAGAGAGGGAACGGGACCCCAGCTCCTGTTCGGTTGGTGGGGTCCTCGAGTTCCTGCAGGGCTCTTGGACAGTGGCCGGGCTGCGTCCACCCTGGGGGTGTTTGCTTCAGCCATTACGACAGGCCACCAGGGCTTTGGGCGTTACTCAGCGCGCAGTCACCCACTGATTAAGCGCTTCCTTCGGGGCGCGTACAGGGTGAGGCCACCCCTAGGCAGGGGGTTCCTCCATGGGATCTCCAGACGGTGCTGGATGGCCTGGTGGGACCTCCATTTGAGCCTTTGGAACAAACAGAGATCCGCCTTTTGTCGTTTAAGACTGCCCTCCTCTGGCGTTGTCCTCCACCAAGAGGGTAGGAGACCTCTGCGCCTTATCGGTTCACCCCTCCTGCATGTCATTCAGCCAGGACGGGGGACTGGTTCACCTTTGGCCCAATCCGGCTTTTCGCCCTAAGGTGATCACCTCGGACTTTCGTTCCAGAGTGATTCGGATTAGGCACTTGTTACCTCGGCCGACACGTCCGAGGAGGACGTGCGGCTTCCACTACTGTGCCCGTCAGGGCCTTGCGCTGCTACATTGACCGCATGGCAGGTTTCGCAAAACGGACCAGCTGTTTGTCGGTTTTGGGGCCAGAGGGCACGGGGACCATTGTCGTCCCAACGGCTCGCCCACTGGGTTCGGGGTGGCATCGTTGCGGCGTATGAGGCACGTGGCCGCCCTCCACCTGCTGTGGTTCGGGCCCACTCTACGCGTGGGGTCTCCACATCGGTGGCTTTGTGTCGAGGAGTCACTGTGAGTGACATCTGTCAGGCCGCCTCTTGGTCCTCAGCATCCACTTTCGTGCGCTCATATCTTATGGATATGTGCACTGACTCAGTGGCCGTCTCGGTGTTAGGCAGGGACAGGGGTCCCGTCGCCTAAACCAGGGGACAATGGGACTTTTTAGTCCTTCTTTTCACACCGGTTGACCCAATCTCTTTTGGGTCAGGGTGTGGATCTGCTCCCTACGCCTCTGTGAGGCTGTTTGAGCATGAGTGGGGGCTTGTGGCCTGTACCTGGAGTACGCGCTGCTTTGCTCTTTTCTTCCCGCGCCAATCTTGTGAGCCTGTCCAGCTGGGAGTACATTTTTCCCTACGGCCTTCGCCTCGGTTTTCACCCATAGCGAAGCCCGTAGGTGGGCTTAGCCCACACGAAGAAGAAATTATAGTTACTTTCGTAACTGCAGTTCTTCGAGTGTGGGCGTGCCCACCTACCGGCAGGCCCAGCTGGACCGCCTCCCTCTGTGAGCTGGTTCGAAGAAGGGAGTATGTTGGGCCATGGGCCTTTTATAGGCCAAAGGTTTCGCGGGCATGTGCCATGCCTTAGGCTGGATTGGCGCGGCTAGTCTTTTTATCTGTCTCAGTGCCCTGGCTGCGCCAGGAGAGATTACCCATAGCGAAGCCCGTAGTGGGCACGCCCACACTCGAAGAACTGCAGTTACGAAAGTAACTATAATATCCTCTCCTCACGGTCAGGATATTCACAGTTTATTATGGATGTGCATTATTATTCATTCATTTTGTTTCCAGGAACGACTGATGAAAACAAAGCTGTTTCGCTCTAATCTGGTGCAGTGAGTCTGTCTCTATGAGCTGAATGTCTCTGTGCATGTTAAAGTAAAGTCACGTTTCCAGGTTAAAAAGGTAGAAACAAATAAAGAGAATAATTGCATCACACATGAAATTTAACAAATGTTTTTTTTAATGAACAATTTGAATGAAAAGAAACATTAAGAACTTTTTAAACTTTGTAGTTTGCAGTTCAGGCGAGACGCTGCAGGTGAACAGGGAAACTTTTTTAATTCAGAGAGATCAACGTGAAACCTTAGATTGTTTCTCATATTTATGTCAGCAAAGTCTATTGCAAGTTTTTCTCATGTTTTCATATAAAAAGTGGCTATGTAAACATACAGACGGCCAAAACTTCTTATATATTTGTTGAAGAAAACTAAAAATAAATACATTTAAAAAATAGATTCGTTACAAAGACTTTTTCAGATGGATTTTGGATATTGTTTCGTTTTAAAATAAGCTGCTGTTTTGTGGGACATTTTGTAAAAACTCAATATCCTTGTTTTCTGAAATTCAAAACATTTAAAATTCCCTCAAAAAAGCTTCAAAATATTAAGTCCACGACTCTAAAGTTCAAAGTGTGTAGGAGCTCCTAAAGTGGAAATGCTGTCGTCGCAATGTGATGAAAAAGCATTTTGAGAAAATTAACTTTGAAATGTCAATTTCTTAAATAAATCTTGGGTTATTCACTGATTTAATGTTTCTCCAAACATGTTATTGTGATGATGAGGGTTTTTTGTTTTGTTTCAAGGTGAAAGTTTATATGTTAAGAGGCCGAATTGGCCCAAAACTTGAAATAGTTTAGTTTTGCAGCGTCTGCCCTTAAACATCTGAAAATGTCTTGTGGAATTATGTACAGCTATAATTATTGATCACTCGGGTGTTCCAGTCCTCCCTACGGTTTATGAATGTTCCTTGTGAACTTTAAATTTGAACTGAATGCCGGAAGTACTTGTAACTCTGGTGAAGCTACGGTTTATTTATGACTTTTTCTGAGAAGTCCTTTGGCCCAATGTTACAAAAGTGTTGTGACACCAACCTGAATTATGGAGCAATTGACAATTACTCAGATAAAAACCAACTGTGACGAAGCACTCAGTGCATGCATACTTTATAGTTTGATTGACAGTTCATGTAGCCAATCACAAGTTAGGCTCTAACAAGTTTGGTTGTAAGCGCTACGTCTGTAGCGTAGTCACTTTCTCTTCAGTTATCGGGTGTTGAGCGGACCGGTTACACCCCGCCATTCCGACACACCGCTACTCCGACGTTGAGGTCTAATTGTCGGAGTAGTGGTGTTTCCATTTATTATTAAACGTCCCGGCACTCCGACATTTTTTCCCCCCTTTGTCGGAGTGGTGACACTTTTATCTTTTGTGCAACGTCCCGCCATTCCGACACAAAAGATAATTATCAAAAATACGTAGGCCTACTAGAATTAACTATATTTACGCTCACATCCACTCACACAAGACAAACGATTTCTAAAATGAAGTGTCACGATCACAAGAGCCTATAGGACCAGATAATGCAGTGTTATTTCTTTATGTCTCTACACGGTTCCCTCTCGCGCTGCACGGCTCCCGTGTTTTCTGGGCACAAAGCAAAACCCTGAGAATAGCTGATGCTGGAGGAGTCCGTACTCCATCACGCGGTGTGCGGAGAGCCAAGTGCAGCGGCTCGTGCCATAGCCGCTCCTAGCTCTCAGCAAGTTTTTTTTCTCCTGACGGCTGCACTCCAGCCATATCCACGTTAAATTGGGAATCTTTTTACGAATGGGGCAACACATGCATCACTCCTCTCTCAGTGCCGCCGCCTGTCATGCGCTCATTACGCACTGTGCGTCGGCTGTCTGATGCTCCAAGAGGCACCACTGAGGCCACTGTGATTGAATGATGTAGAACAGTATTTGTGCCGCTGTTTTATTAATGCAGTTGACATAAAAACGATCCATATTAAATGAGAACGATTAGGAAGAGCAGCAAAGGAAACATGCCAACATGTCCAGTAATCGGGGCTTATGGCACAATTACGCGGCACTGTCCGTGGGGCGCGTCATATGCGTGTCCATTATGCGTAAAAGCACAGTGACCCACACATACACACACCCATGCGCGCTGCTTCTTGGAGAAGGACTTGTTTTTGGACAATGTTTTGAAGGAAGGGGAGCGCGTGGCTTGGTCAGCGCTGTGAGCGGCGCATCCACTTTTCAGTCTCTTTAAAGCCTTGAGACAGTGCGCAGCGTCTTTCCCGCGGACTTCAGCGCTTTGTTGTGAAATACAGACTAGCCTGCACCTGTCACTGCCTTGCCCAAAACTATCTCATGAGCCGCTGTAGAGGACTGGGAAATGCGCATAGATGGGCCGACAGCGGGGACGCTCAGAGCGGGGATGAACAGTGAAGGAGACGCTGAGCTGACTCCTCTACCGCCATGAGGATCGTTAATAAGCCTCCATCATTATCAGCTATTCTCACGAAACACGGACAAAAGCCGAGGGCAAACAGATACGCTCAAAACGATTGTCGGAATAGCGGTACCAAAAAGTGTCGGAATGACGGTGTGTCGGATTGGCGGGGTGTCGGAATGGTGGGGTGTCGGAATGACGGTTCGACCCGAGCGGACCTCGTGGTTGTGCCGTGTGCGTTAATGATTAAACCGTAAGTATTGGTGAGAAAACAAGAGCACACCCAACTCAAGTTAACTTATACTGCTTTGATATAATGTGTATAATTTGTGCATGCTGTAGGATGTGTTCTGACAATATTATAGGTCAATTTAGCCATCTGCTAACTATGCTAGGTCCCTCTGCTAACTATGCTAACAGCCTTGCGGCCTGTCCATAGCCATTAGCACATGACAAAGCTATCCTTGCTTGTTCGCTTGTTATATTTGTGTTTATATTTTATGACGTTAGAATTTATACATATATTTTTATCTGTGTTATAGAACCACACAAATAGGACAACCCTTGTAAATATTAAATAAAGAAGACAAACTCTGAATCATCTCCACGTTGCATTCTTGCCGATGCCCCCTGGCGGCCACAACATAATAAAACCAGTCAAATTAGCTCTCCCCAAAACACCAACAGACTTTTGAATCTAAGGGAATTGACCCCAGTGGACTCCCTAATGTAAAGACCCTTAAATCTTTTCCTCACAAGACTGGAAGACTTCCCTTACTTGAAAAGTGCAAGAAAGAGGATTACTCACCAACAGAGAAGATCTTCAGGCAGATGTTTTGAAATTACTCTAGAATTTGAGAGGTAGTTTTTCTACAATGAGCACTGGGCAACACAAAATGTGTTTTCAGGGGACTTTATTTGTGTTTGACTGTTTCCACAGCGAGTATACAGCCAATCTTATAGGCCACGAATCCTCTTCTAGATGAGGCATAAGGGTCAGCATGTGACAATCAGTCGTCTCACTAGTGCTAACATGTGCTCTCAGTTGTGTGCCAATAAAACCGGTTGTACTCCTGCATCTGGCCACCACAAGATTTCCCTAAATGTACAAAGGAAAAAGGGAGGGTAGAATATTTACAGAGTGCTTAGTAGCGCGCTCTGGTAGAAACTCTACCTGGATGCAAGAGCAAACACAAGCTTATGCCGTTCAAAGGAGGAACCGCCTGTAAATAATTCCTAAGAATGGGAGGGCCCATTCTTAGGAATTATTTGCATATTCATTCATTTCCGAAGAAGTGCTTACATATTTATTAATTGCTTAGCTGGTTTTAACCGGTTTAACCAAACATCTTCCTCCGACCTTGAAACTGCAAAGCCTGTGCTCATGTTCTGACCAGATGTTCTGACCAGATGTGTTGTTCGCAAAAACAAAAATAACAAAAAAATCCCGCCTCTGCGCCGCGCCAAAAAAATCATTTATTTATTTATTTTTCTTCCCTCAATTATCTTTTTAGGACATTATATATTTTTTATACCTTTAGGGAACTCTAGTTGTATGTGTGTGTTATTTAAAAAAAAAAAATAATCCCAAGATAGATAAGAAAATGCCTGTACATTATTTACATCTTATTCTATGTCCTTTCGAGGCTTCCGTATTAATGCCCTCTGCTGGCCACATGAACATTTTGAATACAGATTTTTTTTTTTTAATGTCTTCATGTAATTTGTCAATGATTATTATTTTTAAAGATTGTATAAAGTGTTCAGTTTTAATGGCCTCGTGTCCTTGTGTTGTGACGTGTCTGTCTCTTGTGAGTCGTCTCGTGTTTTGTGAGGACACTTTTATATGAAAACGTTCTCTAATACACCGAATAGCTGTAAGGCCTCTCCCCCATGTGGATCCTTGTGTGCTGCCTGAACAGCTGTATGGTTTCTCTGCAGTGTGATGTTCTTTGGTGACCACCATCTCACAAGTAAAAGAAGTGAAAATGCACATAAAAATTATATGCTATCGGCTTCCTTTGCCTATAGTTTTATTATTTATTTATTTATGTTTGCTTTATATGCTTTATGTAGTTTATATAGAGTTTGCTCTTATTATATTATATTATAGTGTAATATATCCACACATTGTGTTCAGGAACATGGCTTGGGCGCAACATGCCAAACATTTCCAAATAAGATTTTAATATAAAAGAAATTCCTAAGAATTAGGAATAATTTAAAGAGAGGGTATTATGCTTTTTTCAATCACATAGCACCAGTCTATAACATACTACAATGATGACGTAACCTTCTGTTGGTCTGTATATGCAGTAAATTAAAATAACTGCCTTGAATAAATTGCTCTCTCAAAATGGCTGTACTGAACGTCTTGAAATAGGCCTCTGTCTCTTTAAGAAGCTTTCCGACACGCCCCCTTCAGCACACTGCTGTGGCATCTAAACAACACTACTGTGCGGGGAGGGGGCTCTGCTGAGCTGAGGAGCAGTGGTTGGTGGCTTGGCTGGTGACGAAAGGTCCAGAGGCGTCTCCAGGAGGTGGGGGCGTTCCTAGGAGGACTGAGGCATAGCTACACCTAAAATGGCTGCCGTCTAAGTTTTTACTGATTACTCAAAAATATGTGAATGAGCCAAGGCAACACTCCAGGCATGTGTTTAATGAGGGAATGACATAATAACATGATATAAAGCTTGAACAAGTCCATTTTACATAATACCCCCCTTTAAATGAATTTTCTTCATCTGCTCCTCTTTTCATAAAATATAACATTTTGACAATATTTAATGTTCACATCTATTGCATAAATATTTGATGTATAAGTATGTGATTATGCCCAGAGCTTGTAAGTATTCTTCAGATGTTCTGCAGACTTGTATCTTCCCTCCTGTAGAAGTAAAGCTGATTAAACTCAAATGAGTGGAATGTGATGATTCGGGTAGAGGTTTCACGCACCGCCACAAACGGTTGCGACCTGTTACTACGCGTTACGATTAATGGCACGAATGATTACGCACGGTCACGAACCTGCGTCCCGCACTGCTGAAAGCTGTTGTGGGTCATTGGGAATTGTCGAGTTCTGTCAGAAATCTGTCAAGAATCGGGTGAATGTGGACAAACCGCACACACCGGGTTGGAGGCGGAGCAGAGGCGTGTTGCTCTGCCGTGCTCTCACCTGACTCATTGGGCTCTTACACAAAAGCAAAGACCCGCTGAGCGTCGGGCCTGTCCTTATACTGTAGAATAGCAACAGTTTTTTCACAGTCTATGGGACAACAGTTCAACCCCAAACTATCCTGTCACTGTGTAACACGAGCAAACGCTGAATCTATCAAGACAAACAAATAAACACACGCGCTTTATGTCAAATGAGTTTGTGCAACAGCGGCACATTCAGCCAGACTTTACTCCACATTAAGCATAAAAACACTACACTCACTGTGCACTCGATCTTCTGGGGATCTGTGGTAGAACTCTTCACCTCTTTATCCATGACTCACTCGTCTGGTTAATCTTCATTTGGAAAAAACCTCTTTTGCATAATCCACAACAACAGGCCTGTCTCCACCTGCTGCGCTCATCGCCGCTTGTTTTACATGTCTACAGTTGTAAATAAGTCTAAACACTTATCCATGTTAAAGCTACTGTAAACACGCGCTGTTGTTTGGGTCAGTGCGTAAGGCAGCGAGGTAGATGCATTCAGGGACATTAAGAAGTGCGGGAAAGGCGCACTACTGTCCCTTTTCTTTTTTACACAAACGCGCGAATAATCGGGACAAATATATAACAGTGGGTTCTCCAGCGGGGCGGTAACAGGGGAGGCACGAACTGGCTCTGAACATCAGGAGGAACAACTTCAGCACCTGAGGAGCGGCAGGTGCTGTCCCGGGCCTGGAGCGCGGACGGGCCGACTTTGTGTGACTTTTCTTTGGTACAGTGCAGGTACGAACATTAAGCGTGTGTTTCTATTAACAGTGATTCTGCACTAATGCTGTGCGGATGCTCTCGCGCTGAATTACGAAGCGCCGCTGCTCATCACGAAAGGACACGCTCCGCTGCGAACTCCACGAACACAGGCTGAATCGTGACATTAGGGGAAGATTTTTTTGACAGACACAAACTTTCTCCACGAACATCACGAACATCACGAGCTGATGCCTCTGTTAAGAATCCCATTGAGATGCGTTAAGTCACGTCACGAATGACGGGAAAATGCCATTCGTAACCAATGGCCGCTGACTGCTCTGCTTTGTGACTACGACACTGGAGGCCGCCATTGCTCCGCTATTGCTGTAGTACCTCCATATGGCCGCTATTCCCCCATTGGAATGCATTGGACTTTAGACACGTTAAAAACAGCTTTAATGCCCGGTGCCTAATGTTTTAGAAGTGGCTAGAGCTAGATATTCCTCCTGTGATTACGCTGGGTTAAAAACAATCTGGGGCACCGGGCTGGTTATGGTAGCAATTTTTTTTAGAAATCTCCTACTTAACGGGGGTCTGACTGTTGGCATTGGAGCTGCGCGAGCTACACGTCACGCAAGGGCCGAGTCTACAGTGAAGCTCCCCCCTTATGCCCTTATTAGGAACATGCTTCGTCAGAGCTGGGGAGGAGGAGTCTGTAAATCCACCATGATTTCCCCCTCGAACGTGGTCATTGTGGTAAACGGGGAGGAGTGAGGAATGACGGTCTATTAATAATATGTCTATGTTCGTAACGCATCGAGCCTTTGTGTAAACCCAGTGTAAGGGAAGTGTGACCATCTCACAAGTAAAACAAGTGAAAACTCACATACAATTATATTTGATCGGCTTCCTTTGCCTATATTATTATTATTATTTATTTATGTAGTTTATATAGAGTTTGCTCTTATTATATTATAGTGTAATATATCCACACATTGTGTTCAGGAACATGGTTTGGGCGCAACATGCCAAACAAGATTTTAATATAAAAGTAATTCCTAAGAATTAGGAATAATTTAAATGGATTTTCTTCATCTGCTCCTCTTTTCATAAAATATAACATTTTTGACAATATTTAATGTTCACATCTATTGCATAAATATTTGATGTATATGTAACCGAATGGGAAGGCGCTAGTAAGCAGCCATAAACTCCGTATGCATGTAAACATTACTTCATTTCATACTAGCGGGAAACAGGTTCTTATCAGGCTTAATTATGACAGAGACATGACCATTTACTTTATGTTCCTTAATTTATTAATGAATATATTTCTCTTTTTCGATTTGGTATTTTCATTAAAAATGGATACGACAGACAGCATTCAATTCTGCCCAAGGCACATACAGTTTGACCGTTTCATCGATCGGGACATTTTGAGTGAACAGTACAGGAGAGTCCCAAAAAAAAAACAAAAGGCTTCCAAGCGACAGCGAAGAGAGCTGTCCAAAAGGGGAGGCTTGACTGAACCAGAAACCTACCGTATGGAAAGGCATAATTAGTTTTGATCGCTAAACCAGTTTGTAAGGCTGAGTTATTGACACACCGGGGAGAGGCCACAGGTTCTGTACACAACGCCCCATCACGCACGCGAGGAGTCCAACGCCGAGGCCAATAAAGGTGCGTTCACGCTCCGTCAGCCTCTACTTGGACGCCAAACAACTCAGGCCGAGCGCGAGCGCAATCTCTCTCTCTCTCTCTCTCTCTCTCTCTCTCTCTCTCTCTCTCTCTCTCTCTCTCTCTCTCTCTCTCTCTCTCTCTCTCTCTCTCTCTCTCTCTCTCTCTCTCACGGCTCTTTGATGGTTGTTTCTTTTTTCTTTTTTTTTAAAGAAAATAAATACCCTCTGAATACCCTCTATGGAGTTTGTTATCACAAAAAAACAATCACACGGCCGATTAAGCTTCTGTTGCTTCATTCACGTAACTTTTCCTCCTCTCTCTCCCTCGCGCAAGAGGGGAGAAAACAACGCAAGCGTCAACGCGATCTCCTCTGTAACCATGTTTATTATTTCATTAGGACTTTTATTTCTCAAACTTGTTGCCTTATGCTCACTTTGAGCTCCTCGTGGGGGGTGGAGATGACTGTCCCTCTGCACTCCTCTCTGCCCCACTCCAGCAGTGACTTTTGTTTCGCAAAATAAGCACAACTAAAGTGACGCCCCTCCCCCAAAGAGGAATTTTAAAAAACACTTCACCACCGCGAACCTGTTCATATCGTTCACTGTAAAGACTCGTTCAAAAGAGCCGGATCGTTCACGACCGACACACAGACTGTTAAAAAGAACACATCACTATTGGCGCCCCTATGAAAGGCATATTGCGTTTGCCCTTTTTGCTCCACTGCTGCAGGTAACAGGTGACGCTTGTGCTCACTATTTGAGCCCAGTCCCTGATTGGTTAACAAGGCGTAAATGAACGCACGTGTAGATTGTGATTACTTGAGTGCATGAAGCAGTGGGCGGGGCATCGCTGCTCTGTACCGCGCTGTTCTCACTGGTTTTGACGCGCGTTAATCCTCATCTGCTCACATTTGGAACGCTTCATACGCGCAGACATCTTTGCTTACATTTCGACGCGCGTCGAAGCACGTCTACATAGGGTTAACATGGAAGTTGGTGGCGTGTCAGCGTTTGGTCTGTACGCACCATTAGACACACACCTGTTAGCCCTGACCACCATATTACACGGGCGAGCCTGCACACACTCAACTCACAGATGCCCGCACACTTCTCGCCGAACCGCCGGCTTTACGCTGGCTGCAGTGCGCCTATCGTAAAGAGCTCCTCGCAGCTAGGCCGGTTCCTGACGTCAGGGGTGACAGGTCAGAGAGGGGCAAGAATGGGCCTGTTATAGGTGAGCCTGGGACTAGCGACCCCATACTGCTACATCTCACCCCCCCAAAAGGTATCGGCGCCCCGACGATAGGACTCCTACACTTGCCACAGAGATGTGCCCAAAAAGACATTATGGGAATGTAGGCTTTAACTTAGTACCATGCGCTCAGACCGCGGGCGGCTTTACTTCACGTTCAAGCACCTACGTACGTTGCAACAAGGCTTTACTTCACATTCAAGCCCGTACGCTGCCCTAAAGCCTGGCACCATAGTAGCTACGTGCTCCTGTAGCCACCCACTACATCCCCAGAACAGCCCACCTGAAGGGCCCCCACCCCTGACGCCAAGCTTTTGTGACAAGCCTCCCCTTTCACAATACCAGTTGACAAAATAGAAATACATACATTGGCTAGAGTAGACAGTGAGGCTTAGATATTAGCTTTTAAAATGCATATTTGCTGTAGGAGTTGGCAGATGAACAATAGCAAATGGAGTTGCACTTGCACAGCATAAAAACAAAACAGCAATATAACACAAACCAAACCAAAAGCATGCAAATAAAATCACTGCAAAATAAAAACAATGCAGGGCAAAACGCCAAATTAACTACATGAACATACCACTACTGCAACATTTGCATATAAAATAAGCCACGTCCAGACCCCAATTAGTCCACCCCATCAACCCAAGAAGCCAGTCTCTGTCAAGAAATAAAGCCATGCAGCCGGACAACGCCAAATGTAACCGAATGGGAAGGCGCTAGTAAGCAGCCATAAACTCCGTATGCATGTAAACATTACTTCATTTCGTACTAGCGGGAAACAGGTTCTTATCAGGCTTAATTATGACAGAGACATGACCATTTACTTTATGTTCCTTAATTTATTAATAAATATATTTCTCTTTTTCGATTTGGTATTTTCATTAAAAATGGATACGACAGACAGCATTCAATTCTGCCCAAGGCACATACAGTTTGACCGTTTCATCGATCGGGACATTTTGAGTGAACAGTACAGGAGAGTCCCAAAAAAAACAAAAGGCTTCCAAGCGACAGCGGAGAAGGAGCGCTGTCCAAAAGGGGAGGCTTGACTGAACCAGAAACCTACCGTATGGAAAGGCATAATTAGTTTTGATCGCTAAACCAGTTTGTAAGGCTGAGTTATTGACACACCGGGGAGAGGCGCAGGACCTGGCACGCCACAGGTCCTGTACACAACGCCCCATCACGCACGCGAGGAGTCCAACACCGAGGCCAATAAGACACACACCTGTTAGCCCTGACCACCATATTACACGGGCGAGCCTGCACACTTCTCACCGAACCGCCGGCTTTACGCTCCCTGCGGCTGCAGTGCGCCTATCGTGAAGAGCTCCTCGCAGCTAGGCCGGTTCCTGACTGGTGGCTGACGTCAGGGGTGACAGGTCAGAGAGGGGCAAGAATGGGCCTGTTATAGGTGAGCCCGGGACTAGCGACCCCATACTGCTACATATAAGTTTGTGATTTTGCCCAGAGCTTGTTATATTCTTCAGGGCCTTCCCTCTGGAATCATTAACCCCGCCCTCTACTCTTTCAAAAGAGAGATGAAAATAATGTTCATAAATATTTAGATTTATGTTAAACTGGTTATTTAAATGCTTGGTGTGTCATTGTGTTGCTTGTTCATGCTTTTTTATGCCTGTTTGATGTGGTTTTATAAGAACTTATCATTTCTGCCGCACAGTATTTTCATTTCCTCTATATAGATTTGTAAACTTGTATTTTAAAATGTTATATGTGCAAATAAAAAAAATCAAATATACTTTAATAAAAAAACTTTAAATAATGTAGAAAAATAATTACAAAGGGCATTTTCTAAATCTCTCAGGAGCCGTAGGCTACAGGTTAAAATGTAAAGCATGAAGAATAAAAGCTACTGGGGAGAGCAGGGTAATGTGAGACAGCAGACAATGTGGGACACACCCTGTATCTAGATCACATTTGTGGTCATGTGACCATTATATTTTTAAGCCCCTCCCATTCCACACTTGCCAGGTAAGAGAAGTTGGTGCTGTGGTAAGTATGTTTTTTTTCTCTCACAAAAATGTGTTTATCGCATGTAAAAGTAAATGTTCTTGCTGAGAACATTATCAAGTGTTGGGTCAAAACAAATTTCTCCAGGTAGAAAAACTTATATCATACATGTTGATGAACTTCCAACATGTCAACCCATGTGCTTGATGCCAGTTAAAGATTAGCCTGAATTGCTAGAGATGCTGTTCTTTCTAAAATGGTGGCTATGGCTAAAGTGAGACAAATGCTATTGGCTAAAGTGAGACAATAATGCAGGAGGGTCTAGCCTGTGTCCTGAGTCCCAGGCTCTTCTAACTGGTTCTGATGGTCCTATGGTCTGACCCAGAGGCTGGTAACTGGCTCGTTCTGATTATGAGTCCATGTTCTGACCCAGAGGCTGTGTAGGCTTTTGATCGCCCTTCGTGCTGACCCCCACATTGTTAATTAAAACATTTTGAATGAATTGTGTTGTATTTGATTTACTTTTAAAGTAGCCTAATTTTGATAACTTTCAAACATTAAAAAAAAAAGCTTATTTGACCAATGATTCTGTTACTAGTCCAACTTTAGTTTGGGAATGTGTGTTTGTCAGTCGAGCTTTTATTGTTACAACAGTGTCATTATGGTGTTCCTTTTTTAAGAACAATCGTATTTTCATTGCCCTTTGTCCTGAAGACATGCTAATCATTTCCATAGCTGGGAAACATCCTGAATGAATGGGAAATACAGTATATCATTTTAGCTCAGCTCGAGGGGAGCAAAAGTAAAAATGGTATCACATTACCCCACTCTCCCCTACATAGTTTGTAGGACATTGTGGATCTTTAATGACTCTGTAAATATTGCCCAACAGATTCCCTGAGTACCTGCCTCTCTCCGGTGTGAGTTTAAGGAGTTTGCTCCAGGACGCAGAGACAGTGACTGCACTTACGGCTTCTTTTCAATCGTTTGGACTGGATGCAGATTTAAAGTAGCCTCAGTAACTTTACTGCGTAAGTACAGTTTATTTTCTAACTTTTGCGCTTGAGTATATTATCCTAAAAATGGGATGAATTGTCTCCTGTTTGATAGAATGTCACATCCAATACTTGGAAGAATGAGCAGATACATGAAAGTGAAGACTTGTAGGGTTTTGTGGCTGGTCTCTGCGTTGGCCTTGTGTCTCGTGCTGAAGCTGAGCTCCACAGGCAGGATCATCCCGGCTCGTTCGCCCGTAGACCCGGAGACTTCCCACCGCTACAGCGTGGACTGCTCCGCCATATACGACATGGACCCCGTGGAAGTGGGGAACGCGTTAGCTTTAAGAAGACGAGTTCCGGAGGAACGGGACGACAGCCTGGTTAATCTCACTTCAAACTGCCACGTTTTCCTCAAGTCCAGAGGTTATACAGATGTTTGCATATCTCAGGAGGAGAAAAACTTCCCGTTAGCATATTCGTTAGTTGTGCATAAAAACGCGACGATGGTGGAAAGACTCATCAGAGCTTTGTATTCTCCAAGTAACATCTTCTGCATTCACTACGACGGGAAGTCTTCAGAAGAGTTCCGCGCTGCCATGGAAGGTTTGGCCCAGTGTTTGCCAAATGTTATGATTTCTACGAAGAGAGAAACTGTCTTTTACGCCAGCATGAGTCGATTAAAGGCAGACCTGCACTGTATGTCAGACCTTCTGAAGTCAGAAGTTCAGTGGAGGTATATCATCAATCTCTGTGGACAGGACTTCCCTCTCAGAACCAACATGGAGCTAGTGTCCGAGCTAACCAGATTAAACGGTGGCAACATGTTGGAGAGCAGCAGACCCACGCAGGCAAAGAGTCAAAGGTTCAAATACCATCATCAAATCCAAGATGCCATCTTTGAACACCAAAAGAAACCAGTGAGAACGGACCAAGAAAAGGAGCCGCCGCCTCACGGGATTGAAATGTTCACTGGCAACGCTTACTTTGTTCTGTCCAGGGAGTTCGTGGAGTATACGCAGTCCTCGACGTGGTCAGAGACTTCCTGGCGTGGTCCGAGGACACCTACTCTCCGGACGAACACTTCTGGGCGACACTGGCGCGTCTGCCCGGCGTGCCAGGGGAGATCCCCAGGTCGCAGCCCGATGTCACGGATCTGATGAGTAAAACCAGGCTGGTCAAGTGGTCGTACCTGGAGAAGAGATTGTACCCGCGCTGCACCGGCCTGCACGTGCGCAGCGTTTGTATCTACGGAGTGGGCGAAATGCGCTGGCTCCTCAACTACGGCCACTGGTTTGCCAACAAGTTTGACCCCAAAGTGGACCCTATAATCATCCAGTGCCTCGAGGAGCATCTGCAGAAGAAGCAGAAGTTACTGCTGTCTCTTGCTTCACGTGTTTGTTATTGAGGAGAAGATGAAAGATCAAGAGACTCAAACGTCACCATGTCCAAACCAGTGGTTCAAATGAGCTTTGGGAGGTGCTGGAACTCAAGGCTAGATGATCGGAAGGTCGGGGGTTCCAATCCCAGCTCCTGAAGGTGCAGACCAGAAGGTGTATTAGTCTAGTAAAAAAATCTGAAAAAGGGCTCCGTTAACACTTTTGTGGTTCCGGAATGTTAGGGGGTGACAACCTTGTTTTTATGTTAATATAAGATGTTGGGAACATATTTCATGAATATGCCACTCGCGTATCACGTTTGTCTGTTTTTTATTGAAGAAATAAGAAGAGAATGTTTACCAAAAAGTCGCACCTTCAGTCATGCACTATCTGTCAGATAAAATGAAATATCTGCAATATTAAACAAGATTTTCTCATGAAATTTGCACTGTATGTGTAGTTTGACATGATGTCACGTCACAGGAAATCTTTGCTTTATAGGTTTAAAAATAAACAAATGATGTCAGTTTATTCATAGTGGAAACAAGATGGCTGCCATAACTGAACTGGCTGATACTCAGTTCGATTATTGTATCTTCATAATTATACCAGATTTTCTGAAATAATTGCCATTGTATATAGACTATATCAACCTCATGCAGTGTGCAATATTTCATCTTCATCGGTTAATGCATAAATAAATTACATGAAATTTAATCAGTGAATGTTAACAACAATTAAACTGAGTATCAGCCAGTTCAGTTACAGCGACCATCTTGTTTCCACTATGAAAAAACGGACATAATTAGTTTATTTTTAAACCTATAAAGCAAATATTTCCTGTGATGTGATATCATGTCAAATTACACATACAGTGCAAATTTTATAAGAAAATCTTATTTTATATTGAAGATATTTCATTTTATGTGACAACAGTACATAGCTGGAAATGAGCCATTTAACATTCACTGATTAAATGTCATGTAATTTATTTATGCATTAACCGATGAAGATGAAATGTTGCACACTGCATGAGGATGATATAGTCTATATACAGTATCATATTAACATAAAAACAAGGTTGCCAACCCCTAACATTCCGGAACCACAAAAGTTACAATTTCAGATTTTCGTACTATGAATGAGAGAGTGAATGGGTGACTGGTTCTTTACTGTAAAGCGCTTTGAGCCTGATAAAGGTAGAAAAGCGCTTTATAAGTCAAGTAGGGCTGAAAGATATATCGTTATCGTATCGATATCGAGATATGAACATTCAAAATATTAAAATCGAAAAAGCAAGATATAAACGATATAGATTTTCATCAATAAAACTCTGCACTCTTTTGTATTATGATTTTATTTTTCTGAAAAATGCTCAGTTTTCACCTAACCCATCGTTATATCGTATCGATATCGAGATATGAAATGTTGTCCATATCGTTCAGCCCTAAAGTCAAGACCATTTAAACCGAGACACATGTCTCTTCACTGGATCAGTTCCTTCTCTTTTCACATCTTTTCACATAATCTGGGCCTGACACGTCTCCACAGTCAGCTTTGAGTTTTGCAAATGAAAAATACAGTGGGTTTCATAAGTATCCCTATAACTAAAAGGGGAAAGGGGGTATAGATGATTTGTGAATGATCACATGTTGATCTAAAGAGTCTACCTGTGTGTAATCTAATGTCAGTTCAAATACAGCTGATCTGTGATGGTCTTATCTTAAGAACACACCAGGTCCAGGAGAAAGTTATTGAGGAGGATAAAGCTGGGTTAGGTTATAAAAAGATTTCCAAAGCTTTGAACATCTCTCTGTGTGCAGTTAAATAAACCATCCAGGAATGGAAAGACTGTGGTTTATTCCTATGAGAGATGAGACTAATCAATATATTGTAAATTACCTCTTGTGTGTTTTCAGGCATCACAGTAGAATAATATTACCAGGAAAAATCAAACACAAACAAACAATCCACGAGCTCTTGGGCCGGTGGGGCAGAGGGGAGGGGCTTATCCCAGGACAGTATCAGATACACTGAGTGGGCGGGTCTTGATCTTAGTTCATTTTACTTTAGTTCATTAGGAAAGGAGGAAAAAACAAAAACAATGGAGAACAGATGTATAAATATTAACTCATTTTGCAATGGTAAAGTACAAGGACTATTGAACATAGCAGTGATTATTGTTATTATTATTATTATTATTATTATTATTAGATACAGCATAATGACGGTATTGATAGTGATAATAGTAGTTGTAACATTAATGTCGATGACGATGATGGTGATTATTGTTATTTTTTCTATTTTTATCATTACATTACACACACACACACACACACACACACACACACACACACACACACACACACACACACACACACACACACACACACACACACACACACCAATACAGCCTAACTTGTTTTGTATTTTGGTTCAGTTTCTTGTGGTCTGGTATTTGCTTTATCAACTATTGTCTATTGTTTTATCTTTTGTAACAGTCTTATAACTCACAATAAAAAAAGATCAATATGAAATTAATAAATTAAAAAAGAGATGTTTGGTCTTTTACTATTTATGGCAACATTCCATATCCACAGTCTGTGCTTCTTATAAAGTGTTATTTATGGATTTATTAGCAGGGACAGTGCAGGTGAATGAACACAACACACCGGATTGTGGTCTTGGACTAATTTGCAGCCGTTGACGTCACTTCTGAGAAGGAAAAGCGTATATGTGAGAAACACAAGCTAATAAGTAATCCAAATGTTTGCAAAACACGGCTGTAAAAACATGTGTATATTAACCACCATATATTTTATTATATTTGCCATAAATGCTGTTAATAATGTACAAATGTCCAATACTGTGACGTTTACAACAGTAGTTTTCCAGTTTGAACTTGTACTGATGAAAAAGCAGAAAGAGACAGTTTGAGTTTTTAAAGTCTCTATAGAACAGTTATTTAACACTCTTTTAGCAAGAAGTGGATCAAACAACAGCCACACGATATTGTTTTTCTACATGTTTTAGGTGAATGTTGTTTAGTGAGTGTTTTACATACAGTTTGGATAAAATGTTAACACTTTATTTGACACTACCTTGTAATCTGCTCTGTAACAATGTGTAATAACTTGTATCTATGTAGTACATACACAATGGAATAATGTGTATTAGTACTTTGGAGGTACATGATGTAATAAGACATAAGACCTTTATGGTTAGAGTTAGAGTCTTATGTCTTATTACATTAATAATAAGACTCCGAACTACAAATACAAATGATTTGATTGTGTATGTAACACATAGGTACATGTTATTACACAGTTACACATCACATTACACGGCACTAAATTTGACAGTACAATGTATCAAAGGCAGTGTTTTTGTAACGTTGTGTTTTTGCTTTCCTGGTCTCGGTTGTTGTTTTGTCTCGTGTACAGCTGTAAAGTCAGACTAAGCCATGTTAATATGACTCTGTTCATTTCTGTTCATGTTTTCCTTTTCCATGCCCTTTAAACACATACCGCACATAGAACATGGTGGTTTTGAACTGCAGTAATATTTAACCAAAGAGTTTTTGCGGGTTTGTTCAGGTCTTTGATGTGCCTATTTACAGACGGTATCGCAGTAAAAGTCTAATTAAAGATGAACTCTCTAATGACATTTTCACATTTTTTTAATTGTTGGCTTCTTATCAATATCATCTGACTTCTGGTGTGCCCTGCCCTTCAGTTTACTCGACACACAACACTTCCTTAATGTTAATTCTGTGTTTAGGATGATGTATGTTCAGGCCTTGGGGAGCCTGTGGCCCAGCGCCCCTGAAGGGAGAGCGGGTCTGGTTGTAACATGGGGAGAGTTGTAATAATTCCACCATTCAGGGGTAAGATAGAAGTCACATGATCATATCAGTGTTTACCCACTTCCTCCCTGATCCCACATGGTGATTGTCAAGGCTGTAAACAGGTTCATGCAGATTCTAGAGAGAATACAATTATTTTGAGGTAAGAAAGTACATTTTTTGAGCAAGACTATAATTTGTTTAATGCTTATACTATTGCACATAAAACCATATGACTTACATTAGATTAAATTGTAGTTTCTCAGGCAAAATGTGATGCACATTTCTCCTGCTACTGTAATTTCAAACCATTCTGCTGATACAGCTGAACAATGGCTGACAGGGTGGGGATGGTTGTAACACAGTCATCCCCTGTATACAGTTAATAACACTTACTTGATTGTAATACTTTTACAGAATGCTTAAACAGCGGAAAAGAAAGACTGACAGATTTGTGTCAGCTAATGTTTAAAAAAAAGCATCTGATGAGGTCAGAGAGAAGGGCAGGTCAGTTACAAAGGCACATGTGATCTGCCATTAACACTGAGCAGATACTGTAAACACTGCAGAAGCTGAGAGACCAGGGTCCAGTGATCATCCCAGTGCAGAGTTTCCTCTGAGGTGCAGGAGGAAGTGTTGGCTGATTATTTGACTCAGACACAGACCTGTGTTATGGACTGACTCCACCTGAGGTTAAGCCAGGGGTTAAAGTGGGCGGGAACACCTTTGCGTGAACCAAAAAAAAATAAAGTTAATGATTGCCACTTTGTCATTTCGCACACATGTGAAAGTCTGCCTGTGAGATAAATCAATGCAATAAATACTAGGTTGGGTAGTTTTATTATTAATTTGCTGAAGCTGCGCTGGACAAAAGTCCTGTTACACTACACTCCCGTTCCTCTTGTATCGTAATCTCTGTGTGCACACCCGCTCGGCGAGGCTCGCTCCGCCGTTGGTCCACTCCTGCTCCGCCGGCTGTGGGAACGTTGGTTGGTTGGCTGCTGTTTGGGATGGTCCTCCAGTCCTGCAGACCTGTCCGTCATCTGGCTGTCCAACCGCGCTGCTCCACCTGAACCACCACGCCCCTTAAACCATGGGCTGTTTCGCTGCTCGAGGCGGCTGGGATCAGTGGGACCCAGTCCGCCAACCCTGTCGTTGTGTCTCTTGTTTTGTCACAAACTGGCTCGCCTTATGTTTTGTTGTGACTAGTTCATTTTCGTTGAGACACTTGTGTTAGTTTAGTTCCTTAATTGACTTATTGTTTAGGAGCTACATTAATAATCTGTTTTGGTCATTCTTTTAGTCATTTCTTATGTGTTCGTTTTCCTGCTTTATATTTCGTTAGTGCTATTTTTGTTCTACCTGTTGTGTCTCTTTTTGTTCACATTTGCCTTATTTTGTTGAAATAAATCTGCAGTTTTAGTTATTTCCATCTCCTGTGCTCCTTCTTGCGCCCCTAGAGCAAAGAGGACGTAACAGTCCACTCTTCAGAATCTGGAGAAATAATCATAAGATCAGCAGCAGCTCGGCTCCTCATGCGTGTGGGTTTAATGCGTCTCAATATAACAGCATTTATCACCTGACCTTTATGCACATAAACTAATCCATAAACGGAGTCTACTCTTCCCAAGCTTCAGCCCGCTTTTTATTTCACATCAATCAGCCTCATATTTTCAGTTTTAGAGATAAATGTAGGAAGCATAATGAGAGAAAAGGCGATAAACAGCGCTCGGTTACGGCGCAATGTCGGCCTTTTCCACAAAGTCTTCCCTCTGATCTGATCCTCTGAATCTGCCCGCGGTTTAAAAGTAACAACAGAGTCATGAATCCAGGCTAAAGTTTAGTCTTTACACTCGTGTGGAGCCTGTGTCTCCTCCTCACTGCTCAGCGCGATGAGCAGCTACAGACGGAGGAGGAACAGGGGCGGAGCTGACACGGGCAGCAGAGGGACTGGGGCCCCACAGCAGAGGGGCCCCACAGGGAAACACTTACACAGGATTTTGACAGTACAGTAAAACAATAAATAAATAGATAACATAATAAAAGTCTATTTGCAGCTATCAAAATCAGTGTTGCTTCTTTCTTTCTTTTTTTTCTTTTTAGGAAAGTAATCATAAAGTAGACAGTTCTTATTCTCATCACTGTATAAGGCTCATTCAAACAGCATATGTTTGCCTTAAATACACCAGATTGCACTAAATTGTTTCTGATTATTTAAAAAATCCCGGGTAGGACTGGCTGTTGCTCTAATTTTCTGGGAGTATCTGAAACAAGAGCACATATAAAGAAATCTTATTCTGTGAAATGGTTAAAAACTTATTTTTAAAATACATAAATTAAAAGTAATATAAAACACCTTCTGTTACATGTGATATACACACAGCCTTTCATATATATCGACCTAATGTAGCGTTCTGAGTGTTCGAGATTAGAGTTCCACCACCTCCTAAAGTCCACTGTAACCACTGGGTGAAGCATATGACAGGTTAGAGAGAGAGACATTGTTCTTTTATTTAAATAAGCCTCTATTTGAATCATATCACATGACGTTGCTTCTATTTTTGCTTGTTTTGTTTAACTGTTACAACTCACCCCAGCATGTGTTACAACCTGCCCTGGTAGGTTAACAAAGGACCACCATGTATTTGACATCAACTCACGAGGTCTGTGATTTTCTTGCAGAGGTTTGAATTGGTGCCATTTGTACTTAACAAATGTGGGGACTTTGTATAAAAGTGTGAGAACTCGAGCTCAAAAAAATCAGTGAGTTACAGGAGCTGAAGCAGAAAGTGTTAGAACCATACCCGGTCTCCCCTAGGCCCAAACTAGGGACACATAAACTAAAGATGGCTCTCGAACAGGCGGTTTACGCGGGGCTTATGGGAAAATGTCATCGTACAAAGATGAAACTGGGACGGGACAGAGTCAGTACGTCCTCATTACAGCCCTGCTTCTAAAGACTGGCAGCCAATCAGTGAGCTCGCAGTCACAGGGGAGGGTCTTATGCCAGGGGCAAGGGGCGGGGCCCTTATCGCCAAGTGGTTTATATTATTATTATTATTATTATTATATTGTCATATTCAGACGTGGGTAGTACTCAGCTACATTTACTCATGTACTTTAAGTAACTGTAAGTAGTTTTCTCATACAGTACTTTTGACTTCTACTTACCTGAGCTTAGACGAGTTGATGCGTACCTGTCTGGTCTTTGTGCGTGCGCTCAGTCACACAAATGTTGTTAGCACTTAGCCCCTCCCAGCAAAGGTAAAGCTCCTAAACGGGGGTGAAGTTAGAATCGACCGAGCTGTTCCACGTTCTCCTGATTTAAATACAGTTCCGTGAGCCTTTACAATGAAATGATTATGTTATTGTTGCGTTTTTGTCACTTCTTTTGTGTTGCGTTTTCATCCTTGTTTATTTTGGGGGGTTAAGAGGTTTATGTGCACTGACCCTTTTCAAATACATGAATAAATACCCAATCCAGACACCACATGTGTACAGCAAAGAAAAACTCAGCAAGTCTCTTAATCTTCATTTACTAATAAAGCATTTGTCTTAAAAAGCGATTTCCACAACTTGTTCCTTCACTACTCGTGACGGTGAGATATAGTTGCCACAAAAATAGTTCACATAAAAAACAGACTTAAGACATTCTTCATTGTTTACAGTGCAAACTGTACATACACTGTTATACCTGTAGATAATATAGAAAGTGATGAGCTGGCACAGGTGTGTTCTAGTGTTCGGACACATTTAGCAGTGAATTACTGCAGGACATAAAATGCTCACAGCTGCCATAACATTCATTTAATAATGCAGAACACAACGTGGGTCGAGCTTTGGGTAACTTTATTTTCTTTAACAATTTTACAATGTCAAAGTAGGCAAAGGATTTTATCATTAAAGAAAAAAACACAGAAAAGCACAGCCCTTCCACGCCCTCTGCAGGCCACATGAACATGCTGAATAAGCATTAATAATTGCATGTGACATCTTAACATTCTAAAGAGCCTATAGTTTAAAATTGAGGTGGAGCAGCTGAGAATACCATACTGGTAACTATGGTAACTGTCTTTATACAGATTTATAGTCTTAGTTTTCTAGTTTGTGGCTAATTTGTCTGTAATTCTGGGGCCAATTCACATGAAACAAAAACTGTTATAGTTCAAGGTCGTCTCTTCCAGCTCGTGTGAACTATGCTCTAATTATTTCCTCATTAAAGGCCCAAAACTAAAGTAACAATATTCAAAGACACGTGTGTGATGTTGGGCAGTAGAATAAGAATAATATATCAGGTTTGTGAATCCAATCTAGGGCTGGGCGATAAGGCCAAAAAATAAAATCTCGATTTTTCTACTCAGGTTGGACGATTACGATTTTAATCTATTTTATTGGAAATAAACTTAAAAAGGTTTCCTGATCTTTCATATGTAGAAAACTGCTCAGAGTCCTGCTCATTCATATTTAGATTCATAATATACAATTAAGCTTAAGTTTATAACTGGAGACAAATACAGAACTCATCACTGTTTACTGTAGGACAAAGTCGGCTGGTCTTCCCTGACAAGTCGAAGAGAGCAACACTGCATTTGATTTATTTATAAGGGACTTGTTGGGAGGCTTCCTGATTATCTCGCATGTGAACTCACCTACAGCTCAAGTAGCTACAACACCAGGTCACATGACTGTTTAGTTCTGAAAAATGGACTCGTAAAGAGTTACACGAGAAAAAGAGGCTTTTCTTATTACGCTGCCCACAAATGGAACGAACTACAAACGCTTTTACAACTGAACTCTTTAGTGCCTCTTTCACATCTAAAACGGTTAATATTCGATATGTATAAGGAAAATTGTATTTGCTTTAATTGATACTTGTAAAAATGTCTATTGTAAATATTGTATTGTTATTCACTGTTATGAAACAGGGCGCTCATGAAAAGAGAGTCTCGTACTCTCATCGGGCCTTCCCTGTATAAATAAAGATAAAATACATAAATAAAATAATAAGCCCATTCGAAATTGTTATTTCTGTTTTAAATAAATGTCTGCTCTCAAAAGTAAAACTTCTTAATAAGCCTTTAGTTTTATCATCCTCGAGCTCAGCTGTGATTGGCAGCCGTCTCCATGGAGACTCAAGGGGAAAGGGGCGGAGTTAAAGCTCAGAGCTCAGCGTGAGAGAAGCAGACCGGGGGAACTTTGTTTTAGTGAAGAAAACTCCATCACACACAACGAAAACACAACACACGGCCTTTGTAAAGCAGCAGAGATCGTTAGAAAGTCTCTGGTTCCTCTGGTGTCATTTTCAAGAGTCGCTACGGAGCGTCTGAAACGCCGCTAAATGGCAGCAGGCGCTCGTCAGGCGGACATGCAGCGGCGGACACGATTTTACGATTTAGCCATTTTCCTTTCGATTTATCGCCCAGCCCTAATGCAATCAATAGGTTGCGTTCACGTTATAGAATTCTATTTCAGTTGGAGGGAATTTTATGGCTGAAAGTCCTTTCTACTGGCCAACATCAAGCACATGTTTTTGAATATTGTCTCCACTTTTGGACGCCTTTGTGAGGAAATAATTAGACATATGTTCATATGAGCTGGAAGATATGACTTTGAACTTTGTGACAGCTTTTGTTTCATGTGAATTGGCCCAGTAATTACAGATATATTAGCAATGATTTAAGACCATAAATCTGCATTTTGAGCGTTACTACGGTTACGGCCATGGAATTTTCAGTTGTCCTCCACCTCAATTTTAAACTATAGGCTCTTTAGGATGTTGTGATGTCACGTGAACGCTACCTATATCACATAATGATCAGGGAAAACATTTGGACATTTTGTTTTTGGAAATGTCTTTGAAAAACTGTTTCTCTCCTGTCGAGTTGTGTTGTTCTGTTTTAATGATCTTGTTTCCTTGTGTGATATTTGCTCAATCAGACGTGTGTTTCTGTCCCCTGTGAGTCGTCTGGTGTTTTGTGAGGACACTCTTATATGCAAACGTCCTCTGACAGACCGAGCAGCTGTATGGTTTCTCCCCGGTGTGGGTTTTCATGTGACTCCTGAGGTAAGCCTTCCTCGCAAACGTTTTCTGACACACGGAGCAGCTGTACGGCCGCTCCCCAGTGTGGATCCTCATGTGCTGCCTGAGGACCGTCCCATTCACAAACGCCCCCTGACACACGGAGCAGCTGTGCGGCTTCTCCCCCGTGTGGGTTTTCTCGTGCTGTCGGAGGCCGGACCGATCTGCGAACGTCTTCTGGCAGGTGGAGCAGCTGAAGGGTTTCTCGCCGGTGTGTTGCCTCACGTGTGCCCGGAGTGCGCACTTCAGCATGAACGTTCTCTCGCACACGGAGCAGCTGAAAGGTTTCACTTCGACGTGCGTGCCCTCGTGCCTCCGGAGGGCGCCGCTAAATGAAAAGGCTCTCTGACAGACCGAGCAGCTGTACGGTTTCTCCCCCGTGTGAGTCTTCATGTGCTGAAGGAGATGACTCTTCAAGGCGAACGCGTGCTCACAGACGGAACAGCTGTACGGCTTCTCCCCCGTGTGGGTCCTCGTGTGAATCCTGAGGTAGCATTTATTTGCAAAGGGTTTCTGGCAGACGGAGCAGCTGTAAGGCCTCTCTCCTGTGTGTGTCCGCATGTGGAGATCCAGCGTGCACTTCCTCGGGAATCTTTTCTCACAGCGAGAGCAGCCGTACGGTTTCTCGCCCGTGTGCGTCCGCTTGTGAACTACGAGGTCGCTGCCGTACGCAAACGCTTTGCGGCAGACCGAGCAGCTGTACGGCTTCTCCCCCGTGTGGGTTTTCATGTGAACGTCCACGCCATGCTTTTGGGCGAATGTCTTCCTACAGACCGAGCAGCTGTGAGGTCTCTTGCCCGTGTGGACGAGCTTGTGCTTCATGAGCGCGCTGCTACGGGTGAACGCTTTGCGGCAGACCGAGCAGCTGTAAGGTTTCTCCCCCGTGTGGACCATCATGTGGCACTTGAGGTACGTCCGCCGCGCAAACCTTTTCTGACAGGTCGGGCAGCTGTAAGGTCTCTGCCCTGTGTGAGTCGTCGTGTGGTTCCTGAGGGTGACCCACTTTGTAAACGCCCTCTGACAAACGGTGCAGCTGTAAGGTTTCTCCCCCGTGTGAGTCCTGACGTGCGCTCGGAGGGTCGTTCCATCTGTGAACGCTCTCTGACACGTGGGGCAGCTGTACGGTTTCTCCCCGGTGTGAGTCCTCATGTGTTCGCCCAGTTTATACTGCAGGACGAATGTTTTCTCACAGACTGAACAGCTGTACGGTTTCTCGCCTGTGTGCAGCTTCTCGTGCCTCCTGAGGGCGCTGCTGTAGGTAAACGCCATCTGGCAGGTGGCACAGCTGTAAGGTTTCTCGCCCGTGTGGGATCTCATATGTGCTTTGAGGTGACCCTTTTGGGAAAAGCTTTTCTGACAGCTCGAACAGCTGTACGGTTTCTCTCCCGAGTGAGTTTTCTCGTGGTGTCTGAGGCCGGAACTATCAGCAAACGCTTTCTGACAGATGGAACAGCTGTACGGTTTCTCTCCTGTGTGAACCCTTACGTGTGTCGCCAAGGTACGTTTAGCGGTGAATCTCTTATGACAAAAAGGACACTCGTGCTTCTTCCTTTGACTCGAGTTGTGAGCTGCTGGACTTGTGTCTTTGATCTGGACTTGGTCTTGGTCTCCATCAGCTTCTGTCTCCATCTGTGCAGCTGAGGTGCTGGCTGGAGGTTCCCAGTTGTCGTCAGAGTCAGAGGAGTTGTCCGTTTGTTCCGCCGTTTCAGAGGTAGTTTCTCCGTCCTCCGTGAGCTTCTCTGCTGGGTGTGGTTGAAACAGTGAAGACGTGATGGTGGTTTGTTTGCGAGATTTCAAGCGCGTGTTGAGATTTCTTTTGTCAGTAAACTCTTGGTTGTGTTTCTCACCAACATCAAGCAGACAAGACTCTTTGGTAATATTCATGTTCTTTGGTGGAGTCTCAGTGAACGGTGGGAGCTGCTCTTCCTCCTGTTTGATGCTCGGTTCCTCTGGTTCCTCTTTAATCTGTGGAGTCTCGGAGACTTCCTGCTTCAGACTGGGCTCTGGACTCCAGTGGATCTGGACGTCTGCAGGAAACAATATATTTTTATTATTATTATTATTATTATTATTGTTGTTGTTAGGTAAGAACAGTATTAACAAACATGTGTAAGATTTGAACTGGCCAGATTGCAGGCTGATGTCTGGTCTGGATTCACCGATAACACTTTTCTCTAAGTAGGAGTAGTTTCATTTTATGGATACGTACTGACACAAGTTAAAGTAGGTCCTTCAAACAGACTTTCCTGGTTAAATAAAGGTCAAACAAAACGTAATGTAAAAGTACTGATATTATACCGTAATGTAAAAGTCAAGTTATTATACCGTAATGTAAAAGTAATGTTATTATACAGCAGGACATACCAGCGTTCAATCCACAGTTTTCACATCATATGAAACTGCAATGTTTTATTTTTTTGTTTATTTGGTCCCCTCCTGGAGCCGCCACCTTAACGTGGTGGAGGGTTTGAGCCTGAATGATCCTGGAGCTCTGTTGTCGGGGGCTTGGTGCCCCTGGTAGGGTCTCCCATGGCAAACAGGTCCTAGGTGACGGGTCAGACAAAGAGCGGTTCAGAAGCCCCTTATGAGAGACCAACAGGCCCGGTTAGAACCATGAGGCCGTCCTTCTGTGGACCCACCACCTGCAGGAGGAGCCATAGGGGCTGGTGCAGCTCCAACAGCTGCCCCACGACCCGGCAACGGACAAGTGGAAGAAGATGGATGGATGTTTATTTGGTTGGGACAAATTGCAGTCTCAAACACACTCTCCATGAGGATGCTCTTTGGATGGAAAGCGAAAAGTTGATATTCTAAAAACGCCAGCTGTGGTGAAATACCATAGGTTGCAGCTGTTGCAGTAAAAATGCATTTCTTTTGTTCATAATATTTGTAATCTAAGTTGAATATGCTCTAAATATAAATAAATATCTGTGTTGCGCTACTGACCTCATGTGGTTGAATAAGGTAATAACAGTGAGAATATGTGTTTATGGCTAGAGATAATCAAGCATCAGGAGACTTGGACACGCAAAAATTGCAAACAATAAATGGACTGAAAATGGACTCTAACCACTCCTGAATATTTGGAAGCGGAAAGCCAGCGCTTTGGACCGTGGTGAAGTTGGTTTCTTGTTGTCCGGTGGATATTCACCTACAACACTTTGGTACCGGTCTGGAGAAAGACTAAAGCGATTCTCTGTTACACTGTTTAACTCCTTCTCCTGTAAATAGGCAACAATCAATAAACTTACTATAGCCAGACTAAAGTAGATAAAATACATGGCCGCAATAGATTTAATTCAAGTAGGCTGAAAACAGCTCTTTCTCTCAGCCGTGCATATGACAACTAAAGGTATTTTATCTGCACTCTTTCCTTTTAATTGATTCATTATTATGTTGATGTTTTATTGATTTTTTCTGTTTTCTTATAATTTTATGCAACTGTGAAGCACTTGTATGAATTGTGCTCTACAAAAAACTTGCCTTGACTTGAATACAAATTTTAGTTTTGGCTAGTGAAATCAGTTGGTGGCTAGTAACTTTAGAAAAAGACTATAGCCACAGTGACCGGTGAAGTTAATATCAACACGACCTGCAATAATCTCTGTGCCAGTGTCACTTTATCAATCACCTGCATTATGACTGTATACTTAGCACTGCCTGGACATTTAGATACTTTTCATATCTTATATTCTGTTCTAATGTTGGATTGATTGTACATTTTCGTGACTTGATGCAACACATTTTTGTTAAAACATACTTTAACACAATTATATTTTTCTAGTTTTTACCCAGCTTTCTTTAGTTTGACATGTTTTGTGATGTTTATAGTTTCACTTCCTGTCCAGACACTGACAGGAAGTGACATAGATAGAGGCAAACAATTTTAAACCCATGCCGACCATGGTAAGTCAATGGGAAATGAGTCAAATTTGTTACAGAACATTACCTCAATCTATGTCACTTCCTGTCATTAACTTAACAATTCAAAGCAAAATTTCTTCATTAAATTTGCTGCTTCACTAAAATAAAATGATAATTATTACTTACAACAGATATTATCCTTCTTAATAAGCCCTATTTTCAAAAGCATTAAAACCTGTCATATGCACTTTAAAGGATCTGTATCATGCTATTTTAGCCATTCCAAAGTAAAGTATAGGCATTTATATGATATATTGTACCTCTATCACTATAGAGTACTCATTTTTGAGAGAAATACAGTACAAGTATTCCGGGTGTGCGTTTGTTTACTCTCCCGGGACAGCACAGACACGTCAGAGAGTTTAAATTTTTTATTTCTCTCTTAAAACAAAATAATGAAAAAGTTGTTTTATTAATTCAAATCAGGCCGTAAGGCATTACATTACAGAGGTCTGACCCTTCCTGTTTGACACTATGACGTAAAATACGTCAGTGTCACAACTCAGTGGTTTACCAGGAGAGGGCGGAGCAGCTGCTCAGAGAGAAGGATTACTTAGAACTGAGTGAATGAAGCCAAAAACAGCTCTGGGGGTGTTTTTGAGAAGGAAATAGCAAAACAACATGGTTAAAAGCTCTAAAAAGCCAATTTTACATGATATAGCTCCTTTAATACTGCACAACAGGCCACTGGGACGCTGTGGAGCTAGGGGCCAAAAGAGAAACATCTGAATGTATTTTGGACTGGTTTGTGGAGACACCTTTAAAAAATGTAGCAGCCAGGAGGCGACCAGCGTGGGGCCGTTTCGCCAGTACACCCTCTGTTGCCTTGGACCTGGATACATTTGTCCAGAGGAAGTCTTCCTCACCTGACAGTGAGGACTCTCCACTCTTCACACAGACAGACTCTTCCTCTTGTTTGATTCCCTCTTCCTCTGGCTCCTCTTTAATCTGGACATCTGCAAAACAAAATAGCCGACAACTGTAAAGCCTGATAAGTCTCTTCGAAAGAAACTCAAACTTCTGGTCTTTACAGATTTTGCGGATGGTTCATGTGACATTCTTGCTTGCGTGGAAGGTTCCTGCACTGTCTGAAGCACTGTTTCTGTTTATTCTCATTAGAAAAACTGACTCGGAAAGCCCTGTGTTTTTTAATTTAAAAAAAAGTAACTAAAAAAGTAAACCTAATCTAAAGCTAGGGATGGGACAATAAACAATAATATCGTTAATCGCGATAAAAATTTGGCAATTAATCGATTGCCACATTTTTTAATCATCGTGATTATAGAAGATAATCACTAAATCCACCATGTAGTGCTACGTTATAAAACCAGCAACAATTACTTTCTATCGATTATGGCTATGAAAAGAGTAGCTGGTTTTCATTCTATGTTTATAATTTACTGCAATTTAGTTTTCTTTTGATGAGTTTTGAGTTGAATTTGTTTAAATAAAAAAATAAAAATTAAATAAATATACTTTATTAGGTCTCACTCAATATGACATTTATAGGAGACAATGAAGAGGAATATTTCGTTACCCAAATCTAATAATTTCTGTAAAATCTGGAGCTTCAGTGAATTTTTTAAAACCATCCATCCATTTTCTTCTGCTTTATCCGGGGCCGGGTCGCGGAGGCAGGAGTCTCAGCAGAGATGTCCAGACTTCCTGGCCAATGGGATTAAACTATAGGCAAATATCGTGATAATATCGTTAATCGCAATTATTTTCGTGAAGATAATCGTGACTCTGAATTTCATTATCGTCCCATCCCTAAAGCCCAAAGAAAAGGAAGTGGTTTGTAGTATAGACTTCAGGATTGTGATGTCATATCTCTAGGCATCATGGGATTTGCAGCAATTATAAACCAATGGAGATTTTAAAAAGATAAAATGCTGCTGTTATTGTTCACATTAAAACACTTGGACGCTACAAAGACATGCATTTGTCTCCAGTAGGTTAGACGACTGTAACGGCCTGCTCACTGTTAAAGCTGCAGAACATCCAGAACCAGGAAATACGACCACATTAGTCCAGTGCTCCGGTCTCTGCACTGGCTTCCTGTCACTCAGAGAATAGAATTTAAAACAGCTCTGCTTGTGTACAAGTCTTTTCATGGTTTAGCACCAAAGTCCATCTCTGACATGTTAGAGCCGTATGAACCATCTCAGGGAGGGGTCTCCTGGTGGTTCCAGAGTCAGGACTAAACACGGTGAGGCTAAAGCTAAAGCTAAAATCTGGAACAGTCTTCATCAGGATGTGAGACAGGCCTCAACTCTGACAATGTTCAAATCCAGACTGAAAACAGTTCTTTTTACTCGTGAATATGCTTTTGACTGAAATCAATTAATTTTCATGTTGCTGTTTTATGGATTGATTAGATCCGTTTTATTGTAATTTTCTGCAGCTGTGTGTTGTGCCTTGTGTATGAATTGTGCTCTACGAATAAACCTGCCATTACAGTGCGTTAGATTTATTTACCACCGCTGTTTTACTGTTATGTTTTTAGCCAATGGAAAATGTTAACTAGTATCCACAAACAAACCTGGCGGATCTCCGTGGTAACAGTGAATTTTCCCGAACTCAGATTCGTGTATAAAAATCAAAAGGAGCCATTCTATACCATATCTTTTGGACTAATCGGGAGGAAATAAGTGGCCAGTGAGGAGAAGATGCAAAGCTACGTAGCCTGTAGGCCTGACGTCTGTGCAAACGTGAAGGGAATGTTGTGAACCGAACATTTCCAACAATATCGACACAAACCGCATCACTAATTCACACGTAACTCAATTATTTTAATACTTCTGATCAAGTTGTGTCTTTTAAAACGGGCAAGAGACGGTTTTCACAATAGGCGGAGGCACAAAAACGTAAAAAACCGAGCCCTACATAAACTACATGCACCAAAAAAAAAAAACACCACCAAACCTTTTAGAGGAAGTGGCTTTAGCTCGTATTCCTCCTCAACTTTCACTGCAATGATGTCCATTTTTATCAAATCCAGCCTTTTGTCGAGCTGCAAACACATCGGTCCCGTTTGCAGTTGGAACAGTGCTATGATAAAACGGTAGAATCAAACAGCGACCGTTGCCATGGCATGTGTGGCGGCCATCTTGCGATTGTCCGATTCACCACATTCTCATTGAAGTAAAGTAAAAAGAGGGACGCACAGTTATTTCCATGCAAAAATTCAGATTTGCTACATTCGTAATTTTGGAATCCTGATAAGACAGAGAGAGAGAGAGAAGTCCATCTGTGTTTGTCGTAACAGTGAAATATGAACATGAATATCAATCCCCGAAACACTGCCCAGGTCTCGTAAGGTTGTTGCTGTCATTTTGTATAGATCAATGAGTTGGTTTGTCTAAAAATACAAATGACCCTAATCCTAACCTTAAAGGTGCATTATGCAACTTTGTATGTGGAAAAAAAAGTTGATATTAATGTGTATTTGAACTTTTAGTGACCCAGTGGGGCCAAGATGCCTAGTGGTCAGCTTGGCGCCTTTGCTTTCGAGGTCGACCCATCATTCCGACACCCCTCCATTGCGACATCCCGCTAATCCGACACTTTTTGATAGCGCTAAGTTTTGAGCGTAGCCTGTTCAGTTTGTAAACGCCACTATCCTTAAGGTTAGGGCTAAGGTAAGGTTAGGGTTAGCTTGTAAACTCCACTATCCTTAAAGAGCAACTAAACACCAAATCAAGTTTTTTTTTACTGATAAACTGTCTCAATGGGTGTCTCATAGTGTTGTCTACTGGTCCCTGACATTATTCTGACATTATAGCGCAAACATGTGTAAAATCCTAACTTTGGCCTGAAAACGAATGGGTTGCGCCCCCTTCAGGGTAAACTCTGCTACTAAATTAGAATTTCCTGATTGGCTGGAGACGTGTCCACGGCCTCCACAGAACGTCATAAGCCGCACCAGCTCCACACATCGTCATCAGGTGCTTCCCATTGTCCCGCCTCTGTACCTGTGGTTTATAACCAAGTCCCTCCCACGTAATCAGTCTGCTGTGATTGTGCCAATGCAAAGGCCCACACACTCACCCCCCGCATGTCACCCCCAAACTTCAGAGACCGAATCTTTCACAGCACTTTTTGAATTTTGTTTGTGGGTAGGGAAAGGCTTTGGGAAGCCCGTTTAGTTACTCTTTAAGGTTAGGTGTAATGGACCAAATAAAAGGCAGGGACAAAGGTGTTAAAAATGAGAAAATTAATAATTTAATAATCTCCAAACTGAATTAACAAAGGATCACAAAAATAAGGCAAACTATAACTGATAGAACTCTGGGCCCAACTTAACAGAACAGTAACTGAACGCAAACAAAACTGAACTGACAACAAAGAAACAAGGCTGCTTAAATAGGGGTGGAGTAAACCATAATGTAATTAGAGGGGGTATAACACAAAGAAACACAAAATAATAAACTTAGCAAAATTATAATAAACAAACATAGCTAACAAACTACAACTTAGCTCAAAATGATAAGTGCATAAAAAGGTAAGTTCAAACAAATAAAAAGGAATAACAGAATAAACTTATAACAATTAGTGTGTCCCCTCAGTTCATTGTAACTTGGTACAGTCCAAGGTTTTAAAATGGCCTCCAACCCCTCCAGCCAGTCTTTGCAGCACCTCAGTGTAAGTAAACAATTCAAACCAAAATTAACTGTAGTGTCCAAATAACTAAATAATTCAAATGAACATAATGTGCAGTGTCATTTGTAACATAAGTAAATTGTGACTGAAACAATACTAATACAAAATTGTGGTGGTGGTAGTGAAGGCATCCACCACATTAGGGCTAAGGTAAGATTAGGGTTAGTTCTAGTAGACCCAGGTATTTTTAATTATTATCTTGTGTCGGAATGGCGGGACGTTGCACAAAAGATAAAAGTGTCACCACTCCGACAAAGGGGGAAAACAAATGTCAGAGTGACGTTTGATAAAAAATGTAAACACCCCCACTCCGACAATTAGACCTCAATAATGTCGGAGTGGGGGGGGGGTCGGAATGGTGGGGTGTAACCTTTGCTTTCGATCACGGCGGCCTCTAGGACGCTCCAGGATCAATTGTTTTGTAGGTTTTCTGAGTCCGTCAGCAGTGAAAACTTTAAAAACAATTGGTCCTGGAGCACACTAGAGGCCACCAGGTTGGAAAGTAAAAGCGCCACGTTAACCACTCATACAGCTGCTGAGTTACTGAAAGGTCAAATAAGTAAGGCTTAAACAACGAGGAGTCAGAATCGAGTATTCACCCAGACCATGGTATAAGCAATAATAAGAACTTCTTTTCCCCCATAAAAAGTTACATAATGCACCTTTAAGGTTAACCATATCCTTAGTAGACCGTCCCTCTCGAGCTGACGATCCAGCAACAACTGTCTCATAACACTCATGACAGAATGTACAGACGCATAAATCACTATTTGACACATTTGTCTAATACAATGATTACAAATGCTGATTTTAATTAGCAAAGTTACATTTTCTTTAAACATATTTCTTTCATTTTATGTCATAAGACAATTTCACATTAATATAGTTGAACATTTATGGATGGATAGATATAGGACAAATTATTGCCAATTAAAAGAAATCACAAAGACTAGAGTATCATAAGTTTACATGAGATCTTGGGTAGAATTAACCATCACAATATGGCCGCCAAAGTTGGACATGGCAACGTTCCATATATAGCGGAGGCTAACAGCTACGGATGCACGACCACCTTCACCTGTTCCGCTATATACAGACAGTGCAACAGCAATAATATAACTGTCGACGCTGTCCAACAATAAGTATTATTTGTTTTGATGTGTAGAAGATCGCTGATTTTAACCTTTGTACGATTTCACATTAAGTTTTTTTTCTTTAAAGATAATTTATCAATATACCAACAAAGGCCTATTTAAATACACAGATACTGTATGTCATTTATAATGCTAAAAAGTCACATTTATCTGTATTAGTAAGTGTAAAACCATTCTTTATTTTTGGTTTATTCTTCAGGTCAGACTGTTAACGCTGCTATTCGTCTATGGAGCGGTCAATAATTTGTTCCTAGAAGTAGCTTTGTTGTGTGAAGTGAGACTTAACAGCTCGACAGAAAAGGATGAATTCATTTGGAAGTCAAAGCCACGCTACGAAACGGTTCACTCAATAACAGAATCAAAACAAGCATTTTTTTCTTTGTGTTTTTATTGGTGATGAGGTAGTTTGAGAATAGAATAGGGGGTTTTATTGGTGAAGAATCCCATTCCACATTTAAAGGGATATTTCAGGATTTTTGACATTGGATAACTAGGAAATGAGGCCCAGAGTGTTGTTGATGTCTGGAGATATTTTTCTTAAATTCATGCAGTTCTTATATTTGAAGAGTCTAGTGGCGCTAGGCTAGGGCAAGGCTAAAGCATTTCTATGGTATCAGTTAGCCTGCATTAAAAACAGTCTGACCCACTCCACAGTGCACCTGAGGTAAATCACTTATAACACCAGACTAACCATATAAATGTCTGTGTTAATAGAATCATGTTTGAAATATAACTGACCTTGTATCACATGAATTACCGCATTTTGAGGGACTATTTTCTCGCAGATCACGCCGCCGCTGCGTTAGCTTACAGCCACGAAGCTGATGCTGCTCAAATATAAGTTATTTTAAATGATTCTATTAACACAGACATTTATATGGTTAGTCTGGTGTTATAAGTGATTTACCTCAGGTGCACTGTGGAGTGGGTCACACTGTTTTTAATGCAGGCTAACTGATACCATAGACATGCTTTAGCCTTGCCCTAGCCTAGCGCCACTAGACTCTTCAAATATAAGAACTGCATGAATTTAAGAAAAAAATATCTCCAGACATCAACAACACTCTGGATAACTAGGACATGAGGCTCAATGTCAAAAATCCTGAAATATCCCTTTAAGGTTGGAAGTCTTAGACAGTAGGTGCTGTAAAAAACATCTTCTAGACTTTATTATGTAAAATACCCTGTTCCTCCATGACCCTTTCGATCTCCTGTGTGGATTTTCATGTGTTCATCAATGTCCTTTTTACAGAGAAAGCCTTTCCGACAGAAGAGGCAGCTTTCTCTCTGCTGTGAAGAGACACATGAGGAAACAGGCCTGCGTTTGTCGAAAACCCAGCGTCACTCTCCAAACGACTGACTCACTTCTTCACACCGGCTTTCCTCTGCTCTTGAATTGCGTGTAGCTTTTGACTGAACTGTTTGTCGCACATGGGGCCGGGTCTCCTTTCCTTTTATGCGTCGCCATGTGTTTCAGGTACAGGTTTTTCCGTATGAATCCGCGACCACAGACCGAGCACGTGAACGGTCTGAATCCGGTGTGAGAGCACATGTGCACCTTCAAATGCACCTTCTGATTGAATGATTTAACGCACACCGGGCAGCTGAAAGGTCTCTCCCCGGTGTGAATCAACGAGTGTCTCTTCAGAACCGAGCTGTGCGCAAACACCTTCCCACAGACAAAGCATCTGTGCACTTTCGGGTAGAGTTCTTTGCTGTTTGCTGTTGAAAAGACATTGTTGATTAAAACTCGTTCATAACCTTCTTCATCATCTTCTGCGTCCATCTGTTGTGTGGAAGGTCCAGCAGTTTCCTCCCAGTCTTTACTGTCGGTGTCAGAAGAGTGACCCATTTGCTGCAGATCGTCATAGTCCAATCTCCTCCATCGATTAGGCTTTTGGTACGTTACTTCTCGCTTTGTGGCAGTTTCATTTGGAGTTTCCGCGCTTAGAATCTGATGCAGGAGAGACGACGGCTGTTCATCGTCTTCACTCTTCACTTGGACGGCAGTGAGTTCAAGCGTTTGAGTTGTTTTTTCCTCCGGTTCTTCCTCTGAAGCGCAGACGGAGCGCGGGCCGTTCTCCACATTCCCATGTTCGGTCTTCACATCTGTCGAACAACAAACAGGTTACTGAGATGTTGAATTCATTTCCTGTTGTAACTTCTAAGGCCGGGTGCCAGAACTCAAACGGTGCGTTCATGTTACTGATCCCTGAGTAACACAGAATGTGTAAAAAGACTAAAACAAACTAAAGCTAGTAGTTTTTATAGTTATTTGAGCTAAAACAAACTCTTTTTAGTCATATCTCACGACTCAGCAGGCATCAACATTTGGATTTGGTTTATTTGGAACCAGTAGTAGGCCTACTGTGTGGAGTTTGCATGTTCTCCCTGTTTCCTTTTACTAAAAACATGTAAAATATGGCCCCTGCTAGAGCCAGGACTCCTCTGACAAAGTGATTCTGGATCTTGTTGGGACTTTCCCGGCTTAATAAGAATTAATAAACAGGAAATTGATACAAACCTGCATCCACACAGCATTTATTCATATGAGTAAAGCGTCTTGCCCACAGACACAAGGACACTCTGCAGTTGTCTCAGCTGGGATTGCTTGTATTGTAGACCATTGTGATACAGACAGGACCAAAAAAACAATAACAAAAAACATCTGGGCTGCCTGATGTTCCCAGTGCATTATAATCCCTATTTAAACCTCTTAACCCCCACCTGAACCGAGCGCATTTTCTCCAGTTCGATCGACCTTACCCAAATCTAAAAGCGTCTTGTCTGGAGAGCTATAGGCCAGTGTAACATCTCATTTGAAAGCTAAGACCAACAAAACTAATCTAAACTGATATTTTTCCTTGCGTTGTTGCCACTTTTTATTTAACTTTTTTTATCCATTGCTTTTTTTAAATCACTTTTTTGTTGCTCTTTAGTCACTTTTGTGTCTTTTTTTGTAACTCTTTTGTGTCTTTTTGTGTTGCATTTCTGCCACTTTTTCCATCGCTTTCTTGTCATTTTTTGATGCCGTTTTGTTGCGCTTTCATCCTCGTTTTCGTCGCTATTTTTCAAGAAGCTTTTCGATTTGGGTAAAGCCGAACTGGAGAAAATGCACTCGGTTCAGGCGGGGGTTAAGAGGTTAATAAGAATAGGAAAGATGAGCCTCAGACTTTATGAACCCACCTGTTCTGTGGAGCAGGACCTGTGGGTTCAGCACCTCCTCCAGGAGCTGCTGTTTCCTCTGGTTCTCCTCTTTGGAGCGACACAGTTCCTCCTCATACTCCGCTATTGTTCTCTCCACCAGCTCAAAGATCTCCTCCGCGGCCGCAGTCAGCCGCTCAGTCACCAAAGCTCTCAGAGTCTGGCTCCTTGACATTTTACAACCAGGCGGTGTCTGTTAGCTTAGCTTTATCGTACCGAAGCCTTTGTTTCTACCATCAAACTCACAAGTTTACACGCAGTGGCCCTCTTTATGTAATTGTAAACCTTATATACTCCCCGTTCCGCCTTCTTTTTGTACTTCGACCCACGTAATACAAATGTAAGGTGGTAAAAACAGTAATTGAGTCGAAGTAGCTAAGCAAAAACAAACCCTTCGATTACGCACGCGCTTTTTGATCACGTCATCACGCAGCGACCTGAAGCTAAGCAGCTAGAAGATTCCAAAAGACGAGGCAAGAAAGTGGCGTAAGGCCTTTTCTTTACTGTTTTCATCAAATCCCAGGATTAAACTCCACGACAGCGGGTAGGTTCAACTCTGTATTCAGTTTATGTCGCAGTCCTGGTGTTACTTGTCGGTTTTAGCAGCGGACGAATCGGTAAAACAACAGTTAGCGTGTTAGCATTTAGCATCGTGCTGGGAACACGTCAGTTTTCTTTCAAAATTCTAACTGCCCTTTACGAAGGATACTTTGCCCAAACAAGGGATTAAAGTAAATCATGTACAATGAAATCGGCAATGAAATCTGGACTGTCGTTTGACATGTGGTTAGTGCTCAACTTTGATTATACAATTTACAGTTTATTTAACACTTATTTTTTCAATTAACTCTCCGTATCCCAGTTCTGACCTTTTTATTTTATTTTGTTGTATATTTATCAAGTGTGAATAATCTCTCTTGGGAGTTCAAATTAAAAGCAGACATTATTATTTTTTTACCCAAGAAAACTATGTCACATTTAAGGGAACAAATATGCTTTGTTTTTCCTCATTCACAACCCGGATTTCAGTTAATCTCGCCTTTACCCAAATCTAAAAGCTTCTCGACTGAAGCTCTAAAGGCCTCATTTGAAAGCTAAGACTTACAAAGCTCATCTAAGCTTCTTCCTGGTTATGATTGTCACGTTTTTGTCCTTTTTGGTGTGTTCGTCACGTCTGTGTTGCTTTTTTTCTTTCTTTTTTTCTCTCACATTTTTGTGGCTTGATCACAGTTACATTACATTACAGAAAAAAAAAACGAAACGGGACCAAAAAGCTTCAAAAAAAGCATTGAAAACCTGGCAATAATCCCACGAAAATGACACAAAAAAGCAAATGAAAATGTGATTTAAAAAAATGCAACAAAACTCCTAGAATGTGCTCGGTTAAGGTGGGGATTAAGTGGCGGCTAAAGTTAAAAGCGGTTTCTGTTGAGTGGTGGCCTCAGGAATGGGATGTCGTCATTTTCCAGATACGTGGCATCGAGCCAGGTTTCCCAAAAATGAAAAAGTCACTGTAGTCTCATAAGCGATACTGTCTGCACCAAATCCAGCCCTCCAGCACAGAACCTCTGGCCCCCAAGATGATGTTGAGAAATATTAGTACACAAATCACTCAGAGACCAGATACATTAAATACTCTAAAAGTTTGGAGAATACTGTCCTTTTTTCTCCCATTTCCTGGCAAAACCACCCCGTTAAGTCGGAAAGAAACTGCCTAAAAAGCCGCTACAGTTTTGGGTTCGCCTCTTGGTGTTTTGTCAATGAATAAAATCTCCCCGATGCTAACATGCCCCGCTTAAGTGTTCCCTACCAATGTTAGATGAGATTTTGGTTTTAAAACATTAATTGTTCATCTTGTGTTGTAGACTTAGGGAAAAGGGACGAGCAGCTTTGGTGGCACAGCGGTTAGTGTGTTCTCTCCTCACTGGGCCTCACGGTGTGGAGTTCTGTTTGTATCTGTGTAGATTCCCTCTGGGTGCTTTGCTTCCCCCAACCGCTACTGTCGGGTCCCCTCTGTGGCCGGGACACCCCAAAGCAGATTTTGAATCTCAGTGGGACTTTCCTGGTTAAGTTAAAGGTCAGATAAAAAGTGTAAGTCATCAACCCTTTGAACGTCCTTTAAAACAAATCACATCCAGCAACATCCTAGAGGATTTTTGGGGGCCTCGACGTTTATATTTTCAACACATAATTGAGTATGAAAATATTTTTTAAAGTAGATCTAGATCTGCAGGTTCAAAAGTATTAAATTGGACTTTGGGGTTCCTGCAGGTTGACCCATCCTGAGGGCTAATCAGAAGATGTTGTGTACTTACTGGCCACTAAAGGGTTCAAAATAATATAAATATTTGGTGTGTATGTGTCAAGCAGAAGTTCTATGAGGATGTTTTTGAAGCAGAAAAGACATGGAAGTATACTGGTTTTATAGTTGTTAAAAGGTGAAGCCACAAAAAATCCCCTGGGTGATTTTTTTATTTTTTATGTTCAGCCCTGGAAAGCCCCTCTAAAGTTATTATCATGAGCTAAATTTGAGTAACGCCGAGTAAACATTCCTGATGCCACACGACGTCAGAGGGTTTTAACTATGTTCCGGTCCGTGGGTTTGAAATATCACATCCCCTTCGAACGTGAGGATGGTCCATATTTGGTCCGAGTGTGGAGTAGGGGCGGGCGATATGACAAAAATAGAATATCACGATTTTTGAATTATAAACTCCCGATTTCGATTTTATCACGATTTTTTTATAGTAACTAAAATAACTTAAATTACACACTGAAGAAGAAAAATATTGAAGGAATAAACTAATTTATTCAAATTTGTGATAATCAACACAGCAAAAATAGACTTAGAACTTAGACTAGACTTAGAACTACAGCAAACTAACTCTATACATTAAAAAACACAATAAAACTCCAGACAATAAAAGTAAAATAGTAACACTAAGTTTGGTAAAGGCTTGTTGTTCGTGTCTGTTGCTGTCTGACCCTTTCACAATAAGAGTCTTACTAAAGCCATAACATACTGTGTCTTTTATTGTGTAAAAGGCAAACAGGAAGCAGATAGTTACCATAAGTTATTACTTGACCAAGTAATTCACCAAAGTTGGACAAGTCTTATATTTTCAAAGACATGGATAAACATTTGTGAACACAGGATTTAAAGTAAACAAATGAGAAGGATCTGACAGAACTGTAAGGACGAAGGACACACTCTCTTCTTCACACATGTGTCGCCAGGTAAATAAATAAACACGCTGAGCAGAGCAGCGGCGTTACGGGGGAAAGACTCTGACATAAATACCTCTGAAATAGAGACGCTGGGTTTAAAAGCTCCAGATTGAATTAGCATTAGCGTCCGACATTGCGTAGCAGAAAGTGCGCGGCTTGTGTTTACTTCACTGACGGTGAAAAGAGTCAACTGTGCAGAAGAGCTTAGAACCGTGATAAAACGATCCCACAGAAATGACAGATCGTAAGACGGTCTAATATCGCCCAGCAGCCCGAGTGTGGAGTGAATGTAAAACTGTCTCATGTAAAGCGCTTTATGATCATGTCTGTGAAAGGCGCTGTTTAAATAAAGCTCTTCTGTTTCCTGAGTGGACTGAATGAAACGTCTTTAACCCCTGGTTTCTCGCAGTCTCTCCTCAGTCCGCCTCGTCCTCTGCTGCAGCCCACACCGAGGCGTCCATCTTGGATCATGTCGGACACGAAGCGCCTGGCCTTCTCCATCCTGCAGTTCCTCCACGAGCAGATGCACTCGGGACAGCTGTCGTCAGACGCCAAAGAGAGCCTCGAGGGTGAGTCTGCACATGACCACTGTTTACACCACACTCTTCTGTTTGTTTGTTTGGACACGTGAGGCTCATGTGGACCCGTCCTCTGTCCCACACTCTCAAACACGCTCTCATTCATCCTGGCCTGTTGTGTTTAAGTGGAAGGACGCGGTTAGCGCTCGTGTTTCACAGCTAGAAGGTCCCGGGTTCGATCCCCAGCTGGACGGGTCTTTCTCTGGAGTTTGCATGTTCTCCCTGTTTCCTCCAGGTACTCCTGTTTCCCACACCACTAAAAAACATGTACAATAGGCCAGGATGAATGGTGTGTGTGCGTGACTGATGGTGGTGCAGATGTGTCGCGCTTCAGTCAGTCGGCCCAGGAGAAACTGTAACTACATACGTTATAGTTCGTTCACTGACTCCACTGTAGGGCTGGGAACCTCTGGGCAGCTCACGATTCGATACGCGATACATGGCTCACGATAACGATTATCTCACGATACGCCGATACTGTGATCAATATGTAGCACAAAAATAACCTGCGATACATCACGATTTACATGCTACTTTTAACCTTTATTTTAACATACTACATATTATTCATTATTTACATTTCTTTTCATGTGCTTTGTACCACTTTTATAAATGATCCCTGACTTACTCACTGAAAATGGGTCATAGATCTGTCACTGACTTCATTTACATTTAAATAAACAAGAAACCACAGTCCTGTTTAAAAGGAATAAATCAACCCCAGATTAATCTTCTTTATAATTATAAAAACTATCATTAAAAGTAATGTATTTGTGTGACAGTGTTTGGTCCAAGTGCTTAAAACTGTAGTGCTGCCCCCTGCTGGTCTGACTGAATTCTTGATCATTGTTGGCCTCTATTGACTGTGAAAACAGTGGAGCACTGCTGCCTCATTAATATTCATGACGTCATCAAAAGTATCGATTGGAATAAAAAGTATCAGTATCGTATCGCCCCGCAAAATATCGCGATATATCGGAAAATCGATATAATGTCACACTCTTACTCCACTGTACTGTGTGTGGAGGAAATGAACTAAAAAAGCTTCCATTCTCTGCTAACCACCCAAGTATCCACTGGAATTAATATCAACATAAAAGTTGCATAGTGCACCTTTAAGTTCGCCTTTGATTGACAAACAGAACGTGTTGAGCTCAGTGTAAGTTTGTAGGTTAGGCCCAAACAGTCTTTGGTCCGAAAGAGTTTGAGAAACACGGCTATTAAAGTAAAGTAACTCACAGCTTCCCTTGAGGAACAAACTAGGGCAGCACTAGGGCTACATTAGCGATATTAGCCTGATGTGTATCACAAAGTCAAGTCTTCATCTGATTGAGATCCAAACATTTTTGCAAACTCAGCCTAAAACGGAAACAATGGATGGACGTTCAGTTTTAGTTCAAATTTAGTCTCATTTTGGTCTTGATTAGTTTTTTTTTTTTACACAATTTTCTGAAAAACAGCTCGTAATCGTAATATTGCAATAATCGTGCAGCCTTATCAAGAACAGCACGTCCTGCTCTTGTTATCTGTGAGGAGAGTTGGGTGTGTCCGCCCTCCGCCCTTCACTGTCTGTCATTTGAACAGACTCTCCTGTAATCACCTTTATCCTCAGTCTGACCCTGAGTCTCTGAACTATCCCTCCTGACCGTGTGTGTGGTGTTTGCAGTCGCGGTGCAGTGTTTGGAAACGGCGTACGAGATCTCGACAGACGACCAGAGCCTGGCGGTGCCCATGACGCTACCGGAAATCTTCAACGCAGCCACAGCCAACGTGAGTCGTGTTTGGAAAAGTATCATCGATATGTTTCTGCCTTTGAGTGTTAAGTGTGATTTCCATTCTCTTTTTAAACAACACTGAGACCTTTGACGTTTACACTTCCTCATAACTGCCGTAAAGCCAAATAGACCAGGACTTATTTAAGGCTTTAGTCACTTTTTTGTTTTATTGTTACTTTTCTGGCACGTTTTTGTCGCTCTTTTATTGCTTTTTTGTTGCGTTTTCATCTTTGTTTCCGTCGCTATTTTGACACTTTTTCCCAAGAAGCTTTTAGATTTGGGTAAAGCCAAACTGGAGAAAATGTGCTCGGTTCAGGAGGAGGTTAAGCGGTTAGAAAGCATTAAAAGTAATTAAATGAATCATGCCAAAATTAAGGCCTTAATAGTTTTTTAAAACCATCAAATCAGATTCAAACTGGCATTAAATATACATTTCGTAGAAAATATCAAAAGCACCGGAAAAAAAAAAAAAAATCTTAAATGTGTTCAATGTTCAAGTTTTGATGCTGCTGATGCGGCGTCAACATTTAGAAGAAAAAAAATTTGGAATAACAAGTGGAAAAAACTGGGAAAATTTGGGCCAAAATGTGGGAAAAAATGAAAAGAAAATTTGTGGGGGAAAAACAGGGAAACATTTTTGAAAAATTGGGGATAAATATGGAAAATATCTGGAAAAGTTGGAAAGTGTTTTTTCTGCCCTTTTTGTCGTTAAAGGAAGTTTCTTGGTTGTTTCGCCTCAAACAAATGCAAAAGAAATTAAATGGAAGAAAAAGGAATAAATTCACATTATTGATCTGTTTTATGGTTCTATATGACCAATAATTCAGTATAGCCTATATATCAAAAACCAAGTATCGTTAAAGTACTGGTATCAAAAAAACTGTAACAGTATCCACTAGGAGTGTGACGATATATCGATTTTCCGATATATTGCGATATTTTGCGGGACGATACCGATACTTTTTATTCCGATATCGATACTTTTGATGAAGTCATGCATATTAATGAGCAACGTCATGCATACTAATGAGGCAGCTCCACTGTTTTCACAGTCAATACAGGCGCATTGAGTTGCCTTGTGTACGAAATGCGCGGTATAAATAAAGTTGCCTTGCCTTGCCTTGCCAACAGTGATCAAGAATTCAGTCAGACCAGCAGGGGGCAGCACTACAGTTTTAAGCACTTGGACCAAACACTGTCACACAAATAAATGACTTTTAATGATAGTTTTTATAATTATAAAGAAGATTAATCTGGGGTTGATTTATTCCTTTTTAAACAGGACTGTGGTTTCTTGTTTATTTCAATGTAAATGAAGTCACTGACAGATCTATGACCCATTTTCAGTGAGTAAGTCAGGGATCATTTATAAAAGTGGGACAAAGCACATGAAAAGAAATGTAAATGATGAATAATATGTAGTATGTTAAAAGAAAGGTTAAAAGTAGCATGTTTTATCGTGATGTATCGTAGATTATTTTTGTGCAATATATTGATTATCGCAGTATCGGCGTATCGTGAGATAATCGTTATCGTGAGCCATGTATCGAATCGTGAGCTGCCCAGAGGTTCCCACTCCTAGTATCCAGCCCTAATCTGACTGAAATATTTTACACAATCCTTTGCTCAAAAGTTTCCCGTTGTGTCCAGTTAAGTTTTGAATATCGACATTTCCCCTAATTCCCCTGTTTGATTGAATGTTTACAAATGTCATGAAATGAAATATGCCGCGTTTTTGTTGCATTAAAAATGGCGTATTATTATTAGTATTTAGGCGCCGGTATAAAGAAGTTTGAGCTGCTGCCGCCTGTAGAAACCCTGTGTACTATAAATGTCTCCTTGTTATTCTGGACATACTTTGTTTCCCGTTTGTAGCTGTCGCAGGTTGGTCGGTGCCACAGTGGTCGGCGTTGACCTCATGAGGTTCTAACTTTAGCCTCAGCTGTTGTTCCGTCTCCTCTTGTGCTCGTTTAATTAGATCAGCGTTTAGTTTGGGAACACATTCAGGAGAGGACTCTAAACCACAGAGTTAGTTTTATAATGACAATAAGAACCCACACAGGCAGGATTGTGTTTTATGCAAAGAAGACAAGGGAAAACATTGGGGAAAATATGGAAATACGACCACATTAGTCCAGTGCTTCGGTCTCTGCACTGTCGCTCAGAGAATAGACTTTAACCTCTTAACCCCCACCTGAACCGAGCACATTGTCTCCAGTTCAGTTTTACCCCAAATCTAAAGCTTCTCAGAGCTTACAGCCTATAGGCCTCATTTGAAAGCTAAGACCTACAGAACTGATCTAAGCTTCTGCCTCGTTATGACTGTCATGTTTTCATCACCGTGACATGTTTTGGTCATATTTTCGCATTAAAACATGACAAAAACAGAGTGAAAATGTGGCAAAAATGCATCGAAAACATAATAAAACATGACAAACAAATTACTAAAACTTGATAATAAAAACAAGGAAGAAGCTTTGATCAGTTTTGTAAGTCTTAGCTTTCAAATGAGGCGTTACCCTGGCCTAGACACTTGGCTCTAGTCGAGAAAATCAGCTCAGGCGAGCGCAACATGCTAGCAGTGTTTATTTTCTGCGGGAAAGTGAAGAGAAAGTTCTGTAAAATGCGTAGTCGGACCCGCTCATGCCCGATGACTCTGTTGACTCTGGCTGCCCTGATGTGTTGACGGGACACTGACAGAGAGAAAGTATTTTATCTGCTTCTTGCCCTTTACTCTAATTAATTCATGTTTATGTTGACGTTTTACTTTTTAATTGTATTTCTTCCTCCAGTTTCCAGCGCAGTCTCAGGCCAACAACAACTCCAGCCCCAACTGCCTGAGCGACGAGCAGCGAGCGGAGGCGGAGCAGCTCAAGACTGAAGGTAAGAGCTTATCCTCTTTTATTTTAGCCAGTGTCCTATATTTCAGGGCATTATTTGTGTCTTTCCCCTCATGTCTTCTTGTTGTTTGTCGTTCTTTACACATTTTTATTATGGGTTCCTTTCTTTGCAGGAAATGAACAGATGAAGGTGGAGAACTACTCGGCCGCTGTAGAGTTTTACTCACAGGCCATCGCTCTGAACTCCCAGAACGCCGTGTACTACTGCAACAGGTGAGAGGAGGAGTCACTGTGTCCGAATGTCCAGCCAAACTGGACAAAGTGCTTGGTTCGGGTGGGGGTTAAGAGGTTAAAAGGACGTGGGACTCGTGGAGCTTTTATAGTGAATCATCAGGACCCCCTATGCTAAGACTTGTTATTGCTCCTCTTCACTGTACTGTGCTTGTTCATTAGTAAATGACCCTTTGTGCACATGTTTCTGTTGGTGACTCAGGCTCACCCGTTTCTAAGCAGAGAGAAGTAAACACAGTGTGGACATTCTGCGGCGGCTAAATCATGTTTTCTTGTGTTCAGAGCGGCGGCGCTCAGTAAACTGGGGAACTACGCCGGAGCGGTGCAGGACTGTGAACAGGCCATCAACATCGACCCCAAATACAGCAAAGCCTACGGACGCATGGGGTAGGAAGACGGATGAGATAATCCTTTATTGATCTCACAACGGAGAAATTCAATAAGTTCACTCAGGGTGTGCAAAACAGACAGGAAATGTGCAAACAGTTAATAGACCCTTTACTTGTTTGTAAACATTCCGGGCTTAGCTGGAGGCGGGAAGCTCGATTCCTATCTACTTCCATTGTAGCTGTTGTCATAGTAACGATAAACAAATGTCTAACTGTTGTTGGAAATATCAGATAAACCTTATTTTATCGTCTCTAATGTCATTCCTCTTGTTCTTGCACCTTAAGCCACAACAGGACCACATGTTTCAGTTGTAGTTTTACACTTAAAATCACTAGTTTTAGTTTAATCTTATTTATCTTGATCACTTCCTGCCTCCAGCTGATGTCACTGATGATGTCACTGATGATGTCACTGATGATGTCACTGATGATGTCAGCAGTTAAAGGGTCTATAGTAAAAGAAAGAAAAAAATAATTGGTATCTTATGTACAATAAGTAAAAGCAAAAATCTTAAGGGGCGGAATTATAACAATAACAATAAATAATAAAAATAGAATACAAATTAGAACAGACTATAAAAAGTAGAATATCGAGGTGCAAGTTTACAGTCCTAGTGCAGGTTGTAAATAAGTGACGCTGATAGAGGTTATTGCACATGTTACTTTACAGTCTTGTACAGTCTGACAGCAGTGTGGAGGAAGGACCTGCTCCTTCTTGCACTGAGGGTGGGTGTCGCTGAAAGACTGTGACCAAACCAGGGCGATAAAGGAACGAGATAAAAATTGATCTTTAACCAAAACATCACACGACGCAAATTTTCATTGACGAGACGAAATGTTAGAAAGTGTTTCGTCAGATGTTCGTCAGAGCGGGAGAACGGTCATGTGACAGAGTCTGAACGTCACATGACTCTCTCTGCGCTTCAGTCTAAGCAGACACAGACCGGTCTAAACACAACACGACTGAATGAAAACAGCTGTTTCTGTCGCGTGTTGTTATTTCTCATAAATAAATAGTTAGTGAAAAGATGCTAACGTTAGCTGCACCTTTAGCTCGAGCTGTTAAATGACCGATAGTTTCCTCTCTCGGACAAATAGGCGAATAATCCAGGCCGTTTTCTTCATTCATGTGAAATGAAACGTATGTGACTCATATTTATCCATAAATAATCCACTGTCTCTTGAGGTTGGTCGGTCTTTATCGCGACTTATCGTAGCTGTAGTCACTCATTCTGCTGTTCGGACACTGGGCTGAACCTACTTTCCGCACGCTGGAGTTTCAGCTGCTCCTGATCCTTTTGTGATGATAGTTTTCATTTTAATGAACATCTGTAAAAGTGCCCAAACTGTAAATCTGTTTCATAAAATAAATGTTTTGTAACAATAAATCAATTCTGATAATATCACGCAGGGAGGAGAAAGTAATGGGCTATGTGTCCGAAACAGAATCAGGGACTATATACCGTAAATGCTCTAATATAGGCCGGGGCCTTTATTTACTCAAGCGCATGGAGGACGAGGCCTTTATTGGAACCAGGCCAAAATTAGAGACAGGCCTTTATTTCTATTTGAGGAAAACGGACGACCAGTAGAATGAAGAAAAACGAGATTTTTGTCCATTTGAACCTAAAATATTAGGTTCATTTATTTATTAACATTTCAAACACTTTCCCAGCGGCTGGAACATTGACGCTTTTTATTTTGTAGGAACAACAGGAATCGTTTCGCTGCTGTTAGCGGAACATTTACATCAATGTCACTGCAGGTTTCTCTACTTTAGTTTTTCCCGTGGATTTGGGATTATTGGTTGTTATCTCGTGTAAAGGCGAGTTTAGAGTCTAAACTTTAGACGGAGCGTTTGTGATCGATCATACAACAGACCCGAGAGATGAGACGCTCGCGGCGATTGGAGGAGTTATTTTGAGGCGTGGGACTGACCTGCACACGGAGCCGCTGGATGTGCTTTGAGGACGCGACTTTATTAAAACCCTGGAGGGTCACACAACATTTGTTACTTGCCCTGTTTCCAAGTGTAGTCAAAGGAGGTTTGAAAAGTGGCTAAATCTGTGTCAAAGTTACGCTTGGATCAGCTCCACAGCGTTCCCTCTCTCGGCCTGGGTTCCAGTTTGTTTACTTCCTGCACGTGAGTTATCGTTTACACGAGTATGAGACAAATTCCTATAGAGTTAAATTATCACCCAACCCCAGTTTCTAATAATAGCCCCGGCCTAAATTGGAGACCGGCTTTTAATTGTCTCCGCCAGCCACGAGCCCGGCCACTGATAGAGACCCGGCCGCTAATGGAATACAGGCCAGTATTAGAGGATTTACGGTAGTCTAATATAGTGCACTAGCTTGAAAATTCGAATAAAAATAACCTTTCTGCCCAACATTTCTTCATTAAAATTGCTGCTTCACTGAAATAAAATGATAATTATGCAACTGATGTCATCCTTCTGAATAAGTCATATTTTCAAAAGCTCTAAAACCTGCCATATGCACTTTAAGTTCATCATGATCAACCTTTATTCCAGACACGAGGTCCAGTTAAAAAACAAACGCACAAACAAAACAAGTGACGCCGCAATGTGAGAAAACCATAAATAGTGAGTTTCCCGAACAAACATTGAATCTGTGCGATAATAAAGTCACTTACAGTGAAAGTCTTATTAGGTTAAAGTCAATGTTGACCAATAATAAATCCCTTTGGCCTGAAGTGTCTCCCCGCCTCATGCTGTTTCTCCTCTGGCCACAGGTTGGCGCTGGCGAGTTTGAACAAACATACAGAGGCCGTGGGCTATTACAAAAAGGCCCTGGAGCTGGACCCGGACAACGACACGTACAAGTCCAACCTGAAGATCGCAGAGGACAAGATGGACACGTCCAGCCCGGTCAGTGACGCTGCTGTGAGTGCGGGACGTGACGAGTGTTAAAGCCTAAGGCTGATTCCGAAACCCTTAATTGTAGCCTCTAAGTCCTAACACTAGCCACTAATCCTTAACCTTTCATGGGGTCAACTGTTAGATCTCTATGCAGTTAGTGAACTTCTGCTTCCGCAGCATTTGCCCAATTCCACCGTCCTTACCCAGGGGAAGGGGAAGTGACATCACCAACAGCTGTTCTTCTTCTTCTTTAAGGATATTGGCAGGCAAACAAAAGCGTATGCCGCCACCTACTGTAGTGCATATGCAACAACATAGTGTCCAAATAAAGACATTTAAGGAGAGAAAAAATATCCAAATGAGCCATCACATTTTAGCTTTAGCCTTATTTTATCTCAACAGCTGTTTCATAAAGCTACAGTATGCAAATTAGCCATGTGGTTTAAGTTTCTACTAAATAAAAGCAAAAGCACAAACTGCCTCCATTTAAGCCATTTACTGAGGCTGTGTCTGTGCTGTGATGACTCTAACATGTATTTCGTCACTTTCATAAAGTTTGGCTTGTGCAGAATCTCTTATATATATTTGTTTAATGAATTGTGCACCTGTCAATCAAAGCATGAAGAATCACTCGAGGGTGGGGGCGAGGGGGCGGGCATGCGGCGCAGTGGCTTATGGGATGGCACATGGCTCTTAATTGCCAGTGAGGTAGCATCAGAAGCTCCTATGCTAAAGTGGCTATGATAGTTAGCATTGAGGCTCCTTTCCCTAACTCCTTCCTAACTGACAGCCCAATTCGGAGGCTTCTTATCATGGCGGACGCTGACGCACATCCGGTTTGGCGTTAGACCACTTACCAATTTCACGGTTTTTGAATCAGCCTAAATGTTTTCTGGTGTTTACACAGACGGCCGGGATGGGAGGAGTGGACCTGGCCGGGCTCCTCAGTAACCCCGGCTTCATGAACATGGTGAGTTCTGCTGTCTCTTTTGGCTTTTCCCCCCAGTTTTGCCCAATTTATTTTATTTTTTCCCAAAAAAATTCTTCTAATTTTTGCTAATTTTTCCACATTTTTTCCCCCTTATTTTTGCCACTATTTCTTAAAATTTCCCCCCAATTTTATATATTTTTAAACAATGTTTGCCCCATTTTTTAAATAAATGTTTTCTTATTTTTGCCCAATTTTTGTCTTGTTTTCCCAATTTCCCCCTCATTTTTGCTCATTTTTTAAATTTCTAATATTTTCCCCATTTCCCTCTGTTTTTGCCACATTTTTGTTTTTACAAATGTTTCTTATTTTTCCCCCAATTTTGTGTTTTTCCCCACCTTTTTTCACACATTTCTTGAGCTTGGAGACAAACCCGATATTGGGGCTGGGCGATATGGACCAAAAGTCATATCCCGATATATTTAAGTTGAATATCGATATACGATATATATCCTGATATTTTTTCCGCAAAGTGAGAGCTGTGAAATTAAATGCTAAGTCAAAGTCAAAGCCAAATGTGAGTAGTTTTATTGAAAACTCACTATAAAATGTAAATATACTGTATACATTGTATAACAAAGCTCCGTAAGGTGCACTTTTAAATAAAAAAAATTCTTGGATAAAAATAGCCTATAAAATAAAACAGGTCAGTCTTTTTCTGAGGGCAGCATTTATATATAAAGAGATAACAAAATAAAGTGCTCAGTTTAAGATAAACTTTTTTTTAAATCAGTTTGAGATTACCCGTTTCTTTTTGTTAACTTAATAGCTTATCTGAATTTGAAATATCCCGATATACGCGATATGGTCTAATTCCATATCTCATTAAAATATATCGATATATCGCCCAGCCCCGATATTGTAAATTTATAGATCTTCCACACATTATTGTTCTGTTTTTGGTTCTAGACGACAAATATTGTAGTATCGGTATTGAGAAAATTTCGTTCATGTATCGGTATCGAAAACCACGTGTCATTAAAGTCCTGGTATTAGATAAATGCCCTAATGATCACATGACCCGAGTCCCAGTGTTTTAATCGTCCCTGTTTTTCCTCCAGGCGTCGACGCTGATGAACAACCCTCAGGTGCAGCAGCTGTGAGTGACCGTCTCCTCAGACTTAAAGCTCAGCGTCACAGTGTCGCGTGTCTGATGTGAGTCTGTGTGTTCAGGATGTCGGGGATGATGTCCGGAGCCATGGGGGAGGACCGGGACCAGGACCTGGACCCGGACCTGCCACTGCTGCCTCTGCTGCTGCTGCTGCTGCCACTGCTCCATCGGGCGACCTGAGCGGACTCATCCAGGCGTGAGTTTGGAGACGCTGAAAGCTTTAAATCTCTAGTCTTGACGCCGTAAATCAGTGTTTCCCCAACCAGGGGCACTCGAAGATTTAGCAGGAACCAGTCCAATTAAAAAAAGGTTAAACTGAGCTTCATTTTGAAAGGAAAAACCTGCAATAGAATGTATAGGTTTGGGAGTATTTTAGTTTATTTTGAACACAGACCAATGGCCGCTGGCAGAGCAGCCAGCGGCCATTGGTCTGGAGCCTGATCACACGCTGGAGGGTAATGTCTGCCTTGTGGCGCTCGTGTCTGTCCTGCAGGGGGCAGCAGTTCGCGCAGCAGATGCAGCAGAACAACCCGGAGCTCATCGAGCAGCTGAGGAGCCAGATGCGGAACAGAACGCCCAGCGCCGGCAACGAGGATCAGCCGTGACGCCTCCAGGTACAGGCCTCCGATCCAAATAATCCAAATATGGTCATTTCCTTTGTGGGAGACGGCAGCGGCTAAAGACAGGAGCATGTGTGCATTCCACTCTTTAACCTCTTACCCCCCGCCTGAACCAAGCGCATTTTCTCCAGTTCGGCTTTACCCAAATCTAAAAGCTTCTCGACTGGAGAGCAACAGTGTAAGTAGTAGTAGTTTATTCAGTCATTTCATTCCTTTAAACATTAAACAAACATTTCCATTATTCATGCCGAACACGACCGAAAGGGGTTTAGGCTGAAGTGAAAACTTATTACGCCTCATTTACACCGAGTACGTTACGTCCACGGTCCGTTTTACGTACGTCAACGCATTCTAGTTTACACACGTCTTTAATCCGTCATGTAATAATGTTGCCTTTTAATCACATGTAAATCAGTAATGACAGCTTTACTTTGTGACTTTAAAATGCAATATAAGAGCTTACATTCATTTCCTACATTTGAACTTCATTTATTAGGGAATGTTTAGTGTTTATGTGTTTACCTGCACCTCGAGAAACATCACATGGAGCCACTGTTGGTCTGTGTCCTCCTCCTCCTCCTCCTCTCTCATCATCCACTCGTCTGTCCTCATCTTTCCCCCTCGGTCTTCTGCTTGTCTGTTGTCCTCTGGTCCTCCTCTCCTGGCCTCTGTACACCTCCGATCATCACCATCGTTACATCCAACGTCTGAAGCAAACGTGCTCTAGGTCCCCGGAGTTTCCCCAGAGTTTCAGATCATAGTCCGTGTGTGAGAGGAAAAGAAAGGCGGGCCGTTGGGTGTCAGTGCAGTCACGGTGCAGAGACTCGGCTTTAGCTCATTTTCGGTTGAATATCTTCAGAAGAGACGAGACGCGAGTCACGGACAAAACTTTTCCCATGAGATGTTGTTATGTTGTTCTGAAGTGGTGTTACGCTGTTTAATGTCCCACCGAAACACGTGGACGTAACGTACTCGGTGTAAATGAGGCGTAACCCAGTTTACAGACTTCCACGAGAAAACAAACATTTATAATAAACAATATCAAGTGTCAAACAGAAGAGAAATAAGCATGTATTTAGAATTGATTTCAACACACATTTCAATATTCCAATGTATATATGTATATATACATTTTGTTTATATAATACATATTATGTTAATTTATTTTTAACTAAATCATGTCGTCATTTACATCCATATTCATCCGTTATGGATCTATTAAAGCAGACCTGGGCAAATTACGGCCCGCGGGCAACATCCGGCCCGCGAGATGACTCAATCCGGGCCTCGACTTGTAGGAATAAATTCCTGAATATGTCCAAAAAAAAGTAAGTCTCTAGCCCATTCCTTTGCAGTTATGATTTTTAAAAGAAATTACCAGAATGCTCACTCCAGCCACTAGGGGGCTGCTTAAATAAAAATAAAAGGAAAGAATTCCACACGTGTCCAGCAGAGGGCACTGACATGAGAGATCAGGATATAAACAACACATTAGCTACAGTCCTGTCAGGCTCATTATTATTCATTTATTGAAAAAAAGTTTCCTCAACAGTATTTTCCCAATCAAAACATATTATTATTTTGGAGCTTTTGTTAATGGACTCCGGCAATACACTCCCCTTTTGGTCCCTACGGAAATTAACTTGGAGACCCCTGCTAATGGTAGAAGTTAACGAATATAAGAAGTTGAATAACCTAAATAATGATGCTCACACATGCGCGTCCTTGACTTGTTATGGCTAAATATTTACAGAAAATAATAGTCCTACTAAATACCAGTGTCAGATATTCAAAATACACAATTTAGTGTCATGTACAATAGGATAAAGTTGCAGAATAAGTTCGACTTATTGTTGATGCGGCTCCGACTCAATTCAGGCTTCTCATGTGGCCCCTTATGAGAATTAATTGCCCACCCTTGTATTAAAGTCTTTTCACTAGTTTCATACTTTATTCATCCTAAGCTTATATATTTTTGAATTTTAGTAGATTTATACAACTTTTGAAAGCTTTGACTCTCTCGGACTTCCTAGCTTTCTAGCTTTGCTTTTTTGAAAATGCCGGTTCCTCTGAGGTTATACTGACTTTTCCTGTGTTTAAAAAGCTGCTGGATGTGAGGAGGGAGAATATTATTATTATGGGCTTTGTACACTATTACTAATTTATTAAGATCAACAAGATCATGGATTTTCAATAGATTTAGTTTGTTGGTGCGTAGAAATCTGCTTTAGTGATAATTCTTATTGCCTTTTTTTGGAGTAGGAAAATAGGATGAGTATTGGCTTTGTAATTGTTTCCACATATTTCCAAGTAAAGGATTAACTGTAACTTGCTGCTCGTCTTCCTCCTCCTTCACACCATCTATAAACTGCGTCACTAATTCCTGTGTTTTTTCGTCCTCCGCAGGTTGGACCTTCTCAGCCATCGTCTTGTTGCAGATTTGGACTCCGGGGGGCGCTGTTCCCATCTCTGAATATTTCCCGCATGAACACGAGGAGGAGGAGGGGCCTCTCGCCAAAAGACTGTTGTTTTTAGGAAGAACATTTGGCGCCGAATGTCCCTTTGGTTTAATACGACTAAAGTGTAACACAAAGATATTTAAAGCGAGCTCTAGTAATGTTTATCCTTTAAACCCACAGTGACCGGCTGCAGATGTAAATGTAACACGGATCCGCGCTGCAGATGTAATGTAACACGGATCCGTGCGCGTGAGAGTGTGACTGTGTGAATGCGTCGTTTGTTTGGACAAATAAAATGCATCTAAACATTTTACACCGGTCCAGACGCCTGTGTTTTACTGTTTGTTTTAAGGGGAGAAGTTATTTTAAAGGAACAGGCCAGTGTTCTTCCATACTGAGATCTGTTCTTACCTGAGCTTAGACGAGTTGATGCGTACCTGTCTGGTCTTTGTGCCCATGGAAGAGCTCGGTCGCTTCTAACTTCACCCCGTTTGGCGCTATAGGAATAAACTGAGAGAGGCTAAATGCTAACAACATCTTTGGTCTTTTTACGTGACTGAGCGCACGCACAACGACAGTGGCAGGCCGTGGGTTTTCAGTCAGGGCCTTCAATACATACTTTTCAGTCATGTGACCTTTGTTGTTATTTCGGCCATTTTGAATACCGAAGTAGAATTATGCAGCACTACAACATGTAACAATATCTCAAGTCAGGATGAAAATGAAAGACGACTGATTGACAGTGGTATTTTTATGTCCTCGTAATCATTGCTCTAGAAGATAACGGTAAAAACACGGCCCCAGAGACGCACGTTTATGTGAAGAAACCAGTGAGTCAGTGTTTAAGCTGCATAAGATGTTAGCATGCTACCAGTTAGCATTTAGCTTCAATAGCTCAGCTCTGACCTCTCCAAGAGAAAGCCCTGAAGCACAAACATCTAGCCTTGGATACAACATGTGACAGAGGTCAGAGCTGAGCTGTTACTGTAGTATTTCCTCAGTGTTCAGATGTGAGACACACATGTGTTTATCGTGTTGAAGCCATTGACAGTTGGTTGACTACCGGTTGCTAACCGGTAGCATGCTAACGTCTTGTGCAGCTTAAACACTGACTCAGATTGAGACTCTGTCGACATGACAAACTGTAAAAATCCCAGAGAAAGGTTTTCTGTTTCCTCTTTGAGTTAATTTAGTCTTCAGAGTGAAGCTGATCTTTAGTTAATCATGCTTTAGCTCGACAGACAGAGATGCTACGTCTGTGCCACATTAGCTGGTTATATCACATAAACGTGTGTTTTTACTGTTATCTTCATGAGCAATGATTACGAGTAAATAAAAATGCCACGGTCAATCACTTGTCTTCATTTTCATCCTGAGTTGAGATATTGTTACATGTTGTAGTACTGCATAATTCTACTTTGGTGCTCAAAATGGCCGCCAGAACTATGCGTGATGTCATTGGAAATGCATCTATAGCAACCTGGGTTCACGCAGTCAAACGCATATAAACAGATCGACAACAGGCGTATGGATAAAACTGCCTTTTTGCGTGGCACTTGTTCGCTAAAGGATGTATCAACAATGCAAACCAAAGCAGCGGTGCTTCCGCCCCCAAACAAAAGCAAACACCTCCGGAAACACACGACACATGACAGGCGGAGACGAGCGCATTGGAAACAGGCAGCTGATTTTAGAAGATGTTTGTTGACAGAGCAAGACCTCAGAGATCAACGCAAAATCCACTGTAATAAAAATATACTAAACTTAAAGCTTGGTGCTATGTGAGATGCTTTTGTAGCGCTCGTAGCCTCGTACCTGTTCCCTGCCCGAGTCCCAGCATAGCTGGCAACTCTTCTCCTGTCCGGGGAGCCAAGTGTCTATGTCCCGCTGCTTTGCTCTCAAAGCTCTTCATAATGAAGGTGCACACAATATCCGTGATCAGTAAATCCACTTCATTTTGCCTCGTTCGGACGTTTCCAAGAGGAATATCGTCTTGGTTACATTAGCGGTTTTCCCAGGCGAGGAAAGCGAAGGGGAAGCTTCTGAGCTACTGAAGGCCCTGGGGGAGAGCTGTCAATGTAGATCAAATTCTGTTTGGATGATAATTCTGTCAGTCACGCTGGCTGTCGATCATGTGTGCGGCCTGAGAACACGGGGCCTGAGGAGGAGCAGCTCGCCGGATGTGTTTAAGGCACTTTTGAGTAGGAAATTACAGTTACATCAACAAAACCAATATAAGCGACTCAACTGTACATTATGTAAATAAATTAGAAATTAAATATACTATTAAAAAATATTTTAAAAATTGTTTTACTAATTTGGCCAGGGCTAGCAGAGAAGGCCCTGCTGGCCCTGACGGCACACCACTGCACAACGACCAGACAGGTTAGTATCAACTCGTCTAAGCTCGAGTAAGAACATATCTCAGTATGGAAAAACTGTGGCCTGTTCCTTTAAAACTATCAAGAACAGCAACTGTTGGTGAACAAATAATCAAACCAGAGGCAAACTAAGCACTGAAATGATAACAGGTCAGTGAAGCCATCTACACTTTAAAGCATCACCTCGTAGAATTTTACCCAATAAATAACATTCAAATACAAGCATTTATATTATTTTCATCATTGGAAAAATACCACATAAATGTACAAGCAAAATGAGCCTTTGCTGTGAGCGGCTCAGCTCTCCTAAGACTTGACGGTAACTTTACCGGGAGTGGGTACGTCTCCGGCTCGTCTCCATGGAGATGTGGCTAAAACGGATAGGTCCCCGTCCAAATCCATTCTTTGATTATCCACCACAAAAAGAGCATTTTCTGTTTTCGAGCTGGTCATTAGGAGCATGTTTTGTACTGATGGCATTCGTAGTCCAAAATGTTACGCAGTGTCCCTTTAAGTAAACCACTTTAAAGCACCACCTCATGACATCAGCAGGTGAAACAGAGCGTTATGAGCTCTACAGTCCACACCTCCAGGAAGTCATAATCCCATTTAAAATCTCAGTTTTTGGAAAATAATATTAAGATCTTAATCCCTGCCTTAACCAAGCACATTTTGACCGGTTCAGCTTTACCCAAATCTAAAAGCGACGTGTAAATAAATGGCAACCTCCATCTCTCATGGTACAGCTGATTTTTTTTTTTTTTTGCCTTTTCCTGCGCTGCATTTGTGGTTTCTGTTCCACATTGTTTTATTTGATGATTTTGTTTGTCTTTGCCGTGTTTTTGTGGAGGTTCAGTGGATTTTACTGCAGATAGTTCATAATGGTCCTGAAGAAGCAGCTTTTTAAAAGTACATTTCAAAACTTTAGACTAACTTTCACGGAAACTAGAAAAAAACTCGCCTGAGAGGTCATGAAATGGATACAAATGCTTTATAATTAGATGCACTATGTTTTTCCCACTAATACACTAAAGAAGGAGAAATAAATGTTCCACTACAGGGGGAAAAAATCAGGTATAGTCCCTTTAATAATAACTGCTTCTTAACTTGGTAGGTGTGGTAAGAGTTTAACCTCTTAACCAAGTGCATTTTCTCCTGTTTATCGTGAACAAACTCTAAAAGCTACAAAAGAGACGTAAAAAAGGATAGAACGTGACAATGACAAAAAGCTTCAGGAATATGACGGAAAAGTGACGTCAACAGGCAACAACGTGAGGAAAATCTAGATCCGTTTTGTAGGTCTTAGCTTTAAAATTAGGCATTACACTGGTCTACAGGCTGTAAGTCCCAGTCGAGAAGCTTTTACATTTGGGTAAAGCAGGAGAAATTGTGCTCGGTTAAGGAGGAGAGGTTCAAGGAAAAGCCAATACGTCACCGCTGCGTTGGCCAATCAGCGCCGCCCGGACACAGAGAGGCGGAAGTGTCTGGACCTGCACCGACCTGCACCTGTTTCCTTCAAGAACTGCTGCAAACTCCGCTTTCACAGGTATTTATCCGGCCTTTAAACATCTACTCCGGGTTTTTCTAACGTCTACTAATAAATACCGTTTCTACTGATCAAATGTCAACGTTTAAGCGGATTTATTGTCTTTTTGAGTGCGCTAACACCTGAAGCTAACTGCGCTAACGGCTAACAACAACATCATCAACATCTTTGATCAAACATCACTAGTTTTATTTTGCGCAAATGACATCCTAACTTGACTTTAAGACTGATATTGCTCATTAGAGTCACACGGTCTAGACTCATGTTATTGATAGAAAGTTGCTTTTATTTAGCTCATTCTGTAAATGAAGATGATTGTAGTCGAGACACAGTGAACTTCCTCTGTCCTTTGTTTTCACCTCTGCACCGTCAGTGTCCGCAAACTTTAGGAAACTGCAGGCCTAGAGGAAAGACTGACGTGGAGTTTAGCAGAGGAGGAGAGAGTCGAGGATTCAGGCAGTAAAACTAATCACACCTTGTAGATTCAAATATAAATAGGGCACCATTACATTTTTATTGATACTTGGCTTTCGATATCGATACCTTAACAATACTTTTTCCGATATCTATATTAAATTATTTGTCATCTAGACTTAGAAAACGGAACAAAAACGTGTGGAAGAGCTGCACATTTACAATACCGGGTTCATCTCCAATGTCAGGAAATGTGTGAAACATTGGGAATAATATGGGGGAAAATTGGCAGAAATAAGGAAGAATTGGGAATAGGCCTGAAACAACTAATCGATTAATCGACAACTAATCGATTATTGAAATAGTCGACAATTATTTTAGTAATCGATTAATGGTTTCCTAGTAAACACAGACTCAAATAGAGCAAAAATGACATGAAAATTGTGTATTTTTTATGAAAACCTACTTTGTGTTTAAAGTTAGGGTCTGTAGTGTTTTGTACATTGAAAATTTCATAAATATCTGTCTGTGTCTCATCCAATCAGAAAGCAGAGCCTCCAACAAACATTCACTTTACTCCATCAACATGTCCTCAAGCGATGCCACTTTAGCTTTATGTGATAAAAAAAATTGAAAAAATACAATTTTCATACACCATTCACAGCCTAGCAATTAATCGATTAATCGTGAAAATAATCGGTAGATTCAACGATTACTAAATAATCGTTAGTTGCAGTCCTAATTGGGAAATAAATTGGGTAAATAAAGGAAAAATGGGGGTAAATAATAGTAATTAAAAAAAAAAGTAATAATAAGGGGATACAATTCCCAACAAATTGGGGCCAAAAATTAGAAAAACCCAAACATTGGGCAAAAAATGGAAAAGATAGGAATAAATAAAAATTTTGAGGGAAGAAACATACATTTTAGCTGGAATAACCCTGTCCCTGGACCAACAGCATCAACACCTGGATTTAAGGAGAGAGTAAAAATACTTTAATCTTTTTGAAACCGGTAGAACCTAAACTGATTTTCTAATACCAGTCTGGTTTAACGGTGCCCATCCCTGAATATAAATGTACCAACGAACAGAAATCTAATAGTTTTGTTGACTATGTGTCTCTGTCCAATGGAGCATTGTGCTACAGTTATTACATTATTTAGAATTTCCTTTTCAATCAAAAAAATGTAGAGGCACGTCTTATGGGCCGGGGGGCGAGATGGACACCTCAATGAGCAGACAAGAGAAAATGCCTTATTCATGATAATCGTTTAATCTCACTTGTTTGTGTTTAGCTCCACCTTTCTGTCATTTTATCTCTGAAATGTAGGTCAGTGTCAGGCTCTTTATTCTTGGAACAATGGTTTTCAGACAATAGAACGTACTGGCGACCAGTGGACTTAGAAACACTGTCTCTCTCACTGTGGTCTGTGTCCATTGTCTATAGAACCGCCGACGGCTACAAACTCTTTTATTTTCCCGATACCAGACTGGATTAGTTTAACGGTACCGAGGCCTAGTGACTAAGGGTTCACACCAGCTTTTTTTTGTATTGAACAGCTCAATGTGTTATTTTTTGTTCGTTTTATGCACTTAGCATTCGTTGGAAAGATACAATAAATTAGACAAGTAAGTTATCCGGCAAACTTGATTAAAAATGTCACATCTTCATATTTTGCTAAATAAACCTAATCCAAACCATTTTTATAATCTTAAAGGGATATTTCAGGATGTTTGACATTGGGCCTCATTTCCTAGTTATCCAGAGTGTTGTTGATGTCTGGAGATATTTTCTTAAATTCATGCAGTTCTTATATTTGAAGAGTCTAGTGGCGCTAGGCTAGGGCAAGGCTAAAGCATTTCTATGGTATCAGTTAGCCTGCATTAAAAACAGTGTGACCCACTCCACAGTGCACCTGAGGTAAATCACTTATAACACCAGACTAACCATATAAATGTCTGTGTTAATAGAATAATGTTTGAAATATAACTGACCTTGTATCACATGAATTACCGCATTTTGAGGGACTATTTTCTCGCAGATCACTCCGCCGCTGCGTTAGCTTACAGCCACGAAGCTGATGCTGCACAAATATAAGTTATTTTAAATGATTCTATTAACACAGACATTCATATGGTTAGTCTGGTGTTATAAGTGATTTACCTCAGGTGCACTGTGGAGTGGGTCAGACTGTTTTTAATGCAGGCTAACTGATACCATAGAAATGCTTTAGCCTTGCCTAGCCTAGCGCCACTAGACTCTTCAAATATAAGAACTGCATGAATTTAAGAAAAAATATCTCCAGACATCAACAACACTCTGGATAACTAGGAAATGAGGCCCAATGTCAAAAATCCTGAAATATCCCTTTAAGCTTAATTGTTTTCCTGTTTCTAAACTTAAGCCTTTTCCAACTCCTCGCCGTAACCTTAACCAGTTAGATAATGATCCATATCAAACAAAATAGCCGAACCATCGACGGCATCGCAGACACTTCCTAAAAACAATACTATTATATATATATTGTTTTTTGTTGTTTTTTGTTATTCTTTTCATACAATGAAAGAGGAAGCCATAAATGAGAATGTTAGCTGTTAGCATAGCATTCCAATCTTTCATAGGAGCGAGTTTAAAGGAACCTTTCACACCTTGCTGGGCGACTTCTCAGGCTCCCTACAGGAGTCTAAGTGGACGGAAGGGCATCTGAAGCTCCTGTCTCTCTCTGCAGGTGCAGCGTGTGATGTAGTGGCGTCCGGAGCAGGTTTGGGATGGAGCTGCTGTGGGTGAAGCTGGCCGGGATGCTGGGGCTGTTCGGGCTCATGCTCGCGGGAGTCCTGCTCCCCGTGCGCCTCCTGCTGGTGGACCGTGATAAGGCGCACAGGTACAGGCGGCCGCTGTCCCTCTGTAACGCCTTCGGAGGGGGCGTGTTCCTCGCCACGTGCTTCAACGCCCTGCTGCCCGCCGTGAGGAGCAAGGTGAGGCTTTACTGATCCCTGAACCTCAGAGCAGTGAGGCTCCATGGTTCTGTACGTTCAGTGGCACAACTTTAAATCATTGCATACCAGGAAAAGTTCATTTTAGATAATCATTTTATTTCAGTGAAACAGTAATTTAAATGAAGAAATGTTGGGCAGAAAATTATTTTTATTTGAATGTTCTAAGTGCAATGACACATTAGTCACAATTATATGTTAGATTTTGTGGGGGGGAAATCCACAGCTTTCTTTAATTTGACCATTTTTTGGGATGTTTATATTTCACTTCCTTATTGGACACTGACAGGAAGTGACATAGATGAAGGCAAACCATTTTAAACTGTTGCGTGCTGGTGTATCAATGGGACATGAGTCAAACTACTCGGGAACTTTACCTCTATGTCACTTCCTGCCAGTAGCTTAAAAACACATAAAATGTACTTTTCTGCCCAACATTTCTTGCTTCACTGAAATAACTTGATAATTATTTCTTACAACAGATGTTAAGCTTCTAAATAAGTCATATTTTCAAAAGCATTAAAACCTGTCATATGCACTTTAAGCTACTGACAGGAAGTGGCATAGATAGAGGTAAAGTAGTTTGACTCATTTCCCATTGATGTAACATTGTCGGCACGGGGTCCGTGTATGATTCTTCAATAATTTTTCAAATTGAAATACAAAACGAAGTTACCTAGAAACGTCTGCTATGAGCATTTTCCGTTGTATGTAATGAAACAAAATCACTACTGTGTCCGTCTGCTGCGCCTCCATCTAGGTCCCTACCGGCCTGACCTGCTGCCCATAACCGCACCTTTCTCCGGGTTGAGGTCACTCTTCCACCTCCTCCGCGCTTCCACTTTTTGTCCTCATACCGCTCCAAGAGCAGGTGCACTGAATGCACATCACCGGAGTTTGCACAGTCACGTAACAGAGGTTAAGGTGGAAACTGGGATGTGCTATAAAGATCATAATAAACCAAACCCATGCAAACAGACTAAACTCCGATGCCCTGCTCATTGCAGCAGCTACAGCTGATGCCGGGTCACGTGACCCGGCGCGCGCTATGGAGAAGCTTGCTGCTTATCTGTCCATACATCTGATATTACAGCGTTTATAGAAATCTCCTGCAGCCGGACAATAATATGGCCTGTACCTCCGCTGTTGCAAACGAATAAATGATAATTCATGATATACGCTCTGAGCCTTGACTTTCAAATATTGTTTTTCTATTTTAGTATCAGATTGAAAACTCAAAATTAAAGCCATTTAGAATGATTTTGTTTCATTACATAAAACAAAAATGCTCATAGCAGACGTTTCTATGTAATTTTGTTTTTGATTTCAATTTGAAAAATGATTGAACGAATCATACACAGACCGCACGGCCATCCATCCATCTTCTTCCACTTGTCCATTGCCGGGTCGTGGGGGCAGCTGTTGGAGCTGCACCAGCCCCTATGGCCTCCTGCAGGTGGTGGGTCCAGAAGGACGGCCTCATGGTTCTAACCGGGCCTGTTGGTCTCTCATAAGGGGCTTCTGAACCGCTCTTTGTCTGACCCCCGACAACAGAGCTCCAGGATCATTCAGGCTCAAACTCCTCCACCACGTTAAGGTGGCAGCTCCAGGAGGGGTGGTCGGCACGGCAACAGTTTCAAATTGTTTGCCTCTATCTATGTCACTTCCTGTCAGTGTCCAATAAGAAAGTGAAACTATAAACATAAAAAAAAGAAAAGAAAGCTGGGTAAAATTCTTAGCTAAATCTAAAAAATAATTGTTTTTTTGCAAAAACTGTCTAATATGTCTTAACCCCCACCCGAACAGAGCACATTTTCTCCAGTTTGGCTTTACCCAAATCTAAAAGCTTCTTGAAAAAGAGTCAAAATGGCAACAAAAACGTGACAAAAACTCAACAGAAAAGCGACAAAAATTAGATGAAAAAGAATGTGAAAATAGTGACGGCAACAATGCTTTCAAATGAGGCTCTGGCCTTTAGGCTGTAACCTTTTAGATTTGGGTAAAGCTGAAGTGGAGAAAATGCACTCGATTAAGAGGTTAAAGTTTAAATAAATAGTTTGTAATATGTCTTAGGCACTTAAAGCAGAACCACAACTTGTTTACCTTAAAGAGGAGTATTCTGCTTTTTTCAATCACATAGCACCAGTCTATAGCATACTACAATGATGACGTAACCTTCTGTTGGTCTGTATATGCAGTAATTAAAATAACTGCCTTGAATAAAATTGCTCTCTCAAAATGGCTGTACTGAACGTCTTGAAATAGGCCTCTGTCTCTTTAAGAAGCTTTCCGACACGCCCCCTTCAGCACACTGCTGTGGCATCTAAACAACACTACTGTGCGGGGAGGGGGCTCTGCTGAGCTGAGGAGCAGTGGTTGGTGGCTTGGCTGGTGACGAAAGGTCCAGAGGCGTCTCCAGGAGGTGGGGGCGTTCCTAGGAGGACTGAGGCATAGCTACACCTAAAATGGCTGCCGTCTAAGTTTTTACTGATTACTCAAAAATATGTGAATGAGCCAAGGCAACACTCCAGGCATGTGTTTAATGAGGGAATGACATAATAACATGATATAAAGCTTGAAAAAGTCCATTTTACATAATACCCCCCTTTAATAGTCCTTCTGGCCTATAGACTGTCACCTTGTAGGTTTGGGTAAAGCTGCACTAGTTAAGGCGGGTGGTAACAGAGTCTCTTCCTCTCAGGTGTCGGAGGTGATGTCGTCGCTGCAGATGGCGGGGGATTACCCCGTGGCAGAGACGATGATGATGCTGGGCTTCTTCCTCACGGTGTTCGTGGAGCAGACCGTCCTGACGTTCAGGAAGGAGCGGCCGTCCTTCATTAACCTGGAGACTTTCAACGCGGGCGGCGGCGGCTCGGAGGCCGGCAGCGACTCGGAATACGACACGCCTTCATCTCCAGCCCCGCCCCTCACCGCCACAGCCACTCCCACCTGGACCCCGCCCGCCTGGCTCCGCGGGGCCGCTGCGCCTCGTCAGCCTGGTGCTCGCCCTCTCCGCGCACTCCGTGTTCGAGGGGCTGGCGCTCGGACTGCAGGACCGCGGGGACAAACTGGGCGGGCTGTTCCTGGGCGTGGCCGTGCACGAGACGCTGGCCGCCGTCGCGCTCGGCGTCAGCGTCGCCAAGGCCTCGCTGCCCATGCGGGACGCGGCCAAGCTGGGGGCGACGGTGAGCGCCATGATCCCGCTGGGCGTGGTGGTGGGCGTCAGCATCGAGTCTGCGCAGACGCTGGCGGGCAGCGTCGTGTCCGCCGTGCTGCAGGGACTCGCCGCCGGGACCTTCCTCTTCGTCACCTTCTTTGAGATCCTGGCGCCGGAGCTGGAGGAGAAGGAGGACCGGCTGCTCAAAGTGCTGTTCCTGGTCCTCGGCTACGGGACGCTCGCCGCGCTCATGCTGATCCAGTGGTGACGAAGTGAGGTCATCACTGAGCGCCAAAGACCAGCCAAACCCAGAAGGAAAGCTACTGCCAGAGGTCGACCGATATATCGCCGATAAAAGCCGATCTCTCCAGCACTGAAAGTGATAAAGACTTGGGCTGATTCCGAAACCATTCAATTGGTAAGAGGTCTACACCAAACCGGATGTGCGTCAGCGTCCGCCATGACAAGAAGCGTCCGAATTGGGCTGTTGGTTAGGAAGGAGTTAGGGAAAGGAGCTTCAATGCTAACTATCATAGCCACTTTAGCATCGGCCTGATCTACTATCATAGCCACTTTAGCATAGGGATTTCTGATGCTAACTCACTGGCGATTAGGAGCCATGTGCCGTCCCATAAGCCACCGTGCGCATGCCCCCCCCCTCGCCCCCACCCTCGAGTGATTCATGCACAACCACTGTTGATTGACATGTGCACAATTAATTAAAAAATATATAAAAGATTCTGCACAAGCCAAACTTTATAAAAGTGACAAAATACATGTTGTCGTCCCCACAGCTCAGTCACATGGTTTTAAAGAGCCTCCTCAGTAAATGGCCTAAATGAAGCAGTTTGTGCTTTTGCTTCATTTAGTAGAAACTTGAGCCACATGGCTAATTTGCATACTGTAGCTTTATGAAACAGCTGTTGAGATAAAATAAGGCTAAAGGAAAATGTGAAGGATCATTTGGATTTTCTTCTTTTTTTTTCCCTTTAATGTCTTTATTTGGACACTGTTGTTGGCAATATACAGTAGGTGGCGGTATGCGCTTTTGTTTGGCCTGCACTGAACTTTAAAGAAGAAGAAGAAGAACAGCTGTTGGTGATGTCACTTCCCCTTCCCCTGGGTAAGGACGGTGGAATTGGGCAAATGCTGCTGAAGCTCTAGTTCACTAACTGCATAGAGATCTAACAGTTGACCCCATGACAGGTTAAGGATTAGTTGCTAGTGTTAGTACTTAGAGGATATCATTTGATGGTTTCGGAATCAGCCTTGATGTTTTTTTTGCATTAGAAAGAGCGAAGTCAGGGCTTTAAAACAGTCCTCCCACACCTTGGCCTCAGAGAAACATCACGATGAAAATTGATTAGCTACAAGTTTGTTAAATATACAGTAAGTAAACCTGGACATACTGTCATTTTGAAGCAAGAGAGTTCTGTGCTTCAAAATGACATACAGCGTTCAATCGCCGCGGTAGTTTTAATCTCAGCAATTGTATTTTTGATCGCTGCGCAAAATGCCGTGGCTAGCAGCAGTATGCTAATGCTAACGGCATTAAGGCTGGGACGGAAACTATGATTGAATCACCTAAAGTAATCAAATATAACCGGCCACTGCTGGAGCTGCCAAGTATCGGCATCGGCCGTAATAAAACCTGTATCTGTCGACCTCTAGTTACTACAAGACGACTAATAATCATACATTTGTTGAGGCTGCGTTTAGGACATTCTAGAAAGTCATGTATAGGGATGGGTATCGTTAAGGATTTATCGATACTACTACTCTTATCGATACTCCTTATCGATCCGGTACTTTAACGGTACTCTTATCGGTACTTTAATAGAAATATATATAAGGTAGATTGAGATTACCGTATACGTAGGCATTAATCCTTGGTCTATATTATTTATTTATTACTCTACATTTCATTTCCACTTTGCGCATACACTTAATATATGGGAGTTAAAATACTTCACTTACGTTGCTATTTTTTTTAATCATTATTATCTAGTAAATAAGGCTGTTGGTTAGATTTGGCTGTAGCTCTGGGGACTGAGTCCAAATGAAAACTTAGTGCAGTAAAATAATGAACTGTTCAGCCTCTCAGCTTGTGTCCACTGGGGTCGACACCGGCTCGCGCTGACGTGCACGTGGAGCGCGCACGCATGTGCACGTACACGCCACTGTGTACGCCGTTTGTGGAAAATAGACTCCACCCGAAACTCTTTAGTTTGGGTATTTGTGAAAGAAGAAAAGTGCGAGTGGCTCGTCTGTCTGTTCAATACGAAGTCGTTACGTTTAGCTTTTTTTTTTTTTTTTTACCGCGGGTTAGTGGCAGCAGCTCGTAACACCGCGTGTCTTTCCCGCGTGCACCTGTCTCACTGCACACGGCTGCAGAGGGGAGACAGGCAGTGGCAGAGGGGAGACAGGCAGTGGCAGAGGGGACAGGGCAGTGGCAGAGGGAGACAGGGCAGTGGCAGAGCAGGGATGGACACCCTGCACTTTCGTGTGGGGTAGCGGGATGAACAGATCCGATGCAGCGAACGCATCCATGAGGGCGGAGTGATTATTTGAGCGCAGCAGCCCCGTTAAGAAGACCGTTAAGGCTGGAGCTTATCGGTCCAGGTGGACCGGCACACGTGGCCCCGGGGCCGTTATGATACCGGGGTTCGGTACCCATCCCTAGTCATGTAGGATCTGAGTTGGAGCCGAGTCCGATACAACTCAAGAGGAGAGACACGAGAAATGTCCAAATGTTTTCCCTGATCATTATTTGGAAGTGACACATTCATCTTAGAGCTCAAAGTCCTTTCATCGTTTTAAATATGGGCGTCACGTGACTCCGAGTGAAGACGCTGGGCTTTGACAGTTTTTGTTTCACGTGGATCTGTCCAGTCGTTACAGAAACATTAACCATGAACCGAGTCCAAAATGCAGCTTCAACAATAGGATTCTTCGCTGCACCAAGTCAATCTTTAGGTCGATTGTTGCGCCTTTCTTAATCCTGATCCAGGCCTGGCGGTAAAAGTTTGTGAACCATCGGCATCAATAAACCGATCTTGGCATCTCCCCTGTGCCCCACCTGCTCTGACCCGGGTCTAACGCAGTAACTGTGTGTCGTGTACTGTACTTAAGCCTTTATAAGAAACACGTCATGTAACTTATTCTTATCGTATGTTTGTATAGAAGCACATTTTAGAACCTGAAGTACATAAGAAACAAACACTAATGACTGCAGTAACTTCTGTCACTTTAGTTCTTAGATCTTTAACCAAACACTCCTGATTATTCTTATCGTCGTTTACGCAAATGGAGCTTCGACAATCACCTCGTCTGTCAGATGCCTCCCATTCCTCTAGAGCAGGGGTCTCGAACTCATTTGGACTGGGGGCCACAAATGCAAACCCAGTGTTGGTCGGGGCCGCAACAGACAAGCCTTTTTTATTAAGTCAATTATGATTTAGCAACTTTTATTGTTTGCTGTAATATACCTAAAATAGACTGTACATTAACTATCTGCACATTTTTAAGATTACAGAGGTTTCCAATGGGCCAAACATTTGCTGAGCTTCAAAATGAGAAATTAATACAGACTTAGACAATTAGTGTTTTGTAATTAATCTCATTTTGGTTCAGGTAAATTGGTTCAGGGCAGCAGTGAATGATCTTTCAGGAGTCAGGTCCAGTTTCTGTCTGTTAGCCTATTTAGAAAGAAATGTGAAATGTAAAACAAATGTCATTTTAATTTAGTGTAGAAAGGCCCAACCAGGGACTGGAGCTGATAATGAGCACTAGCAATAAGCTTCACCTCATGTAAATAATGTGGAGTCATTGGCCTCAGGCCTTTTCTGACCTACTGTTAGATAATGGATGGTGCTTATATTTTTTACCATCAATGTTGCTGTAATTATTTGCAGTATTTTTATACATTTCCATAATTCTCTATTTTTAATGTAACTATGGATCATGTGTTCGCACGTGTCCTTAAGATTACAGTAATTGACATGATGTGCTTCTTGTGTGAGCACACAATGTTGCTCTGAGAGAGAGATGGAGAGAAAAGGCTCCTCACTTTACTGTTGTGATAGCCTGGTTTTTACCCTCGTACTCATTTCGTTTCGTACATGTAGGAAATTATAATTGACCGGAGTTTACGGATGGCTAAGGCCAGGCTACTGTTGTGACGCTTTTAAACACTAATTACGATGTGTTCACTTTGCAAAGTCATAAAGGTAACGATGGTAAAGGAGCTTTTTGTCATGCTGCAGTGCTGTAACTTTCCAGCACATGTTAGCTGAACAACTAAAGTTTCTCCCTCGCGTTCTGACAGTCTCCCACCTGTTTCAGAAGCTCCTCTCTCTGTCCGCTGCTGTTAGTCCATTTCTGTGTTGAAATTAGTTGATAAATCATCTGCAAAAGCCCTGCATCTCCCTTCCCCTGTCGCGTCCGCAGCGGCATTGGCGCTACCGCGCGGTGCCTCATGGGAAATGTAGTTCTAACGTGTTAATGCAATTTACCGGCGGGCCGCATGTAATATAAATAAGCATCATCTCGCGGGCCGCAAAATTATCTCGCGGGCCGCATTTGCCCGGCCGCATGTCTGAGACTCCTGCTCTAGAGGATGTTTTCTTCTTCTTCTTTATCTTCAGACTTGCACAATACAGTGGCAAGAAAATGTAAATACACTGTGTGGAATTTCTCACATTTCTGCCTAAATTGGTCATAAAATGTGGTCTGATCTTCATAAGAATGAGTAAACAGTGTCTGCTTAAACTAATATTTAGATTTGATCATATTTGTATTGCCCATAACATGTAAACATTCACAGGACAGGGAGGAGTAAGTAAGTACACCGTCTGAATCTCACTGAACTGCAGCAGTTTTGTAAGAGGAATGGTCCAAGATTCATCCTGATCGTTTGAGCGTCTGATCTGCAACTACAGGAAAGCAGTTATTGCTGTAAAAGACGAGTCAGCAGATATTTAATACAAGGGTTCACTTACTTATTCTGTGAATGTTGTGAATGTCTCAGGTCTTTTGCAAAATATCTTGATAAACTTGTGAATTAATTTTTCTATTGATGAAATCACGTTGTCCAGGCCCTGAGGCAACAAAACAGCCCCACACCCTGATGCTCCTGCTCCAGACTTCAGTGAGGAGAGGGTTTAGATGTTGATGCTGATCCATTTGTCCTCCACAAATGATGTTGTGTGTTCCTCCCAAACAATTCAACTTTGGTTTAATCAGTCCACAGTATGTTTTTCCAGTAGTGCAGTGGAGCCTCCAAGAGCTCTTTCACAAACCAAAGTTGAACAGTTTGGGAGGAACACACAACCTCATGTGTGGAGGAAAAATGGATCAGCATCAACATCTAAACCCTCTCCTCACTGTGAAGTCTGGAGCAGGAGCATCAGGGTGTGGGGCTGTTTTGTTTCCTCAGGACCTGGACAACGTGACATCATCAATGGAAAAATGTATTCACAAGTTTATCATGATATTTGGCAGAAAAACCTGAGACACGAATCTTGGACCATTCCTCTTTACAAAACTGCTGCATTTCAGTAAGATTCTTAGTGGTGTACTTACTTATTCCTCCCTGTCCTGTGAATGTTTACATGTTACGGCCAATACAAATATGATCAAATGTAAATGTTTGGTGGTATTAGTTTAAGCAGACACTGTTTACTCATTCTTATGATTTTGATGAAGATCAGACCACATTTAGTGACCAATTTAGGCAGAAATGTGAGAAATTCCAAACAGTGTACTTAGTTTTTCCTCCCAGTGTTTGTATTTTCATCATATTGACCGTTTTATTGTGTATCTTAATGCTTTAATCCAAATGTCGCATGTGAACATATGGACTGAGTCGATTTTTCCCAAGTGCTTTTTTGATATGTTCTCGGCAAAACACTGGAAACTCTTTTGTAAATTATTATTAAACTTGATTATTACTTTTGTATTTAAGGAAATCAAATGTTTATGGAGTTGTATTTAAGAATAAATTCGTCAAAGTGATTGTTGTGTGTTCTTGCTCTCGTCGGCCTCGGTCTGACCTCGCTGCTCCTGCTGGCTCCAGGCCCGGTCTGGATCAGGACTTGATGAGATTATAGTGTGATGACGACTCAGTGATGGATGAGCCCTGACACCAGGACCAGGAAGACAGAGCTGAAACTCCTCTGCGTCTGCGCTGGTCACTCAGCTCCTTCCCAACCCGGCGTCTGGTCATAAGAAATACTATTTTCCCTCTGTAATTATGCTTTAGATCGATAACATCTGTTGTAAGTTTAATCATAGTTTTATTTCACTGAAGCAGCTGTTTAAAGCTGCCTTATGCAACTTTTTAAGCAGAAAAAAGTTGCTATTTGAGCGTGTTTGACCTTTCAGTGGAGTGGTTAACTTGGAGCCTTCATTGGCCTCTGACGCTTGATATTTTAGATTTTCTGGTAGGGTTTCTCTGCTGATGGAGCTGTCTCCATGGTTACATCTACATTCCATCCAGAACACCTGAATCCCTTAAAACCTGAAATCTTCTTTACCTTGAAACATCACGTGCGGCTTGAGGCCAAGTGTAAATGGTAACTTCTACAGCGCTTTTCTACCTTCAAAGGCCCAAAGCGCTTGTGAGATGTGGCCCTCAGACCTCAGGCTTCATGTTGCATAGACCATTCTCAGAGGAACTGTGCCTATTTGAATATAAACCTCAAATGAATGCACTAATCAAATAATTACTCTGTCGTGGTGGGCGGAGTTCCAAACATCAGATTTGCAAAACCAAAGTGACAGTGTCAATAGGCACTATAGGCCAGAGGTGCTTCTTTTTACTCACCAAATTTAATAATTACACAATCAAAAGCTCACGGACATTTAGTGAGACATTATGATTCCAAACCTAAGTAAAGGTGTGGGGAACTGTCTTAGAAACACCCAGTTTAATGTTTGACAGCATTGACCACCGTCTGTGCCCCTCAACGACTTGTACACTTCAATATGCAGCCCTTCAAAATTCATAACTCACTAAATCAGGCTATTAGATATTTAAAAATTACACTTATATTGTTCAGTCCAAGACTGTAAAGTTTGAAGTCTGTAGGAGCTACTAAAGCTCTTCTATTGTCGCACCAATGTGATAAAAGTGTATTTTTAGTAAATAAATTTATGGAGAAACATTGAGTCAGTGCAGTAAGTGAACATGTTATTGTGAAGAATGGGCATTTTTTGTTGTTTCCGAGTGAAAGTTTATGTTAAAGCTGGGGTACCTGATTTTTTGGTGTTGTAGAATACATTTACTTTTGCCTCCTCAGAGTATGTTGTAAACACAGCAAAACACAGATCTTGTTGTATTGTCTTCACCTAAAGTTTACTGAGCCATGGATGATAGAAGTCTAATTCATCCATCCATTTTCTTCCACTTGTCCGTTGCCGGTCGTGGGGGCAGCTGTTGGAGCTGCACCAGCCCCTATGGCTCCTCCTGCAGGTGGTGGGTCCACAGAAGGACGGCCTCATGGTTCTAACCGGGCCTGTTGGTCTCTCATAAGGGGCTTCTGAACCGCTCTTTGTCTGACCCGTCACCTAGGACCTGTTTGACCCTACCAGGGGCACGAAGCCCCCGACAACAGAGCTCCAGGATCATTCAGGCTCAAACCCTCCACCACGTTAAGGTGGAGGCTCCTGGAGGGAAGTCGAATCTAAATTAGTGGAATTTATCTTGGGGGTGGCCGCCCCTGCTTCACTTTGTCACCACTCAATGCTGTATATGATATGGGTTTGAAATGTGCATATGATTACATTCTTTGAGCAAATTGAATACACAGGAGGGACTGTGAGAGCTAGAAACAACCAAAAATGTCACTGTTTGAACAGGAAAAATCAGGTACCCCAGCTAAATCAGCTGTTTCAGATGATAATAGATGATAGAGTCGATCAGACTGTTTTGAACAGATTCAGCTCCATCATCAAAGAGAGACTAATCCTGTCACTACGGCGCGATGAGTGCATGAGCAGCAGAGGCGCGTGCGGGCCGGGGGGAGAAGTTGAGCTCGTGAGTTCACCTGTAATAAGCCTCTTAAGCCCCAGGACTCAGGAACTGAACTGGCCCCAGTGCGAGAGGCTCTGATCGGGCCGCCATGAGCTAATCCTCCGCCCAAAGCCCCGAGGAGCGCCCTGTCAGTGTCACGGACCCGAGACCTGAGACCCGAGCGCCCGGTCAGAGTCACGGACCCGAGACCTGAGACCTGAGACCCGAGACCCGAGTGCCCGGTCAGAGTCACGGACCCGAGACCTGAGACCCGAGACCCGAGCGCCCGGTCAGAGTCACGGACCCGAGACCTGAGACCTGAGCGCCCGGTCAGAGTCACGGACACGAGACTGAAGGAGGACCGAGTGCCCGGTCAGAGTCACGGACCCGAGACTGAAGGAGGGCGAGCACCGGACATCACTGGGTTTCACTGAGAGAGAGGTTCACGCAGAGGAAGAGGTGAGTCTTATCGAGCCTTTATTGCTCACGTTTGTGTCTAATCCTTAAATCTGTGAGTTTAGTTTGTTTTATTTTTCAACACAGGCCTCGAACTGTGTCTTCAAAAGCGCAAATACCCTTCGCCTTTGTTACTTATTAGGATTAGGGCTGCACAATATATCGCAAAAAATATCGTATCGTGATATTAGGTGATGCGATATCCGTATCACGAGAAGCCACAATCTATCACGACATCACTAAAGTCTTCATCGGACTGAGACGCATTTCCATTGACTTAACATGGTCGGCACGGCAACAGTTTAAAATTGTTTGCCTTCCCCCATGTCACTTCCTGTCGGTGTCCAATAAGGAAGTGAAACTATAAACTTCACAAATATGGTCAAATTAAGATTCTGCTAGGAATGTTCCCAGTTTCCCCATGTAAAGCGTCTTTGAGTGTCCAAAACAGCACTATATAAGTTTGATGTATTATTATATTAGTTTTCTTTAAATATAATCGTGTTAACTATGTTTTAGCAAAAACTGTGTCTAATGTGTCATATGCACTTTAAACATGTTCAAGATATATGAACTACAACTGTGTCTGATAGTTAGTGACGATAAGGTTTGACATTTGGGTATTTCTCTTAGACATTTACAAATCACATAATTCCACTATGGCACTCATATCGATAATTTTCGTTTTTTGCTGTGACCTAATACCCGCTTCAGTTTGTCTGCTCTCCGTCTGAAACCGTGATCCTTGTCCGTGGTCCTTGCAGTGCTCATTGTCTGTGGTCCTTGTCTGTGGTCCTTGTCTGTGATCCTTGTCCGTGGTCCTTGTCTGTGATCCTTGTCTGTGGTCCTTGTCTGTGATCCTTGTCCGTGGTCCTTGCAGGTGTTCGGGCTGGGGCCATGGAGGAGCTGCTGTTGCCGAGCGGCGAAGAGGAGACACGGTCATGTGACAGCGGGATGTTCACGCAGCCCAACGCCAACAGGAGGACGTCCATAAACCGACTGAAGCGGCTGTGGCATCGGCCGGGCTCCACGCAGCTGCGCGACAACATCCGCCACTTCTGCAAGAGGAACGGGCTCCTCACGCTGTCGGTGATCTCCGTCATCACGGGCTGCACGCTCGGGTTCACGCTGCGCGGCACCCAGCTCTCCACACAGGTGAGACTAAAGCCGTCGTTCCACATAGCGCGAACCGGCCAAGTTATGGAATCATTCAGAGGAGCCAAGCTGTATTAAAACAGAAAAGAAACCACTAAATACAACTATGAAGGTAAGCTACATGCAAATGTTATGCTAATACCAGCTAAAGCTGCGCTAACAGCGGCTAAATGCTAATATCAGCAAAATCTCCTTTTAGCACAGCGGTATGATGTTGTGAAATATTAAATCCATATGACCTGCGTGTCAATAGTGAGGGCTGTCCACTCTCTCGTGGCCAATCAGAGGCCAGAGTCTGTTCACGTCACATCAGACACGGGTCAGCGCTTTGGCCACAGCCAGAGGTCGGTCCCAAAACCTATACCTGGTCAGACCGGTTGGCCTTTGTTATGGAAAAGCTCCACAAAGCGGGAGAAAGAGCCATTCGGCTGATACGCGCCTGCACGTGGAAAAGAGCCTAAACTGCCCCAAATGCTGCACTCACAATCAACAACAGGGGAAAACATGAAGTCCTATTAGTGATTAAAAAGAAACAATACACAAGTATGAAACATTGTTAAAAACTAATTATTTATATTTTTTGCCCAATATTTGCCCCATTTGATTTTTTAATTTTTACATTTTTTTGTTTTATTTTCCCTTTTTTCTCTCATTTGTACTATTATTTTCCCTAATTCACCAATTTTCGCCTAATTTTCCCCACATTTCTTGACACTGGAGATGAACCCGATGTTGTAAATGTCGCTTTTTGCCATATTTTCATCACGTTTTCTTTCAAGCCACAAAAATTTGACCAAAACACGTCAAAAAAGCAACAAAAATGCCATGAAAACACAAACACAAAAACGTGACAGGCATAACAAGGAAGAAGCTTAGATGAGTTTGGTAGGTCTTAGCTTTCAAATGGGGCGTTACTCTGGCCTATAGGCTGTGAGCTCCAGTCGAGAAGCTTTGAGATTAGGGAAAAGGCGAACTGGAGAAACTGTTAAATAGCTTTCATTTGGAAATATTCATCTTGTACCTCCTGGCCATGTGTAGTTTTAGTTTGGTCAGTGAACGTCCCGGGATAAGGAAGGTGTGACGTGTGTTTGAATCTGGAGCCAGGACTTTCCCAGTAACAGAGCTCTTACATTTGTTTGTCCCGTTGTCGAGTTAAACCCTGATCTCTGCGACTCGGGCCAACTGTGTCGTCGGTTACAGAAGCCCGTCCTGCACAAATGTTCTACTGGCCTCCGGCTCACGCTCTGCTCCAGCTCAGAGCAACTTTAGAGTTTACATGGTTTACATTATGTCATTGATAATTGGAAATATAGAATGCTGTCAATTAAAACTCATTTGGAAGGAAATTACATTTAACTGACTAATTTACTCATGCTGCTCCCTTTTTTGTTTAAACATCTCTACACTCTTTACAGAGCTAAACATTTTCTTTACCTCAGCTTGGATCAATGAATTTAACAGATCCACAGATCATTTGTTTTGTCAATGAAACCCGCTCTGATTGTTTGCAGTGCCATGGCAACAGCGGGCGACAGTGACCAGAGTTGCAAATTGTCAACATGGACAGATGTGAACTTAAAGTGATCTTTATCCATCCATCCATTTTTTGCCGCTTTATCCGGGGCCGGGTCGTGGAGGCAGCGTCTGAGCAGAGATGTCCAGACTTATTTTTATTTATTTATTTTTATTTACAGAATAAGATAACAAGACAAGCTTCAACCCTCCAGCCACTCCCATTTGCATTCACAATCACAACCACAATCATCCACACAATCATAGTGTTTTGACAGGAACACAAACTATAAACAGAAAGGAAGCACAAAGCAAACGAAAATAATAGCATAAAAAAAAAAATGAAATCACTAATACCAATCAAAAATCCATAAACAAAATGCATTATAATTGGCAAAACATTTATGATATAACAAATGGCACCTAATATTTATATCTCTAACTCAAGTAAGCAGACATTCCATTTCTTTTCATGCTCAATTATTCTGTTGTTATTTGTTGCTATAATTGTTTCTAACATATACTGATGATAAACTCTATTCTTAAAGTGTTTTATACATAAATTTGATACATTTTTAGCTTTAAAAATAACAATTTTACCCATCAGAATAATCATATTCAAAAGGTATGTGCATTTACCCTCAAAAACACATAACACGATATTCTGAGGTGTGATTCGCAAAGCAATACCCATAGACCTTAACCATAACTGTACACTGACCCAAAACTTAGCCACATGTGGACAAAAATAAAACAAATGCATCAGGTCCTCCTCCTCATCCCCACAGAACCTACAACAGGGATCCTTTCCTATCTGCCATTTGAACAGAGATTTTTTTGTTTGATTTTTTAAGTTGAAATATCCTGGAATATGAGTCTATGTATGTATGTAGTTCTATAAATTCTTCTAAAGTAATCTTTCCACAAAATTGGATCATTAAATTCATCTTCCCAAAACAGGCAGATTCTGTATGGAAAAAGTGTGGTGCCTGTGTCTAGACTTCCTGATCCACGCACACCTCCTCCAGCTGTTCTGGGGGACCCCGAGGCCACACCAGGCCACAGAGACATGTCCCTCCAGCCTGTCCTGGGTCTGGGCCTCCTCCCTATAGGACATGCCTGGACCTATGACGTAATTTAATTACCTTTAAGTTAAGCTTATACAACACTAACCCGCGCAGTTCGCAGTGATCGAGGGCGCGTGATGGAGCAGCGACTCTACTCCGAGCTCCTCCCGAGTGACTGAGCTCCTCACCGTGTCTCTGCGAAGGAAACTCATTTCGTCCGCCTGTATCCACGATTTTGCCCTTTCCTTTAACAGCTCTATTAAGACCATGTAGAAAATGCATGTGTGTAACGTTTACTTTGAGTCACAGTGTGTTTGAAACCTGACCCTGGTCGTGTCACTGTCATGTTTTCAGGCGAAGATCTACTTCTCGTTTCCCGGGGAGCTGCTGATGCGGATGCTGAAGATGCTGATCCTGCCTCTCATCACCTCCAGGTCGGCTCCGTTTTACTGCACACTCATCATTAAGACAAGACATGTTTTATTTGCTCTACTGAAAGTGACCCATGTCAACAAATAGATGAAAAGGCGAGAACACAGTTTTCAATTAAACAAGAAGGAAGTGTCCACATTGAAATATCTAAACTGGTGGTAAAAGTGCAAACATTAATGTGCTTTTATACAGACTACATCATCCTGGGACATCCATCCACATCAACCTGCCAAAATCCTTAGTGATATTTGATTAGGTCATGTTTCCCTCAGATCAGGGTCATGTTTGCTAAATATTACACGCCTCCACAAACACAAGCAGAAAGTGCTCCAGGGTCTTGGCTCAGTGTGGACTTACCACCTGGACACCTGCATGGTCTGAGTGTTTCTGAGAATCCCTGTTTCCTGAAGTGAGAGATAATGCGTTGTGAAGGTCACAGCCTCGTTAGCCTCAGTTTGCCTCAGCAAAGCAGAGTCAGTGTTTCATTACAGTCTGTCTCCTTCACTGATGAAGTCTGTGGAGACATACACATACACGTGCATATAGAACGTGATTTAACTGTTATTTAACTGTTGCCGGACTAGGTGTACATTATATAAGGGATAATGTACTTATTTTCCCGATAATGACTGGCGTTCTATACATGATCCCGCTTATTATACGGCTATTATACAACACACACAAATAAACTTCATACACTTATGAAGGCAGAAAGGTTTATTTAATGATTTCCGCGGCAAATAGTTCCCAAAAGTTTGATCGTTGGCAACGATTGTTGTGATTCCAGGCAGTGTGGCTAGGCTAGTAGCAGCACGGCTAGCTACTTATTTGAAGGTGCAGTTGGAGAGGAGGAATGGTGGGGAATCTCTGGGTAAGTTCTTATGGACGGGGACAGAGATATTTATAGTGTATAATAACACTTTTTAACAGACAGCCTCCAGCCAATCAGAATCGAATATTCACCCAGACCATAGATACAGACGGCATCGCGTCATAGAAGGGGGCGTGGCTTCGCCGAGGGGGAAAACAGAATCTTTTGGGAAACACAATTTTTCACTCTTTTAAGCTGTTTTCTGTTGGAATATAAACGTTATCACACATGAATAAAGTCAAGTCTAAATCAGGTCCATATGATGATTATTCACAGCAGATTGTTCCGTAGAAGCAGAAAAACGGCAGTCGTAGCTAGTGCTAGCTAGAGTTAGCATTAGCACGATGCTAACATGAAGCATCATCTCCATTATTTATGTATTTATGGGCTGTTGAACCACTTTGCTCCTCTCCATGTCTTTGTATCTTTATTTGGTAGAAAACTATATTCATAATTCAGTGTTTGTTAAAGTTGTTTTTGAATAATTAGAGAAAGTTTAGATTTTTTCTCCAAATTGTTTTCCCCCTTAACTGTTTTCAAGCATGACCATATATGGGCGATTCCAGAGATGCCGTCTGTATCAGATACAGTCGTTAGCGTTAATATCTGTGTGTTTTGTCGTCGGGGCTGATTAACATTAATATCTCTGTGTTTTGCTGCAGTCTGATGTCGGGGCTCATTAACATTAATATCTCTGTGTTCTGCTGCAGTTTGATGTCGGGCTCATTAACATTAATATCTCTGTGTTCTGCTGCAGTTTGATGTCGGGGCTCATTAACATTAATATCTGTGTTCTGCTGCAGTTTGATGTCGGGGCTCATTAACATTAATATCTGTGTTTTGCTGCAGTTTGATGTCGGGGCTCATTAACATTAATATCTGTGTTCTGCTGCAGTCTGATGTCGGGGCTCATTAACATTAATATCTCTGTGTTTTGCTGCAGTTTGATGTCGGGCTCATTAACATTAATATCTGTGTTCTGCTGCAGTTTGATGTCGGGGCTCATTAACATTAATATCTGTGTTCTGCTGCAGTTTGATGTCGGGGCTCATTAACATTAATATCTGTGTTCTGCTGCAGTTTGATGTCAGGGCTCATTAACATTAATATCTGTGTTCTGCTGCAGTTTGATGTCGGGGCTCATTTACATTAATATCTCTGTGTTCTGCTGCAGTTTGATGTCGGGGCTCATTAACATTAATATCTGTGTTTTGCTGCAGTTTGATGTCGGGGCTCATTAACATTAATATCTGTGTTCTGCTGCAGTTTGATGTCGGGGCTCATTAACATTAATATCTGTGTTCTGCTGCAGTTGATGTCGGGTCATTAACATTAATATCTGTGTTCTGCTGCAGTTTGATGTCGGGGCTCATTAACATTAATATCTGTGTTCTGCTGCAGTTTGATGTCGGGGCTCATTAACATTAAATTATCTCTGTGTTCTGCTGCAGTTTGATGTCGGGGCTCATTAACATTAATATCTGTGTTCTGCTGCAGTTTGATGTCGGGGCTCATTAACATTAATATCTGTGTTCTGCTGCAGTTTGATGTCGGGGCTCATTAACATTAATATCTGTGTTCTGCTGCAGTTTGATGTCGGGGCTCATTACATTAATATCTGTGTTTTGCTGCAGTTTGATGTCGGGGCTCATTAACATTAATATCTGTGTTTGCTGCAGTTTTGATGTCGGGGCTCATTAACATTAATATCTGTGTTCTGCTGCAGTTTGATGTCGGGGCTCATTAACATTAATATCTGTGTTCTGCTGCAGTTTGATGTCGGGGCTCATTAACATTAATATCTGTGTGTTATCTGCTGCAGTTTGATGTCGGGGCTCATTAACATTAATATCTGTGTTTTGCTGCAGTTTGATGTCGGGGCTCATTAACATTAATTCTGTGTTTTGCTGCAGTTTGATGTCGGGGCTCATTAACATTAATATCTCTGTGTTTTGCTGCAGTTTGATGTCGGGGCTCATTAACATTAATATCTCTGTGTTTGCTGCAGTTTGATGTCGGGGCTCATTAACATTAATCTCTGTGTTTTGCTGCAGTTTGATGTCGGGCTCATTAACATTAATATCTCTGTGTTCTGCTGCAGTTTGATGTCGGGGCTCATTAACATTAATATCTGTGTTTTGCTGCAGTTTGATGTCGGGGCTCATTAACATTAATATCTGTGTTCTGCTGCAGTTTGATGTCGGGGCTCATTACATTAATATCTGTGTTCTGCTGCAGTTTGATGTCGGGGCTCATTAACATTAATATCTGTGTTCTGCTGCAGTTTGATGTCGGGGCTCATTAACATTAATATCTGTGTTCTGCTGCAGTTTGATGTCGGGCTCATTAACATTAATTCTGTGTTTTGCTGCAGTTGATGTCGGGGCTCATTACATTAATATCTGTGTGTTTTGCTGCAGTTGATGTCGGGGCTCATTAACATTAATATCTGTGTTTTGCTGCAGTTTGATGTCGGGGCTCATTAACATTAATCTCTGTGTTTTGCTGCAGTTTGATGTCGGGGCTCATTAACATTAATCTCTGTGTTTTGCTGCAGTTTGATGTCGGGGCTCATTAACATTAATATCTCTGTGTTTTGCTGCAGTTTGATGTCGGGGCTCATTAACATTAATATCTGTGTGTTTTGCTGCAGTTTGATGTCGGGGCTCATTAACATTAATATCTGTGTTCTGCTGCAGTTGATGTCGGGGCTCATTAACATTAATATCTGTGTTTGCTGCAGTTTGATGTCGGGGCTCATTAACATTAATATCTGTGTTTGCTGCAGTTTGATGTCGGGCTCATTAACATTAATATCTGTGTTTTGCTGCAGTTTGATGTCGGGGCTCATTAACATTAATATCTGTGTTCTGCTGCAGTTTGATGTCGGGGCTCATTAACATTAATCTCTGTGTTCTGCTGCAGTTTGATGTCGGGGCTCATTAACATTAATATCTGTGTGTTTTGCTGCAGTTTGATGTCGGGGCTCATTAACATTAATCTCTGTGTTCTGCTGCAGTTTGATGTCGGGGCTCATTTACATTAATATCTGTGTTCTGCTGCAGTTTGATGTCGGGGCTCATTAACATTAATATCTCTGTGTTCTGCTGCAGTTTGATGTCGGGGCTCATTAACATTAATATCTGTGTGTTTTGCTGCAGTTTGATGTCGGGCTCATTTACATTAATATCTGTGTTCTGCTGCAGTTTGATGTCGGGGCTCATTAACATTAATATCTGTGTTTTGCTGCAGTTTGATGTCGGGGCTCATTAACATTAATCTCTGTGTTCTGCTGCAGTCTGATGTCGGGGCTCATTAACATTAATATCTGTGTTCTGCTGCAGTTTGATGTCGGGGCTGTCGTCCATGGAGTCCAAAGCCTGCTGCCGGATGGGCGTGCTCACCGTCACATATTACCTGTGGACCACGTTCATCGCGGTGGTGGTGGGCATTGTCCTGGTGCTCATCGTGAAGCCCGGCGTGGGCACAGAGATGGAGAGTAACCGGCTCGGGGGAGGGCCCGTGATGACCTCTGCTGACGCTCTGCTGGATCTCATCAGGTAAAAGCTACATAAAGCACAACGCTCTGGGCCCGAGGCTCTAGCGGTCTACATGGGCCCATGTTTTCCTTTGTGTTTTAAAGGCAGTATTCAGCAAATGTACCTTTCAGAGATTTTTATTTACAATATTCTTCCCTCATACATCTTCAGTCCCAGCCCTAGTATTACCAGATACTAGGGCTGGGACTTTTGTGGCGATACGTATTACAATAAGCCCAATGCCCATCTCGACTGCACATGCGTGGGTCAATCAGGCTCCTACTAAACAAACCACACCTCCATTGAAATGTGTGAGTTCAGGTAGCGGAGCGTGAACACTGAAGTATATTGAGCCATAACCGTGAACTATAAGGCTTACAGGCATTGGTTTACAGACTATAAGCCTCAAGTGACATTTCACTTGGGCTGTGGGCTGAACTGAGGAAGAGAACATGGGCGGAGCCTCGTCCCCTCCAGTGAAACGGCAGGAAAATGGCTGCTGGCAGGAGATTCAAAGATTACTCAAAAATACATGAGTCAATCTGAGCTGGAGGCATGTTCTTCAGGAGGGAATGACACACTCACTCCAAACAAATGTCATCAACTCGAGGAAGTGCTTAAAAAACCTTTATTTAAAGGGCCAGGCCAACATGTTTCCACCACCAGGTCTTCGTCAGGGTTTAATGATTGGCGATACATGGTTTATAATACGATATGTGTGTCACAAACAAAGACGTACAAGGATAATTTGCAAAACGATATTTTGTCCCAGCCCTAATAAACACCCCTGTATGTTAAATAAATACCACACCGAGCTGAGATTCAGATTGCGTCGCCTCAAATACAGGTTTTTTAATCATATTTACAAACAAAATGCTGTATTTCAGATGATTACATTAAAAGTTGCTGCTTGTCGCTCACACGTGATTGTTTACGTGCGGTTGTTTTGGCCTTGGTCATAGTTTCCTGTTCCTCTCGCTGATCCCTTTAGCGCCGCTGCGTTTGGACGTTTTATTTTTAGCCTTAACTCCTCGGAGGGATAACTGACCGATAAGCTCGGTTCACCACGCGCCGCTGCTATGACACTGTGGAGGCCCCGCCACAAACACCCAGGCCACGCCCACGGCAGGCTCATCCCCTGAGCTGGTCGTGCACACGCGACTCAACAGGTTATTCAGCAATGCCACTGAACAACACAATATTTACTGTAACTTTGAGAAAAATCAATGAATTGTATTATTTAAGTGATTACTGAGGTCTAAGTACTGAAGTACAGCTGTAGAAAAGTACAGAGCACAAATCAGATTAAAAGTACATTACAAGTTTATATGAAAGTGTGTTGGACCTTTCACTGACCCAGTGGCCTCTATAGGACTCTCAGGATCGATTGTTTTTAGGGTTTCTGGTAGATTCTCATTGCTGATGGAACCATCTCCGTGGATACGGATACACCACAACCAGAAACTGGGTTTGTTAAGTGATGATGTCATCGCTCCACTTCCAGGTCTAACAGATCTTTAGCCCTATTCACTATAATGGGATTGATCTGATGTTAACCTGCTGTAGAGTCGACTACAGGCTCTTTCTAAACATCTGAGCACACAGAAATATCACATTTACTCTGGAGTTCTTTAGTGATGCTTTTCTGACATTCATTGTCAAATTATTTTTTCCATACACAATGAAGTCTTATTTTAAATACAAAAATATCTTTCCTGGAGAAACGGTGAGATATCTTATTCTGATTCAGTGTAAAACAGTTTTTGTCTTTTATCTGCTGTTATTTCAGCAGGAGATTCAGATAAAGCTGTGTTTTTGCTGTGTTTGTCTATGGGACTGTCAACAGTTTGGACCCTGAAGGAGCTTATTATTGTGTGTGACGTCACACTTAACAGACCCATTGATCCTTTGCCTGCATGGCCTGCTGTCCACTCCTGTAGGACCGTTTGGAACTTTGCTAACAGCCAATCAAGTCTGGAAAGGTTTTATGTCGATCCAATCCAAATGCCCGCTGGCTGCTCTGCCTTACATCCACAGCACTGGAGGCCGCCATTGCTGTAGTACCTCCATATAGCCGCTAGTCTCCCATTGAAAAGCATTGGACTTTAGACACGTTAAAAACAACTTTAATGCCCGGTGCCTAATTTTTTGGAACTGTCTAGAGCTACATATTCCTCCTGAGATAACGCTGGGTTAGTCACAATTAAAGAAACCAGGCTGGTTTTCCAAAGAAACATTTTAGAAATCTCGTACTAATGAGGGTCGGACTGTTAGGGTCTACAGTGAAGATCCCGCCCTTATGCCCTTTTTAGGAACATGCTTCGTCAGAGCTGGGGAGGAGGAGTCTGTAAATCCGCCATGATTTCCCCCTCGAGGGTGGTCATTATGGTAAACGGGAGGAGTGAGGAGGAGCTGTCTATTCTTTTTAACGGTCTATATGATCCAATCCCAGACCTGTTACAACAGGAACCGAATTAACCACTAGTCAAATATTTTCTTGAATGTACTTGATGAGAATAAACCTGTGTAGATGTTAATGCTTCATCTTGTTCCATCTATTGAAAGTGTTTTTGTCCCGCTCCAAATGTACATGGAAACAGTTCAAACAAGACAGTTGCTGATGACTCCTTGTTCCCGCAGTTTATGTGGCAAAAATGACAAGCTCTTCGGCGATGCTTCGTAAAAAAACACCAACTTCCTCGTTTAGAAATCTCCTCGTGCCGTTTGCGTCACATCCGGCTTTCCTCTGATTGATGCGCTTGTCGAACACGGCCCACGAAGACTCGAAGAAATCAGTCCTGATCCCAGATACAATTGGAAACGCGAGGATTCAGGTTGGACAGTCTAATAGATCCTGGAGCGTCCTCGAGGTGATCGTGATGGAAAGTATTAGCGCCGTGACAACCAGCCGCTCAAATACGCACTAATAAAGCACCTTTAAAGGGGGGGTATTATGTAAAATTGACTTTTTCAAGCTTTATATCATGTTATTATGTCATTCCCTCATTAAACACATGCCTGGAGTGTTGCCTTGGCTCATTCACATATTTTTGAGTAATCAGTAAAAACTTAGACGGCAGCCATTTTAGGTGTAGCTATGCCTCAGTCCTCCTAGGAACGCCCCCACCTCCTGGAGACGCCTCTGGACCTTTTGTCACCAGCCAAGCCACCAACCACTGCTCCTCAGCTCAGCAGAGCCCCCTCCCCGCACAGTAGTGTTGTTTAGATGCCACAGCAGTGTGCTGAAGGGGGCGTGTCGGAAAGCTTCTTAAAGAGACAGAGGCCTATTTCAAGACGTTCAGTACAGCCATTTTGAGAGAGCAATTTTATTCAAGGCAGTTATTTTAATTTACTGCATATACAGACCAACAGAAGGTTACGTCATCATTGTAGTATGCTATAGACTGGTGCTATGGATTGAAAAAAGCATAATACCCCCTCTTTAAATAAGTGTTTGCAGCTTCAGAGACATTCAAATGTGGCCTGAATTTCCTGTGTTACTGACCACCTTTGTAGATGGAGCAGTGGACGACGAGTGAATGTCCTGTTCATCTCTTTGTTCTTGTATTTTCAGAAACATGGTTCCCTCAAACCTGGTGGAGGCCACTTTTCGCAGGTAACGCCTCCTTAACTCCCTAAAACTGTATGAACCATTTGACCAAACAGAAATGTTCCTTAAAGCACGAAGTCCGCCTGAAACCTCTCCCTGTGTTTAGTATAAGACGGACCTGCTGCCCATCCTGAAGGTGCCCACTCGGACGGCGCAGCCCAACTTCGTGTACGTGATCCGGACGAGAGCGCCCCCAGTGGCCGGACCGTGTACCTGGAGCTGACGCCGCCGCCCGAGGTTCACTACAGGACGGGTCCCGGGACGAGCCAACAGATGAACGTGCTGGGCATCGTCATCTTCTCCGCCGTCATGGGTCAGTCTCCAAAACTCTCCCCGTCAGACACGAACACAAGCAAGGTCTTTCTCTCACTGTTACTTCAGGGCGCGGATGAGGCCTGGAGTTAAACATTTAAATCAGTCTTCTCAGTACCTGCTTGGCCCTGATACTACCCAGGCCAAGCAGGTACTGTTTCAGCCCAGCCCCACCCTACCCTACTCTACTTGGTTTGGTCCTACTCTACTAAACCTGGTTGTGTTTCCATTACTCAGTAGAATCTGATACTGTATCCATGGTTACCAGGGCGTGTCCATGGATATGGTTTTGCTTTTGGCTGAATCCATGAAACAGTACCTGCTTAACCTGGTTATGGTGCGTTCCACTTGATCTCGGAAATTTCAACTGAAACGCACAACTCCGTAATTCCACTCGGAAACTCGGGACAGAATCAGCAAACCCCGAGAAGAAGCACTTTAAGATGGCTGTGCCGTGAACGTTGACATGATAACAAATGTAAAAGCTTAAATAACCGCAGTTAATTTAGTCAGATGTTCTCAATAACTATAGATTATCAACACGGAAACGGATAAGCTTATACTGCTCTGTTCTAACGTCTATAATTAAACGGTTTAAAAAGTAATAAATGAACTAACATAGATGCCTGAAAATATTCACTGTATTTACAACAGTTATAATAAATACATTTATACTATTGTGAATATTACAAATTAAAGTTTCTCTGTAAACTGTTAGGGATGTTCGAACATGAGCAACAAATTGAGCAACTTTTACGGAATGCATTCAAACTCCGAAATTTCCGAAGCTGGACAACTGGAACTCTTAACAACTCGGAGAAAACGTTTTATCCTGGTTCGGATTATCCGACTTCCGACATAAATGGAAAAACCATCATTAGTACCAGGGCCAAGCAGGTACTAAAAAATTACACTGAACTGTTAAATGGCGCTGATGGAAACATTTCAAATTGCAGGTAAAGGAGAGTAGGGTATAGCTAACCAAAAAAATCTTTTTCGTGCTTATTTCATATTGATAATTATGTAAAATGCAATACACAAAACTATCCACCAGGGGGTTGCAGCAGCACGGCTCAGCACCCTGGCGCTCCCACGGCCGCATACGAGTGTTCTTCTGCACTGCTCTTAGGCCCATCACTTAGGACCCAACTTAGGCTTTATGACCCATACCAGGGCATAAAGCCCCAGACTCCCCGTTCTCTGCTCAGACACTCCTCCATTGACCCGGCCTGGATACAGCAGAAGAAAAATGGATGGATGGTTTGCTAAAGTTTAGTATTTGAACCTGATGTACAAAAAACACAGACTTTAGAAACGGTTTTGGCAAGCCATAGATCACGGGGACGTCTACCTGCCGTGGGCTTTGAGACAGGAGCGGCCTCAGCGCCGAAGATCACGAGCAAAGGAGGAAAAGTTAAAGGAGAGAAAAGTTGCAAGGATGGGTCACGTCGTCCGAAAAACACGTTCTTTAGTGAGAGAATAATTACAGTATGGTATATGTATCTGTTCAAACTAGAGTCAAAGTTTGTAATGTATGAGACCGAGAAGAGATTTATGCCGCCGCTTTTACTGGAGCGTGCTGGGACCGTAACAGGACTCCCCTGCCTCCATTACCAGGAGAATAACTACAGAAGTGTGTTTGAAACCTTTAACCTCTCTGCTTCCTCAGGCCTGTTGCTGGGCAGAATGGGGAGAGGGGCGCCCCGCTGGTCAACGTGTGTCAGTGCATCAACGATGGTGCGTCAATGAAGATCATCAAACGCGCCGTGTGAGTGAGTCCGCTCTGCTCCTCCAACCTTACGCACAGAAACCACAGAATTCATTTTTGTTATCTGGAACATAACAGTGTCAGCTCTGGCTCCGGATGCAAGAAGTCCGGGTCGATTCCCACCTGGAGGGGCCGTTCTGTTGTGGATTTGCATGTTCTCCCCGTGTCTGCGTTACGTTCTCTAACACTTAAAACATGTACAATAGGTTCCACTCTGGGCCGCGGGACTCCCCTGGAGATGAGATTCCAATCTCAGTTGGATTTTCTTTTTTTAATAAAGCCAAATAAAAAAGTGTCTACTGGCTCGTTTCCACCAGGCCCTACCCTACTCTACTCTACTTAGCCTGTTTGTTTTTTTCCATACTCTGGGTAGATCTGATACTGTATATCCATGGTTACCAGGGCGTATCCATGATATACATTGTTTAAGTGTGACGTCACGACTTCCGCTTTCCAGGTCCTGGCAGACCAGGGCAAAAAATATTGTGAGAAAAAGGCATAAAAAATCTTTTTAAAACAACCATTCAATATTTCTGAAACTCAAACACTACTGAAGCTACTTATTTCTCAGACTCATTAGCAAATAATGCCGCACCTACTGCTAAAAAAGTCATATTACTAAAGTAGCTACTTCCGGGAAGTATTAGCGTAGCTGCATGCGCCTTAAAAGCATATAAATCTCTGCTTAACCCGCGATGTAGATGTTGGTAAATATTTACTTTATAGCAGTAGGTACGCAGCATATTTTGGCTAATGAGTCTGATAAATAAGTATGTTCAGTTAACTCTCTGTTGAGTTCAGAAATATTGATTGTGGTATAAAGAGTTTTTTGTAGTTTCTCGCACATCTGCGGAACCGGAAGTCATGCTTTGCTTTGGCTGATCCATGGAAACAGTACCTGCTTGGCCTGGTTAGTAACCAGGGCCCAAGCAGGTGCTAAAAAAACAGTACCAGTGAACGTAAAATGGGCTTGGTGGGGAAACATGTTCAAATGCAGTAGGTAGGGTAAGAGTAGGGGAGGTGGAACGAGGCATTTTCTCTAGTTGGCTTTACCCAAATCTCTAAAAGAGCAGCAAACGAGGGATGAAAAAGCAACGATAACACCAATAACAATAGCGTCAAAAAACACGACAAAAAAAGCGTCAAAAGCAAGGAAAAAAGCAAAAAAAAAAAAGAAATACAAAAACGAGACCAAAAGAGACGAAAACACGTCAAAAATGCTTCAGAAATGTGTCGACAACGCAAACACAAAAGTCAGGCTCATTTGGTAGGTCTTGGCTTTGACGTGGCTGTGGCTCCAGTGAAAAACTGTTAGTTGGGTTTAAGCTCGGTGGAATAACAGGCTCTGTTTACTCCTGGACACACCAGAAAACAATATCCCCACACTTGTGAACGCGCTCTGGATCCGCTGACCTCGTGACTCGGCCCCGGCGTGTCTTCAAACGTGCCTCAGTGACATCACCCTTAAAGCCCCGCCCCTCTCCTCCCGGCACATGATGTGATTAGGGATAATCGCTCTGTGAGGCGGATCACCGGGAAGGCTGCGTCCGTCAATTCTTACTTCAGTTGCCAAAAACCCTTTTAACAAAGAACCAGCACATTTTCTCCAGTTCAGCTTTACCCAAATCTAAAAGCTTAACTTACTGAGCTCACATTGTAGGCCTTAGCTTTCAAATTGAGCGATTAACCCTGGCCTATAGACTGTTACTCCAGTAGAGAAGCTTTTAAGATGGGTTAAAAGCCGAACTGGAGAAAATGTGCTCGGTTATAGTGGGGTTGAGAGTTTTATGTTCAGAGTACAAAATAAACCAAACTTACCCGATGTTTATTTGATGCGCCGTTGTTTGTCGACGATGAGCTGGAGATTATTTATCCAGGAAGTAAAACAATATCAACAACATATTATCTTAAACTATATGATTAAGCTTATTCTAAAACTAATCCCCTTTTGATACTATCTTGTCGACAAAATAAACAGAACATAAAGGTAACTTGTTACCTTTCCGTAGGCCCTCTGGGGGTTAATTCAAGTTGTTAATGGATGTTTGGAGGGTCTTTCATCTCCCCTAGAGGTGGTTCTCTGGTCAGAAAACCACCAATTTTTGCAACTTTCTGCCACCGGGTCAGAGGGCGCCAATACACACTAAATGAGGAATCACCGAAGAAAGCTAACAGGCTACGGCAACTTAACGCAGGGGCTAGCGCCACTTCAAACAAGGCAAGGCAAGTTTATTTGTAGAGCACACGTTCAAAGTGATTCACAGTTGCATAAAATTACAAGAAAAACAGATAAAATCAATCAATAAAACATCAACATAAAGTTAATCAATTACAGTAAAAGGAAAGAGTGCAGATTAAAATACTTTCAGTGTCATATTCACGGGGTAAAAAGAGCTGTTTTCAGCCTGGATTTGAACAGAGTACTCTGATTTGTCAGAGTTGAGGCCTGTCTCACATCCTCATGAAGACTGTTCCAGATTTTAGCTTAAGCCTGTTTTAAATTCTATTCTCTGAGTGACAGGAAGCCAGTGCAGAGACCGGAGCACTGGACTAATATGGTCGTATTTCCTGGTTCTTGTCAGGACTCGAGCAGCAGCGTTCTGGATGTTCTGCAGCTCTAACAGCTCGTTTAGAAAGGCCAGTGAGCAGCCGTTACAGTAGTCTAACCTGCTGGAGACAAATGCATGGATGAGTCTCTCTAAGTCTGGTTTTGACCCTATTCCTCTGATCTTAGCAATGTTCTTCAGATGGTAAAAAGCTGATGATGTTATTGCTTTGATGTGGCTGTTTAAGTTCAGGTCTGAGTCCATGATTACTCCTAGATTTCTAACCTGATTTTTTGTTTTCAGAGCGAGAGACTCAAGGTGACTGATAACACTTTGCAATACCTTTCATTTTTTTTCTAGAGCAAAAGTTTAACATTGACATCTCGTTTCCTTTTTCACCTGCAGCGTCTCATCTTAAACTGAACCCCTGAGTCTTAAACATTAGGGCGTGTTGTCCCTAACCCTGTCCCTCCTCAGGTACTTCCCGTTCGGGATCATCTTCCTGGTGGCGGGGAAGATCCTGGACATGGCCGACCCGAGCACGCTGGGGAAGAAGCTGGGCTGGTACGGCCTCACGGTGCTCACCGGGCTCTTCGTGCACGGACTCATCCTCCTGCCGCTCTTCTACTTCATCCTCACACGCCAAAAACCCCTTCAAGTTCATCCGCGGGCTGCTGCAGGCCCATGGTCATCGCGCTCGCCACCTCGTCCAGGTCAGACGGCAACGAATTACGAAGCTCTGTATGTAGAGGAGGGAAAATAACACTAATAAAACCTGTATTAGTGAGCGTCCATTTTTCTGCAAAAACTCCTGCAGAATGAGAGGGACAATAATAGACTTTAGTTCTAGGACAAGTTCCTCACGTCCAGAAACGTGCTTAGTTAACCATTTTAAAGGGGATTACTTCAGGGATTTTTGACATTGGGCCTTATTTTCCTAATTATCCAGAGTGTTGTTTGATGTCTGGAGATATGATTTTCTTAAATTATTGGCAGTTCTTCTATTTGAGAGTCTAGTGGCGCTAAGAGCTTGTAGGCTAAAGCAATTATCTTATGTATTCAGTTAGCCTGCATTAAAAACAGTGTGACCCACTCCACATGCACCTGAGGAAATCACTTATAACACCAGACTAACCATATAAATGTCTGTGTTAATAGAATCATTTAAAATAACTTATATTTGAGCAGCATCAGCTTCGTGGCTGTAAGCTAACGCAGCGGCGGAGTGATCTGCGAGAAAATAGTCCCTCAACATGCGGTAATTCCTGTGATACAAGCATTATTCTTCCGTCACGTTTTTGTGGCTTGATCACATTACAAACACAAACCCAAAGTTTGGTAGGGCTTAGCTTTCAAATGAGGCGTTACACTGGCCTAGAGGCTGTCGAAAAGCTTTTAGATTGGGGTAAAACCGGAGAAAATGTGCTCGGTTCATGCAGGGGTTAAGGAGTTAACATTATTGTGCATTTTCTGGTTCTAGATGACAAATATTGTAGTGAAGGTATCGAAAAGAGTATCGTAAACCAAGCATCATTAAAGAACCATTATGGAGAAAGTGTAACGGTTCGCAGCCCCATAGGCCTAACGCGGCTTTATTTACTTTCATACAGACTCAATTAAAAAGCGGAAGTGAGGATTTAAAGAAACAAAATCATTCGCCTGAGCAGCTTCTCCTTTTGTTGGAGTAACATCTGTGCCATTTGGTTCTGCAGCTCGGCCACGCTGCCCCATCACCATGAAGTGTCTGCTGGAGAACTGCAACGTGGACCGGCAGATCGCGCGCTTCGTCCTCCCGGTCGGCGCCACCATCAACATGGACGGCACAGCGCTGTATGAGGCTGTGGCCGCCATCTTCATCGCGCAGGTCAACGACTACGAGCTGGACTTCGGGCAGATCGTCACCATCAGGTACATTATCCTCAGAGGCGCTGTTGTGGATTTTCTTACCACTCTAAAGTAAAAACTGAAGAAGTATTGTCTTGTCAACTGAGAGGTTTATTACGCATGCGGAGAACCCACACACAGAGAAGTCCATGTTAAGTTCTGCGGAACAGACTTTCTGACCAAGCTATATAGGCAAAGACAACACAGCAGGGCACAGGAATGGTGATACAGTATGAGACGTCACAGCAGGACCGTTTGGTGTGTTTATGCAGATGAGTGGCAGACGTCTGGGGTGCTAATACAATCGAGAGATGGTTTTAGAGCAAGACAGGAAGCCCTTTGTTTCAAGGACAGGTCTTTGGCCTATTGTCTTAGGTGTGAGAGGGGCAATCAGGAGGGCCCTCGTCTGGCGGTGCAGGATGCCGGCACTTTAGTAGAAACTCAGCATGTCTTCAGACGAGAGGAGCCAAGAGAGGGAGAAGGAGGGGGCTGGTCTTCTGGTGTATTGTTGCAACTAGTTTTAGTTAGTTAACTCTAAAAACTGTCACAACAGCCCTCAGTGGATTAATACGTATGACCTGTAGTATCTGTACTTTTACTAAAGTAATGAAACCAAGTACTTTGACCACACTCGTCTTGTTACTGTGGCTGAGGGGTTACCTCATAGCTCTAAAATCAGAACTGTTCATGTGGCAAATGTGGCGGCCATCTTGCAGTGTTCAGATTAGCCGATTTGTAAAGCATTGTAAAAGAGGGACATACAATTGACCTTTTACTATAGCTCCGCCCCCTTAGCAGTGGTTTGCTAGCTCCGGCAAGTAGTGGAGTCTAACCTGGTGGATTGAGGCTAAATGAGCTACAACGTGCAGTGGAGGAATATCATTAAAATATGCAATGAAGGCGCCGCTTCAACTGTCTTTGGCTAAAGCAGCGACTTCAGCAACAACACGGTCATGTAAACTCATCTAGTTCTCTACTTATGTTAGTCTAGTATTGATCAAATACGAGCGTTTTTGTTGAGTTAGCTGCTAGCTAAACATACAGGACTTCTGACTTAAAGAGAAGCCAGATATTTCAGCGGCAGAAACAGCTTTTTTGTGACAATGTCCAGCAGCGACAGCTCATGGGCGGCACGGTAGTACAGCGGTTAGCGCTCGTGTTTCACAGCTAGAAGGTCCGGGTTCGATTCCCACCAGGGACCAGGCCTTTCTGTGTGGAGTTTGCATGTTCTCCCCGTGTCTGCGTAGGTTTCCTCCGGGTACTCATGTACTCTGGTTTCCCCTACCACTAAAAACATGTACAATAGGTCAGGATGAATGAGAGTGTGTTTGAGAGTGCGCATGGGGACGACGGATGAAAATTAGCCCAAGGCTACAATCCGGCGTGGCTTGTTCATTAACTTGCACTGTCCCTACCAAATAAACCAATAAATAAAAATAAAAAATCCAACACTTGGCAAACGACAACACGGACGGTAAACGGGTATTAGCTTGGCTCAGAAGTTAGCGGGTGCTGTTTTCTGTCCCTTTTTTCGGCTTTGAAAGCGGAGAAACAGGTCCCGCTCCATTAGTTTCAATGGGAGGAGATCCGGTAACTTCACATGTCACGCACAAAATGTTGACTTTTATGAGCCAAACAAACAAAAAATAAGATATTTACATTAGTGTGGTCGAACATGGACGTCAGACAAAGCACGAGCTGTAAAGGTCAAATTAGAAAATCATAATAATAAGTGGAATCTCTTTTGCTTCCATGAGTCCTTGAGCAGAATGAACCCTCACAATATGGCCGCCAGAGCTGGACATAAGTTTGAGTAAAGACCTGTGGGTGTTTCTGTATCGGAGGCCGTGGGTCAGATTCCTGAGTGTTTCCTCGTCTGTTCTCAGCATCACGGCGACGGCGGCGAGTGTCGGGGCGGCCGGGATCCCTCAGGCGGGGCTCGTAACCATGGTGATCGTCCTGACCTCTGTCGGGCTTCCTCCTGATGACATCACTCTGATCGTGGCCATCGATTGGATCCTGTGAGTTCACAGTTCACCACACGAAGTCTCACCTGAGCAAACACACCTGACATTATCTGCAGAAATGACCGGTGATTAAGACTGACCCGGGACATGGATCGTGTCCGGCACAGATTGGGCTGGATTCGGGATCCAGGACTGATTCCGGTCACTAGAGGTCGACCGACATAGGGGTTTTAGCCGATACTGATTTTAAAAAGGTTAATGCTAGATCGTCTCCTCTTCTATAGATCTTTGAGTTGGTTTGTCTAAAAATATAACTCTGACCCTAACCTTGGCCCTAAGACTAATTTGTGTCATGAAACCTTACGTTCTCACAGCAGGCCGTCCCGCCGGAGCACCACAATCTAGCACTAATCTTTTAAAAATGTCTTTACCCTGTGTATGAAGCTTCTAAACTGTAAAATGTGTGCGTGTTGAACTGTGACTGTGACGCTTTATTAGGGACATAGGGCTGATTTATTCAGGACAATCAGTTTTAGTAGGTTCTTCAGCGTAGCTTAAAGCTGGGGTACCGGATTTTTTTGGTGTTGTAGAATACATTTATTTTTGCCACCTCAGAGTAAGTTGTAAACACAGCAAAACACAGACTTTGTTGTATTGTCTTCACCTAAAGCTTTACTGAGCAATGGAGGATAGAAGTCTGATCTAAATGAGTGTAATTTATCTTGGGGGTGGCCCTGCCCCTGCTTCACTTTGTCACCACTCAATGCTGTATACGGGTGTGAAATGTGCATAGAATTACATTCTTTGAACAATTTGAACACACAGGAGAGACAGTGAGAGCGAGAAACAAGCTTGGGCCAAAACAAAACAGGAAAAATCAGGTACCCCAGCTTTAAAGCAGTACTAAGTAACGTGTTTACCTTAATAAATCCTTTCCGTAGTCCCTCTGGGGGCAATACAAGTGTTAATGGGATGATTGGGGGTGTTTCATCTCCCCCTGGTGTCTCTGACCAGAAAACCATGTTTGCAACTTGACTGGGTCGGAGCAACCAATACACACTAATAGAACCACGAAGAAGAAGCTAACAGGCTAACGGGCAAAGCTAACTGCGGGCTTGCGCCACTTTAAACAGTATTTACAGCCAAGTTTGAGTGAAAAAATATTTCCATTGTATAACTGGATGTACAACATCCCTCTGTCCCTTCGCCTTCGGTCAGCGTAGTATTTACTCTCCAAGACATTTAATAAGATAAAAATCGCAACATGCTACGACACCTGCAGTTGCGCTTATGGCCTCTAGGGGCAAGAGTTACTTAGTACTGCTTTAAGACAAAAAAACGTCTCTTATGGTTCCAAAATAATAAGCAAAAGTCAATCTGAGGTGTACAAACGTGAGACCAATTCTCTATCATTTTCCGTTCCAGAGATATCAGACTTTAATTGGCATGAGATGGTCTGAAAGCTAATATTGGGTTAGGGTTAATCACTCTCGCGGCGCCCTGTCTGAATTCAAACAGAACAGATAATTGTGTCTTGAATGTGTGCTCTGCTTTTGACCCGTCCTCCAGTGTCTCTGTGGGACTTTGTACAGCAGTAAGACCCCTGTGTGTTTTAGGGACCGGTTCCGGACGATGATAAACGTCCTGGGAGACGCTCTGGCCGCGGGGATCATCGCTCACCTCTGCAGGAAGGACTTCCCCCTCAGCAAGTCCGGGAAGGTAACGTTACATAAACATGACACAGCTCATGTTACTTAGTCTTTGTAAGGTGTGTTTCGTGTAGAGCTGGGTAATGTGAAACGATACCAGTCTGGTATCGGAAAAAACAAGTTTAGTTTAGTTCTACTGTGTCGAAAAATAAAAGTATCGAAAGCAGGAACCGAAAAGAAATGTTACCTCTTTAGATCCAAGTTTTGATGCTGTGGGTCCAGGGACAGAATAGATACAGACGGCATCGCGTCATAGAAGGGGGCGTGGCCTCGCCAATGGGGAAAACAGAATCTTTCACTCTTTTTAGACATTTTTTGGCGAAATACAAACTTATTTATCACATACAAATAAAGTCAAGTCTAAATCAGGTCCATATGGATGTTTATTCACAGCAGATTGTTCAGTAGAAGCGAAAATACGGCAGTCGTAGCTAGCGCTAGCTAGCGTTAGCATTAGCACACTGCTAACATGAAGCATCGTGTTAGCATTCTCCGTTATTTATGTATTTATGGGCTGTTGAACCACTTTGCTCCTCCCCATGTCTTTGTATCTTTATTTAGTAGAAAACTATATTCATAATTCAGCATTTGTTAACCTGTTAAGCCCAGGGTTTTATTATTTTAGTCTCAGAGCTTGGATCTTGGCGTTTGGTCACATTTGAGCCCAACCCACTCTGAGTCACTGTGATTTGATTGGCTTCAGAGTTACACTGTAGGTCAGACACCGTGAGTGACAGTAACATGACGCTAAATAGTTACACTTTATTTTCTGTAAAAGGCTGAAGCCTCATTGCTCTTGAGTCACAGACTGGGAAGTGAAGAAGGAAGTCATGGAGACGCTGCGTTAGAACACTACACTTCTGCTGGATGTAACAATAAAAGATTGACATTTAAGTATTCCTTAGTAATAGGTGTGAAAATCCTGAATCTGTGATTAAAATGTCAGTTAATTATTAATTGCTCTCATTCTACAACAATAAACCCTTGTCATTTGTATCTGCTGTAGAATCATGTCCCAGTTCCTCTGATTCGTGGTGCAGCAGGACTGATGTGGTTTGCCAGTTTTGTTCTTGTTTTGCCCATTTTTCCTAATTTTTTTTGCTAATTTTTATTACTAATATTTTCCCCATTTATTCCAAATTTTATTTACACAATTTTTCCTAATTTTGCCATAATTTTCTCAAAAATTATTCCCCATTTTTCACACATTTCCGGACATTGGAGATGAACCCGATATTGTAAATTAGCAGATCTTCCACACATTATTGTTCTGTTTCCTGGTTCTAGACGACACATATAGGTATCGGAGAAAGTATCGTTCAGGTATCGAAAACCAGGTATCGTTAAAGTCCTGGTATCAATCAAAAAAGTAACCGTCCTCAGCCCTAGTTTCGTGTCGTTATGTTTACGTTTGTGTCTCTGTTTCCTCAGCAAGTCCCTTCGTACGGGACCGGGAAACCCCACCGCAGCAACAGCGTGAACCTCCCCATGACCAACCTCCCCCAGCGCAAAGACTCGCCGTTCAACGCGGACTGCATGAGCGACAAGCACACGGTCTATTACAACATCTGCCAGGTCTGAGGCGAGACCTGGAGACCTGGAGACCTGGAGACCTGGAGACCTGGATCACCTGGATCACCTGGAGACCTGGATCACCTGGAGACCTGGATCACCTGGAGACCTGGATCACCTGGAGACCTGGAGACCTGGATCACCTGGAGACCTGGATCACCACACGATGCTGCTCTGGGATATATTTGGACCAGGAGCTGTCCACCTGCAGACTCCTGGAGACTCCTCAGGTCCTGGTCTAAACTCTGGTCGTCCTCAGACTGTGAGGGGGGATTGCTCGTGAAGACGTCCTGCTGGAGTGAAAGGTGAAGGTCTGTGGATGAGTGCGGCTCACCTGGTGTCTGAGCTCCTCTCAGCTCCTCCAGTCCTGTCTTTTCTCTACACATTTGTGGTTGATTGTGTCTAAAGCTGTCGTCCTACGGGAGCAGAACAGGACGGGCCACTTGAGAGAAGTTCAATGAGCGAAGTGCCCATGTCAGGCGTTGCATTATGGGTAATTTAAATGTTTGGCGACCAAACGACACTGGTCACTGAGAGAGAAAAGCATGAAGGAGAGCTATGATTGAAAGTTGATGATTTAGTTTGTAGTCACTGAGGATTTCCTGTGAGGTAACAATAAAAGAAAAGGAAAAAGTCAGAAAGGGAAAGAACAAAGAGACGCTGTCAGAAGGTCCAGTCCTTGTTCATAGTTGGAGATGAACACTTTGCTGATCCTTGAAGGCGACTCACACATAGATATAAAATCGGCAACAACAAAGTCCAGGGTCTGAAACTGTCTCTGACATTGCATTGCAGAATCTTTAAGCAGGGAGAACTCGCTCTGCACCGGCTTCGTAATGAAACTGGTGCAGACTTTTGAATTTACTCAAATCTGAGCATTTTGATGCAAAAACAAAGACAATTTATAACTTGACTTTATAAAAAGTCCAGACACTTTGGGAGCTGGAAACAACGTTTTTTATTTGTGGCCAGACCGACCCACATAGATTAGACTCTAAATTCATTTTATTTTTATATTTTCATGATTTATCTGACAACAGATGTTTTAGTATAGGTATCAGAGAAAGTATCGTTCAGGTATCGGTATCGAAAACCAAGTATCGTTAAAGTACTGGTATCGAAAGGTTCCCAGCCCTAGCGCTGTGTGGCTACGTTCATGTTCTTCAAGTTTATCACCAACTTTAAAAAAAATTGAGACTGAGAATTAGCCCGAGAGTAATTGGTTTTAAACCAAGCACATTCGGAGAACTAGAGTTACTGAAAGTAACTGTGCTCATGAGAGCCATGTGGATTCAACTTCCCTTTGAGACAAAAACAACAGCTTTGTTCACTTCTATTCACTGAACTGTCCTGATATGAGGTTCCTCCGCTAAAGACAAGAACAAGGTTTAAATGAGTGTGTGGCCAAGGCAGCTCCGAGTCCGCGGGACGCGAGCACCGGGAGACAGACAGCGCCTCCTGTTGGCCAAATCCAAACGGGTTCTCTCTTGCATTTCGAGGCTTTTGAAATCCAAACCCTAAGGTGGTCTCTCCTGTTCTGCTCCTGTGGAAACGGGCCTCTGGATCAACACTGGGACGCACAGTTTAGGCTCCGTCCCGTCCCTAAAGACTCCCCTCGATCCCACTGCGCCTGAAGTGCCTGTCTGTGGTGATCTCTTCATGGGGTCTTCTCTGGCTTCAGTTGAAGTCACTCTTGTTTTTGAAGTTGTTTTTGTATTTGATTTTGTTTCTTTGTGGCTGGTTTGTGTTGTAGTGTTGAAGTGAAATCGTTATTGTTCATACCTCATCGGTCGACTGCAGCTTCAGACCAGGGGGAAGCACCGGGGGGAGGAAGACGTTCTCATACACTGTAAACTACAGGGTTAGCAGGTTTAGCCTGTGATCACTGTTCTCATGCAGCTGGACCTCCCGAAGTGCAAACTTGTAATGTAGTGGACCTGCCTTAACACTGACCTGCTCTGACCTCACTCCTGTTTCTGCCAACGCACAAACATGTTCACCTACTTTTATATTCATGTCTTTTGAAAAACCTGTCATTTGTTTCAACAATAAACTCTTCCAAGCAATGAATTTGTAAAATGTTGCCTCAGTGGGTTTTTAAAGGAGACGTATTGTGTTTTTTGTGATCTTTTATTCCACACACGTAGCATTTAACATCATCACGATATTGACCTAAAGCGAAGTCTTTGATTCAGACCTGCCTTTAAGCAAACTTCACTTCTACGTTTCTCCTCGAACCAAACCATCAAAACTACGGCTCAACCAGTCGCCGTGAATGTAAAGCATGTAGAAACTGATGGAGAATAAAGCACTGTGTCATGTTTTTAGTGATGGTGTTGTTGATGTAACATTTGTGTCACAGTCAGTCTTATTTATATTATGAGCTGTAGTTACTGGAGCCTCTCAGTGCACAGTACGTTACCCAGATGGAACCACATCACTGTAGTTTCACTCACTGCACAAAGGATTTGGGTAAAGCAGAACTAAAGAAAACATGCTGGTTAAAGTGGAGGTTAAGAGGTTAATGGAGTTTTTGGGGGGAAACCCACTGGTCCCGGGACCCACTTTAAATCCTAACCCACCAGTCTAAGACCTAACTACAGGAAAATACCCCAAACCAGTTTAAATGTAACTTCACTTGAGCTGTAAAAATACCGGCACTAATTATTTATTTTATCCTCGTGGGACAGAATCAATCCAAACCCTTGACTGCCCCCTTGTGGCTGCACGCGGCGCTGTGACAGCTGCTCTTTTTGCTCAGAGACCGTTTTAATCCGAGCACGTGAGGAGGAGACTCAGTAATCCACAGATTAACTCTGCACGAGCGAGGAGAAGCTGCTCACTGTGCCCTCTGCGTTTGACCAGCTCTCTAACTGCAGCCTTCATTCAAATGACTAAACAGTAGAACCATTATAATTGTTAATAATAATCATAATTAGTTGATTAAAAATGAGGGAACAATAAACCAAGATTGATTTCAACACACTGAGGTTTTTTTCTTAACCTGTTAACCCCCACCTGAACCGAGCACATTTTCTCAGGTTTGGCTTTATCTAAATCTAAAAGCTTCTTGAAAAAAAGAGTCAAAAAAGTAAATGAGGATGAAACCGCAATTTAAAAAGCGTAAAAACTGACCAAAACAAGCCACAAAAGAGCAATAAAAAAGTAACAAAAAAAGTGAAAAAAACACAATAACTAGATGAAAAAACGTGGAAAAAAAGCTACGGCAAAAATGCGAGGAAAAAGATTAGTGTAGATCAGTTTTGTAGGTCTTTCAAACGAGGCGTTACATTGACTCCAGTCCAGAAGCTTTTAGATTTATACTTCACTTTATCACTTACTTTATACACATACACATCTGTAAATATAATCCCACTGTTGTTCCAAGTCAATTGCTGTCGTCTTACCATATTTTACTTTTTATTTTGTATCTTATTTATTTAATATTCCTTATGCATGCCCCTAAAGCCTTATAGCTTAAAGTTTTAAAGTTTTAAAGCTTGTTTTTATCTAAATTCTGTCCGCATCAAGAAAGATTCCTAGTTTGTGAACCTGTTCTCAAACAATGGCAATAAAACCTATTCTGATTTGGGCAAAGCCGAACAGGAGAAAATGCACTTGGTTATAAGATAAAATAAGCCTTTATTAATCTCACAATGGAGAATTGACTTGTTATATTTAGCTCTCAGAAACACTCAGGCTGTGCAGGATAGACAGGAAATGTGCAAACAGTTAAACAATAAATAGAGGAATCTTATTTACAATGACTACCAAGAACTTTAAGGGGCAAAAACTATAAACAGTAAAAAAGTAGATAAATAAATAAACAGACTGTAATAAAAAATGTCAGTGTTAGCAGTGCAGGTTTACAGTCATAGTGCGAGTGGTTGATAAAGTGACGCAGATACAGAGATTATTCCACGTGTTACTTAACAATAGTGTTGTACAGTCTGACAGCAGTGGGGATGAAGGACCTGAGGGTGTCTCAGTCTTCCACTGAAAGAGCTGCTCAGCTCCTCTACAGTCCCGTGCAGTGGGTGGGAGGTGTTGTCCATGATGGAGGTGAGCTTGGCTAACACCCTCTTGTCCCTCACCTCCTCCACAGAGTCCAGAGCTGGCCCTCCCCACCAGCGTGTTCAGTCTGTTCTTGTCCCGCTCTGTGCTGCTGTATGAGAAAAACAACTCTAAGAAGTACAGTTACTTCAAAACGTTACTCAAGTAGGCCATACATACTTGAGTAAATGTAACTGAGTACTACCTGCCTCTGATTCTTTTGTAAAGACCATAAAAGTTTGCGGTCGGGATCCACACGGGTGCGCTGTCGTCACACACAGGACGTGACGTAAGTCTTGCTTCCGGCCCTCCCCGCGGCTAGCACACGTTAGCTCATATTAGCTCACGTTAGCACACGTTAGCTCCGATGCTAAAGCGACAGACACGTTTGTGAAACCAACATGTCGAAGAGGAGCCAGACTCTGAGAGCTTTGGTGACGGAGCGGCTGACTGCGGCTGCGGAGGAGATCTTTGAGCTGGTGGAGAGAACAATAGCGGAGTATGAGGAGGAACTGTGTCGCTCCAAAGAGGAGAACCAGAGACAGAAACAACAACAAGAACAAGTCCTGCTCCACGGTGAGGTCCTTACAAAGTCTAAAGTTCATGTTTTTGTTTTAATGTGTCTTATAAATAAAACCTCAACCGGATTCACTGCAAAACCCCCGACTCTGTAGTGGAAACCAGAGCTGCCGGATATTGAAACAAAGTTATAGGTGTGTGTATAATATACACCTACACACCTGTGACCGTCTCCACCCGATAGTTATTTTGTGTCAAGGAATCAATGTAACAGCTCACAGTTCTGTCCCCAATATAAACTCTACCATAAAAGTGTTTAAATATAGATCAATAGAGTTCGGGAATGTGATGTCATATCGCTAAGCATTATGGGATTAGCAGCAATTGTAAACTAATGGAGAATTTAAAAGTTAAAATACTGGAGTTATTGTTCACATTAAAACACTTGGACACCACAGTGTATTAGATGTATTTACCAGCAGTAACTCAGCAGCTAACGAAGTTGTTCCACGGCTTTTTTCTCCACTTTTTTATACTGTTTTTAGCTAATGTTAGTCAATGGAAATGTATGCTAACAGCTGCAAAGATGGGCATCTCCATGGTAACTGTGGAATTTCCCGAACTCTATAATGAAATTTTACTTCATCTGTTCTATCATTGGTCTGTCACACATTTTAACCTCTTAACCCCCACCTGAACGAGCACACTTTCCCCAGTTCTGCTTTATCCAAATCCAAAAGCTTAAAAAAAAAGAAGCGACAAAAAAGTTATGATCACGTTTGTAAGTCTTAGCTTTCAAATGAGGCATTCGACTGTTGCTCTTAAAAAAGTTAAAAAGCTCTTCCTTCTCGGAGAGCGCCTGCACAGTGCTGTTTCGCTGGAATATTCTGCGTTCACAACTAGGGGTGTCCATGGTAACCGATTAACCGTTAAAAATTGCGTAACCGAGTGAAAGCATTTTGCTCGGGTAACTGGCGTGTATAATTTGCCGTGCCATTGAAAATACTTGTAATACATTTTTGCACCAGCAGAGACCGCCAGAGCGCTCCCAAACATTTGTTCACGAGAAGCCGTCATGGCGCATGGCTAGTTTAACTTTTCAATATGAAGCGGGCCATAAACAGCACAGCGTGGGAGAAACGCTTTACAACCCAGAATGACGGATCAAAATGCAAGTATCGCATTGCAGAGCTTAGATATACTTCAACTTCAACAGCCGACACCCGGGCATCACTTAGGAGGTAGCTAGGTAAGCTAAAGGCACAAAACTCACCTTTCTCGTTATTGTTAAAACGTGGTGGAGAGATAAGTGTTGTTGTTGTTGTTGTTGTTGTCGCATGAATGACTGTTTCTTTGCACAATGTTTCAAAAAAAGCGGCTAAATGACTGCAGGTAAAATAAATAAAAATACTGTAGGGTGAACGCAAGTCAGTGACTTTGACGGCTCTGTCATTACCACTGCGTTTTATTTCTATAAATTAATTTAGTTTTAAATGTGTTCCAGCCATTTAATAAAAGGTGTTAACAATGAAAAACCCTTTCGCGTCTGTCAGTATAACGTAACGGAGGGGGGGGGAGGTTAGTTAGTGCGCACACTAGTGGTTAACCGAGTATTAACCGCTAAGGGCCTCGGTTAATGGTTAATGAAAAACTTGAAAACATGCAGCCCTAGTCACAACTTTCTAAAGACCCATAGCTTAATATTGAGGTGGAGCAGCTGAAAGTATCATACTGGTAACTATGGTAACTGTCTTTGTGCAGATTTATAGTCTTGGTTTGTTGCTAATTCCTCTGTTATTCCTGGGACAATTCACATAAAACAAAAACTGTCACAAAGTTCAAAGCCATCTCTTCCAGCTCGTATGAACTATGGTCTAATTATTTCCTCTTAAAGGCGTCGAAAAGTGATGACGATATTCAAAAACATGAGCGTGATGTTAGTCAGTAGAATAAGAGGTTTGTGAATCTGATTACTGTCAAACGATGATCAGGGAAAACATTTTGACATTTTCTTTTTGGATTTTTTTTTTTGAAAACCTGTGTCTCTCCCGTGGAGCTGTATTTGCACCTGCTCCAAATGAAATACAATTATATAACGTGAACGCGACCTTTAGCAGAAGTCGCTCGGGGAGAGCGGATATCTGCTGTTGTAACTTTGCAGTCATGAATCTGCAGCAGATTCAATGCAATTTGAGCTAATACTGTAATCTTGGGGCTGAATAGGCGGCGTTCACGATCTAGAATGTGATGATGTCATAATGTCAGGTGGAGCAGAAGCCAATATAACTCAGAAATACAGTTTTTGTCAGAAATCTCCAAAATGAAAATTAACAAATGATTTTCCTCATCATTGTTTGACAGTGACTGGATTCACAAGTCTAAAAGTCCTTTCTACTGACCGACATCACGCTCATGTTTTATAATAATAATTAGTTCATATGTGCTGACAGGAGACGGTGAACTTTGAAACAGTTTTTGTTTCATGGTGATTCTCCCAGTAATGACTGAGACAAACTAAGACAAAAAAATCTGCAGTTGCCACAGTAACCATAGTAACCGTCATAGAATTTTCAGCTGCTCCGCCTCAATTTAAACTGGGCTCTTTAGAATGGGGAACAAATAGGTAAAACAATCAAAAACCTCTGACAGAACAATCTAACCAATATTATTACAGTGGAAGCAGGTATGATGGAAATGAGAAACATGATCAATTTGAAGATGATACTTTGAGAATTATATTATATCATTGTGGTGATGATAATGTGTATGTATGTATATCTATGTATATCTAAAACACTATGACTATTTAAACAATAAGTAAATCAATAGAATGGTGACCAGAATGGTAATATAAGCAATGATAAAAAATAAGAGAAAACTATAAAACTAAGTAAATACACTCAGAAATCACAAACTTTCTATTTTCGCTCTATGTTTTCATACCTGTAAGTCTCATCAGATTTATTTATTTTTTGACATGTAAAAGCTTCGAATTATCAACGCTGCTAATCAATAATTGTATTTTGAATATGGGGTGGGCACTTATAAGCTTTCTTGCTTCGGCCTACTCCTTTTGAGTTATTATTTATTTTTATTTTTATTGGTTTTTTTGTGATAATGTAAATGTAATGATGTAAATATTGTAAATAATAACTCATTGTAAATAATAGCTAAAACTAGAAATGCAGCAATGGCTGCGCCATTGCGATTGACTGCGGAACTGCGGGAATTGAATGCAGAAATTGCATAAATTGGTTAATTTGCATAATCTAATGTTCATAAACTGGTAAAATTGCATAAACTGGTAAAATGCATAAACTGGATAAATTGCATAAACTGGTTAAATTGCAAAAAAACTGTGAAATGCATAAATGGTTAATTTGCATAATCTAATTTGCATAAACTGGTAAAATGCATAAACATTCATGTTGCATGAACTTAAGATTGCATAAACTGGTAAAATGCATAAACTGGATAAATTGCATAAACTGGTTAAATTGCAAAAAACTGTAAAATTGATAAATTGGTTAATTTGCATAATCTAATTGCATAAATCGGTAAAATGCATGAACAGTTTAAATTGCACAAACTGTTATGTTGCATAAACTGGTTAAATTGCAAAAAAAAACGGTAAAATGCATAATTAGTTAATTTGCATAAATTATATAAACTGCCAAATGTCATGAATCCTAAATGGCATAAATTGTTATGTTGCATAAACTGGTTAAAATGCGTAAACTGGTTAATTGCATAAATTGTTTATATTGCATAAACTTTTTAAATTCCATAAACTGGTCAAAATGTTGAAATCGCCTAAATGCTGAAATTGCAGAAGCTGCACAAATGGCTGAAACACTTGGAGTGCCAGAAATCCTATTAAAATGCATTGGCTGGATTTGCCATACACACTAATGGGGTAGAGACCACATAGACACCAATGCAAAAATTTCAAATTCCCGTAGAAAAAAACTGGAAAACTGCAGAAGGCCAATTTTTTCTCAAAAACCACAAGTTGTGGAAGCTGAACATGCACAAACTTCAGAAATTGCAGAAATTGCGGGAAAAATGCGGAAAAGCATGAATTTGCGGGAGCCCCATTATGCGTCAATGGGAAAAATCGTCCGAATATCGGCTGATTGCGGAAAAAATGTAAATCGCAGAAGTCCCAAAAGTAATAGCAGGATTCTCCTCAACATGCGGAACATTTTGATGCATAACTTGCAGAAATTACACAAAGCATGAAAGTGCTGAAAGCTGCAGAAAATCAGGAAAAATGTGTCGGTATAATAATAATAAAGAAACGGAAACCAATAATTGACTGCGGAAAGTTCCGCAGTCAATCAATAAATCAAATCAATGTTGTGATGTCACATGAACGAGACCCGGCGATGACGTCTAAAAGGCTGATATTTGCCGATAATATCATGCCTCCCTAGTAGGGCTGGGCGATATGGCCTATAATCTCTATCACGATATAAAAAAAGAAATATCACGATATAACTGACAATGGACAAATTACTTCAAAATTCCAGCCTTACGCCTATTTGGAAGATTAATGCAAAGATATTTCATTCTTTTTTTTAGTGCCATACTAATTTCCTCACAAATATGATCTACTCAAGCAGTTTACATCCTTCATTTCATTTCACTTTTTAAGCACCTGCCCCTTGTGTCTTACACAGTCAGTGTTTCTGCTGCTCTGATGGAGCTGAGTGTAACATAAATTATATCGTGCCCACAACGATATAAAAAATGACAACGATATCAAAAATTATATCGCGATAACGATATGCGATACGATATGGCCCAACCTTACTCCCTAGTTTCATCAGGCTTTGTTCCAGTCAATCTAACACTGATCGTAAATTAGTTTGCTGCAAATTGTGTAAAAACAAGATCAGCACCAAAACGAGGCTAGTGCGGAAACTCAGAGCCGTCGTGACTCTGGGCTGGGTTCAGAGCTGGTGAAGTCGATGCATCTTCAGTCTCACAAACTGATAACGTTTACTTTGTTCTCATCAGTTGTGTTTGTGTTGTGTTTATTCTGACAGGTTTCCAGATTAATTTACCAACTCAGGACGACGCTGAGCCCAGTCGACATCAGGACATCCCAGAGACTCCGCTGATTAAAGAGGAACCAGAGGAACCGAGCGTGAAACAGGAGGACGAGCAGCTCCCACAGTTCACCGAGACTCCCCCGAAGACCGACAACATCGTCATCACCAAAGTGTCCAGTCTGTGCGACGTCAGTGAAAAACAGAACCATGCAGAAGCAGGAAGTGTCAGGACTGTCCCGACGACTCGCACACAAACCCCCGACACGCCCGCGCAGATGGAGACTGAGGCCGACGGAGACCGGGACCCGAGTCACAGAAACAAGCCCGAGACGAGAGCGGGAGGGAAACACGAGTGTCCTTTCTGTACCAAGAGCTTCATGAGTAAACAGAAACTGGAGACGCACGTGAGGGTTCACACGGGGCAAAGGCCTTTCAGCTGTTCCATCTGTGCCAAAACATTTGCCCGAAAAGATCATCTGGACGTGCACATGAGAACTCACACCGGAGAGCGAGCTCACAGCTGCTCTGAAGGTGAGTCCATCAGCTCCTTTTCAATCCCATCTTTAAAAGTCTCTTTGCTCAATTATGAGACTTAAAGGATATGTCAGGATTGTTGACATTGGGCCTCATTTCCTAGTTATCCAGAGTGTTTTAAATTCATGCAGTCCTTATATTTGAAGAGTCTAGTGGCGCTAGGCTAGTGCTAGGCTAGTGCATGTCTATGGTAACTAGTAGCCTGCATTAAAAACAGTCTGACCCACTCCACAGTAGGAATGTGACAATATATCGATTTTCCGATATATCGCGATATTTTGCAGGACGATACGATACCGATACTTTTTATTCCGATATCGATACTTTTGATGATGTCATGCATGTTAATGAGTAACGTCATGCATATTAATGAGGCAGCAGTGCTCCACTGTTTTCAGTCAATAGAGGCCAATAATGATCATGAATTCAGTCAGACCAGCAGGGGGCAGCACTACAGTTTTAAGCACTTGGACCAAACACTGTCACACAAATACATTACTTTTAATGATAGTTTTTAAATAGGACTGTGGTTTCTTGTTTATTTAAATGTAAATGAAGTCACTGACAGATCTATGACACATTTTCAGTGAGTAAGTCAGGGATTATTTATAAAAGTGGTACAAAGCACATGAAAAGAAATGTAAATGATGAATAATATGTAGTATGTTCAAATAAAGGTTTAAAGTAGCTAAAGTAGCTAAAGTAGTTTTTTTTTAATCGTGATGTATCGTAGCTTATTTTTGTGCAATATATTGATTATCACAGTATCGGCGTATCGTGAGATAATCGTTATCGTGAGCCATGTATCGCGTATCGTATCGAATCGTGAGGTTCCCACTCCACAGTGCACCTGAGGTAAATCACTTATAACACCAGACTAACCATATAAATGTCTGTGTTAATAGAATAATGTTTGAAATATAACTGACCTTGTATCACATGAATTACTGCATTTTGAGGGACTATTTTCTCGCAGATCACTCCGCCGCTGCGTTAGCTTACAGCCACGAAGCTGATGCTGCTCAAATACAAGTTATTTTAAATGATTCTATTAACACAGACATTTATATGGTTAGTCTGGTGTTATAAGTGATTTACCTCTTTAGCTGTAGAAATGCGTTTCTCACACGGTGGTCAATGTGGAGATTTTTCTCTTTAACATCTTAGTTTTCATGTCAGAGTATAAAATGGCGTTTTGTCGTGAGTACTTTTAGACATCTCCTACATCGCGCCGCTAAAAACGGGTTCCCACACTTTTTCATTCACCTGTATTGACATGTTTTATATTCACGTGGACCACGGTGGCACAGTGGTTAGCGCTTGTGCTTCACAGCTAGAAGGTCCTGGGTTCGATTCCCACCTGGACGGGCCTTTCTGTGTGGAGTTTGCATGTTCTCCCCCTGTCTGTGTAGGTTTCCTCCGGGTACTCCGGTTTCCCCTACCACTAAAACATGTACAATAGGCCAGGATGAATGAGAGTGTGTTTGAGAGTGCGAATGGGGGACGACGGATGGAAATTAGCCCAAGGCTACAATCCGGTGTGGCTTGTTTACATGCATGAGACCCATGTATGTTCATTAACATGCACTGTCCCGACCAAATAAACCAATAAATAAATAATAAAAAATAAATAAAGGGCGGCCGACATGACGCTGTAATCCAAATATGGTCATTTCTTTCTGAGAGACGCTCGCTGCCAAATAAAGAAACAAATTCAGGTTTTTGTTCCACTGTAACAGACTCCTCAGTTTCCAGGCTTGGACGTAACAATATTTTAAAGTTTTTTTATGTCCAACTCCTGCCTGGTTTATTGAGCTTTAATGCTGCCTTCATGTGCTCTCGTAATTCCACTTGCCATGAACTACATTATTTGTTATATAGAACCATGAAACAGATAAATAATAATCAAATAATTTATTCCTTTCCTTACATTTAATTTCTTTTGCATTTGTATCATTTGTTTGAGATGAAACAACCAAGAAACTTACTTTAAAAACACACCTCCCATTTTTAATTTTTCCCCCCAATGTTTCCACTTTTTGATTTTTGATTTATTTTTATTTTTTCCCCAATTTTTTTCACTTTTTTCCAAATTCTCCCCCCTTTTTTCAACTTGTTTCACTTATTTTTTTTCTTTTAAATTTTGATGACCCACAGCATCAAAACTTTATATTTCTTTGAGTACTTTTTATTTGTTCGATACCAGTTGTACCAAACCTTTTTGAAACCACACTGTAGTTTAACATTTCCCAAGTCACGTTACACAGTATACAAACACATCTGGAGTGACGTATACAAACACATCTGGAGTGACGTATACAAACACATCTGGAGTGACGTATACAAACACATCTGGAGTGACGTATACAAACGCATCTGGAGTGACGTATACAAACACATCTGGAGTGACGTATACAAACACATCTGGAGTGACGTATACAAACATCTGGAGTGACGTATACAAACACATCTGGAGTGACGTATACAAACACATCTGGAGTGACGTATACAAACACATCTGGAGTGACGTATACAACACATCTGGAGTGACGTATACAAACGCATCTGGAGTGACGTATACAAACACATCTGGAGTGACGTATACAAACACATCTGGAGTGACGTATACAAACACATCTGGAGTGACGTATACAAACACATCTGGAGTGACGTATACAACACATCTGGAGTGACGTATACAAACACATCTGGAGTGACTGACTTCACTTCAGTCAGTCCTCGTGACTCAGTGTGTTTTGTATCTCGCGTGTTTGACTGACCTTGTGTGTGTGTTTGTGTTTTCTCTCTAGCGCCCTCTGGTGGCAGTTCCAGTGCGACGGTGAGTAAAGACGTCTCTGTTCTCTTCACACATGTGTTCCAGTTCTACATTTAAGTGTGGTTTTGTTTTTTTCTAGGGATCCACAGTGAAGTTCAATGTTCAGTACCGAGAGAAGAAGACTCACATGAATCTGAACGGACGCTCATATTCCACATTCCTCACTGAAGGTAAAGGTTTTATATTTATACTTTAATACAGTCTTATCTTTTCTTGCAAACGAGATGTTTTCAATTCTAGGATATTTATTAATAAACTGTATGTAATGGAAAAACATTAAACAAGGTTCACTGGACTTTAGGTTCCATTAACTTGAAAAACTCATTACAACCTGTGCATTAGTGCTGGGCGATATGCAAAAAACTTATATCACGATATGGATTATTTTATATCACGATAACGATACATATCACGATATACCACAATAAAGTCAGTTTTCATTTATTCTTTGAAAAGTTTGACAAAAATATCATTGCTTACTTTTTTTCAACTTTATTTTGAAGCAGTGGTTTTGCTATGGATAATTTATAGCATATATTGTCAATGTCAGGAAAAATGTGAGACTGCAGGATAAATGGGCTAAACATGATCTGACCAGAGTCAACACGAATTTAACAACAGAAATGTGTAAACTCGTGCGTAGAGAACGACTTACTCAGAGCATCATCTGCTCCTCAATATCAAGGCTCATATTACACTAAAACAAATGTAAATTGGAGCTTATTATCGCCATTTTCTCAACTTTAATGTAATGTTTAAGAAACAGTGGGCGAGCAGTTTGTATTGTACGTCTTTAGCTGCTCTACGCGCTGCCTGATCCGTCTCTTACCTCCTGCACCACGCCTCTCCTCTCTTCTCTCTCGTGTGTTTAATCCACGCGCTAAAAAGATCCATCACTAAAAAGCAGTTTAGTTGCCGTGCGTAAAGCAGTGAAACCACGCGGTGTTTAACAGGGAGAGAGAGCCCCGCGTGTACGTCCATTAGATGGCGCCGTTGCTACAGCAGGTGTGGTGGCGGACAGAGATATCGTAAAGCAGGGGGGTGTCGCAAAACCACAAGGCAGAGTTTCTTTACGAAAAAGTTCTTTTTTATTCTTGTTTATAATCACTTAATATAAACCTAGAGGATGCATAGTGACAAGACAACACTAATACATTCTTGTGGCCTATTTAATGAAATATTTGCTTTAATAATTGATTAAATTAGGTTAGAAACGATAGAAACGATAGAAGAGAAATGGCACGATAGGCACTTTTCTATCGTCCCCACGATATGTATCGTCATATCGCCCAGCACTACTGTGCATAACTCATATGGTTTATTAGTTATTCTAACAGCATTTCATAAACTAAAAACATTTGCAGCAGTGGCTGATTTTATTAAACTAGGTGATCCAATCATAGTGTGATCCTTTTGCGTAGCGATCGATGAGGTTAAAAGTGACTCAGTGAGGTTCTTAGCTTCAAAATGAGGTACAGCGCTCCCTCGCTACAACGCGGTTCACCTTTCAGGCCTGGCTGTTCCGCTGAGTTTTTTAGTACAATTTTCCTGATTGGCTGTCGCAGATGAGCCTCCTCTTGCCTGCAGCTGTCAGCGCTGCAGGTCCACAGCAGCACCGGCCATGAGCTGGTTCCGACTCCGCGTTTTACACGACTTTCTCTACACTTTTCGTGGTTTTAACCCGCCTTCTTGACCTGAAACTGATACGATAAAACTTGGGTTCGTAGCTACGTTGTCTTCAGTTGAACATCGCAGAGTGGAGACGAGATCAGCTCACCATGTTTCCATCCCACGTCTGTCAGAGAATCTAAAACCTTATTAGAACAAAACAAATCACCAGTTGACACCGGCATAAGGGAGACAGTCGTGAACTGGGTGAGGAAGTGTATAAAGTGTTGTGGTTGAGGGGTTGTCCTAAAACATGTATAATAATTGTAAAAATACAAGCCGTCTACACTGACTTCACGGATTTCGGCCTATTGCGGATATTTTTAGAACGAACCCCGCGTAAACGAGGGACCACAGCGTCTCATATTCACGTAGGCACGGTTAGCTCGACCTGAGGGGCTCTTTTAGGTCTGGGAGCGGCTCCTCTCGCCCTCTGGAGCGGTGTGGGAGCGGCTCCTCTCGCCCTCTGGAGCGGTGTGGGAGCAGCTCCTCTCGCCCTCTGGAGCGGTGTGGGAGCGGCTCCTCTCACACTGAGGTCGCCCTCTGGACCGGTGTGGGAGCGGCTCCTCTCACCCTCTGGACCGGTGTGGGAGCGGCTCCTCTCGCCCTCAGGAGCGGCTCCTCTCACCCTCTGGAGCGGTGTGTGGGTGTTGTGAAGGCGACTGACCTCGCGTCGACCTTCTGCCATGACATAAAACATAAAAGCATAAAAGCGCTTCCGTGTTTTAGGTTTTACTGAGGCTAACGATACGGCGACGCCCGGCGCTGGACGCGGCCAAACATGGTCCACAGCAGAGATCAGCTGTTTACTGGAGGTCTGGGCTGACGACTTCATCAACGCGCAGCTGTCCACCACCCACAAGAACAGCGCCATCTACGCCGTGTTCAGCAAACGGCTGCGAGCGAAGGGCTACAGCCGCTCCATCTCACAGTGTCGCATCAAAGCCAAAAAACTGCGTGCGGAATACATCAAAACTCGCGACGCGATCACAAAGGGTGGGGCTGACGAGTCAATAAAGGACAAGTTCCCCTGGTATGACCAGATGGACGACATTTTGGCTCAAAACCCAAAGTGGACCCAGTGGACGTGGTGGAGGACGAGGAGCACGAGGAGCATGAGGAGCACAGCCCTGCACCCAGCAGCTCCACAGACCCAGGCTCTTATGGTAAGTAGGATGTGTTTTACATTGAACGATTTCTATTGATCTATTACATCTATATATTAGCTGTAAGTTACTGTATGGAGTTCAGAATCACTACTGCTCATTGCACTGTTTTTGTGTGAATTTTTAACCAGGATAAAACTCATTGAGATTAAAAAACTATTACACACAAGTTACATTCTTTCAAACATAACCCAGCATGAAGATAATACACTTGTATAAAACATCTACAGGTAAAAGACTTTGTTTCCAGATTAGTCAATAGTGATTTTAAATAATGAAATTACACTAGTTCTGTGACTATGACACAATAAATCCCCTGTCAGACCAAATGTAATATCTGATCAACTGCATTTGAATGTTGTCCAAACAGAGGAGAGTAGCACAGCCCTCCCTGCAGAAAACCAGAGCACCAGGGACTCGAGGGAAGCTCCCGGGACGAGGACAGAATCTGGAGGAGCCACTGCTGAGCCGCTCCGTGTCCTTGGACCCCGCGCCCGAAAGAGGAAGTGCAAAACGTCCGGGACCGAGAGTGACTTCCAAAAGTACATGGAGGAACTCCAGCAGAGAATAGAGGAGAGCCATGAGTCTGAGCAGCGTCAGGACAACATGTTCAAACAGCTCATGCAGGTGCAGTTTGAATGGTCACCATTTTTTTATTTTTTTTGAGTTTTTTATTTCGAGCTACAACAAGGTACAAAAGCCAAGAAAAGAAAAATATATATACATTATAACTTAAGAATTTGAAAGATGACACAAAAGGTTTTTTTCACTCATAGTGTTTGTGTGAAGCCAGTTATGGTGAAACAACTGAGTTTATTCTTTTTAAATCATAAAGAACCAAAAATGACCGTGATCAAGAGGAATGGTGCACTTAACCATTAGATTATTTACAGAACGACCACAAGAGACTCCGAGCTGTCATTGATGTTAAAGGGAAATACACAGAACTGCGATGTGTAAACTATGGATCAGGGTCATTTTGGGACTTTCTTTTTTCATTATGATTTAAAAACTGCAAACTCAGTTGTTTCACCATAAATGGCACATCACAAAGACGGCCTTTGAAAAATGGTCAAAATTCTGATAGTCTGTAAACCTTTGAGCACAACTGTACATCACAAAGACGGCCTTTATCTATGTAATGTAATATAATGGCCCTTATCATGTAGAAACCTCTACAAATAAGGTTCCATTCCAAACATGTTATGAACATTCAAATTACGGTGTCTGAAGTTATTAGTAATGAATCAGTACTCTCATTAAAAGTACTTGTCAGAACATTTGCAATAAGGTGAAGTGTCGCCCTCACCTCTGTCTTGATTACTCGACTAACTCTGTGTATTTATGTCACAGGCACAGCTGGATGCAGAGGAGAAGAGGTTCAGGGAGTCACAGGAGATGTTTTCACAGTTACTGGGTTCAATCGCAAGTCTGCGTCCTGCTCAACCATCCTCCAGTCATCACTGGGCCAGACCGCTGCCAGCACCGCCCCCTGGAGCCGGGGCGGCGCCACATCAGCATCATCGAGCGGACTCCCTGAATCCCCCAAACCAGCAGAACCCTCTGCATCACAGGCCGGAGGGAAGCACTTCGTCATCGTCACATGACCAGAGTCACATGACCTGAGTCACATGGTCTCTTTAGTTTTCAAGACTGACCTTTGTTCTATTTACATTTTACAAATTCAGATTCATTTAAACAAATAAATGTCATAATCATTACAATAAACAGTGTCATCATTGAACTGTGTGGGAATTGTAACTTTTACAGTTTTCTTCTTATTATCGCGACATGATCTGCACTTCAGCTCCAACAGGTTCCACAAGCTTTAACAATGTTCTGAAGGTTTGTTCAGACGGACCTTTCATTATGTAACTCTACTCAGATGTATTTAGTTTTTCATCCAGATGTTTTTCACTAGTAACCAGTGTATTCAAAAACTCAGTATCCAAAACACGTTGTTGTAAATAATGTATCAACACAAATGGTCAGAAATGGTCATTTTTACAGATGAAATGCGATAATTTTGTAGGAAAATGCAAACTGATATAAAACCTGCAATGTATTTTCCACACATTGATGTCAGTTTCCTACAGCAAAGGTTTCAAATAATGTATTAATTAATGTAAATAATATTCACCCACAGTTGGGCCCCGGATGTTATTAATAAGCTTTAGTATGTTCCAGAAATCAAAGTGAGGCTCTACTTTATAAATTACCAATGAAAACTGGATCCATGACAGGTGGATCATGAGACGACACAAACTATGGCTTGTTTGTTAATCATGGCGATTTGTGCTCTCTCCTCACAGTAGTTTTACACAGTGGGCTTCACTTTGAAAAGAATAAACGCACATGTTCAACAATGTAAAGGAAGGAGAAACAACAAAATAATGTGCTTGTTCATTCTCCGCTGGGTATGGGAGTTTGTCACAGGGACAAGTGTCTCCACAGTGATTCTCTTATGTTCTCTGGCTGTCCCGGCTGTCGTGGATGGTGTTCCTCTGCTTCATCCTCAGCTGCTTCATGGCTCCCCTCCGTATTCCTCATGGTCCTCACAGTAATTATGAAGCCCAGCAGGCTGACACAATACGACTGATGAAAGTCACATGTGACTCGTTCACTTTCAGACATGTCCATCGTCCTTTGAGACTCGTTCCTCTGTCATCCTGGGCTGGCGTCATTTCTGATTGTAGTTCAGCTGCTCCTGAGTTGTATCTGGTCCCTCTGGGAAAGGTTTCATTAACCACAGTAAAAGGGCGTACGCTGAATCTCCCGAGAGTCGTCGGGGACCTCAACACCATCGATGTTTTCCGTCCAGGGCGGCAGGACTTTACCATCAATGCCTCGTTGGTTTAATGCAGATCGTTCCCTGGTCGGACAACATCGAGGTGCCAGAACATCATATTGTGGTCCACTACACCTGCAGTATGATCCTGTGATCACCCGTCAGCAGCAGTTTCAGCTGGAGCTCTGACTTTGATGTGCGTCCCATCAATTCCTCCTGAAGCCTGGGGAAACCTTCTGATGGAAACCTCGAACTATGTGTCTGACCTGTCCCTCAGATGAACGCTTGATATCCTGACACCCTCCTGTGTGATCAGGCAGCAGGTGGATATAGCTGCCCTGTTGACCTGTACTCCAGGTGTGTGGCCTCTACAGGACTTTCCTGTAAGAAGTCTCCTAACGTGTGAGCCGGAGTGTATCGCACAGCAGAGTCCGGCTGTGCTTTGTCCACTCATCATCTGACCTGCTGCTGTGAGGGACAGTCCATATCCTCCTGTATAACATGTGCAGTGTGAGGTCAATTTGCTGCTGGAATAATAATGTACTTGAGTTGATACACATTCCTTTACATAACAAGCAGAGGTTGGGAGAAGAGCCAACAACCTCACATTCGATAAATAAATACAACTAAACGTTTCTTTCATGTGTAAATTAGAAGTTCTCAGACGATCTTTCCTCATTCACTCTTATGTACGGAGCTTCTGTTTCCACTGATGTGACGTAGACGTTGCTCCATCTGTGCAGCATTTAAGGCAACTGGGCCACGGCGCGTTTATTTTTTAATTTTATTAGTTTATTTGAACAAGGACAATACACATTCATTAACATCACTGTAAATGTGCCAGTTTTAGCTCTAAAGCTCGTTTTCAGCTGTAGTCCCTGGGCAGCAAACATAATAACAACGATCATTATTAACCTATAAAATGATCAAACACTTAGTATGATCTCACACACAACCTATGTTAACATTCTACACAAACACTACACCACTACACAACAAGGACCGGACTAACAGGGAAGTACATGAAGCTTCACCTAGAGCGGCCTCTAATAATTCGGCGACATATTGTTTGGCTCTTGAGTGTGAACTGGTACATGTTTAATAATAAAACATGATTTGTTTTTCAGCCAAGCAGAGGTTTGGGATCCGCAGAGACGTGTATCTGATGGACGGCACTGGGACAGAGGTGGACAGCGACGTCTTCACTGAACTCATCGAACAAGAACCAGGCCTCACTTTGATTATTGTCGACGCCCCTTCAGTGCCAGGTACAGAAACCACGGTGATTAACACCTTAGTTACAGCTTCACTGGAACAAGTCAAATGGCTTTTAATTATCTGGATATTGTATGATATAAATGTGAAATAAATGTTACTTTGTAGGACATGATTTCCAACAGTTCGATAGGATGTTTCTGACAGTCTATACCAGGGTGGGCATTTTCATAAAGGGCCACATGAGAAACCTGAATAGAGAACTGAACTTTAACTTATTCTGCTCAACTTTATCCTACTGTACATTTCACTATTTTAAAAAGCTGATACTGGTATTTGGTAAAACTATCCCTTTCTGTAAACATATCAAACCGAGGGCTAAACCACATGAACACCAGGCCTCCCTGAGCTGTGCCACAGAGGCTGATCAGGCTCAGGCTGTGGGAATGACACCACTGTGGAGTCAGTCGGACACTATGGGGGGCTAACTTCACACAGGTGAACTACTGTGCTCCAAGTCCAGACTTTGGCTGTTTCCCAGTGTCCAGGATCCTCGGCGTCTCGACCACTTCGGACGTAATTCACGTCATCACAGCGCCGCCTAGTGGTGTTCCAGTTCACTCAGACCACTCGCCTCCTCGCAGCTCGACTCCTCCGTTTGGCTCATTTATGAAGGATACACCGGTGGATCCTCCGCTGCCTCACAGAGCTGACATTACCCATGATGCACTGCAACACTGTTTTTTTTTTCTTCCCTTTTCTCGCAAAACTTTATTCGTTTGAAGTTTTGTTCCACATTTGTGCAAAAACATAATTGTAATAAAAAATCATTGGTAGAAGTGTTGTAAGCAAGTAAAGATGTAAAAAAGAGGTTTATATAAAGTTAATGAAAGGCCTAATAAATAGGCCTATTTATTGATAAATCAGGCCTATGGTTGTTAACATGAGTCGATTAGTGATAAACTGGACCTGCTAAATATATTTGATATTTTAATTGAATTTCTTACAAATCTTTGCAGAAATTTTATTATTTTATTCAGGCCAAAATGTTCATACAGTCAGACATCCAACCAAACCCAGTTTATAAACAGCTTTTATTCATAAAACAGTAGTTTTTGTAAAGCATCGATTGACATTTTATTATATGATTTGACACGTGACATGACACAGCCGCTCCGGAGGCCGTTCCAATTGCGCTCAAATGCGGCTGTGAGAGGACACGCCTCCATTTGGGAGGAGCCACCGAGGACGTCAGCGAAGTGGACAAACGGAGGACGGATCCTGGCAATTGAGAAACAGCCAATGTCAAGATAAAAACAACAGAAAAATGACAGTGAGGCCCCGTCTGAAACGTGCAGATTGGTGAGAGGTCTTCACTGAACCGGATGTGCGTCAGCGTCCGCCATGATAAGAAGCGCCCGAATTGGGCTGTGAGTTAGGAAGGAGTTCAAGTGGCCTGTATGCTATCATAGCCACTTTAGCATAGGGACCTCTGGTGGTTCCTTACCAGCGTTTAGGAGCTATGAGCCATCCCATAAGCCACCGCGCCCCCAATCCCCCACCCCCCAGTGATTCATGCGCAACCACTGTTGATTGACAGGCGCACAATAATAATTTAAAAAAAAAAGATTCTGCGCAAGGCAAACTTTATAAAAGTGACGAAATACATGTTAGTGTCATCACAGCTCAGTCACATGTCGGTGTTTTAAAGAGTCGTCTATAAATGGCCTAAATGAAGCAGTTTGTGCTTTTGCTTCTTTTAGTAGAAACTTAAGCCACATGGCTAATTTGCATACTGTAGCTTTATGAAACAGCTGTGGAGATAAAATAAGCTAAAGGGAAATGTGAAGGATCATTTGGATTTTTCTTTTTTTTTCTCCTTAAATGTCTTTATTTGAACACTATGTTGTTGCATAGGCAATACAGTAGGTGGCGGTATGCGCATTTGTTTGGCCTGCCAATAACCTTTCGTGGCAATTAGGCGGTCTCTGAAGTTTGGGGGTGACATGCGGGGGGTGAGTGACGATGTGTGGAGCTGGTGCGGCTTATGACGTTCTGTGGAGGCCGTGGACGCGTCTCCAGTCAATCAGGAAATTCTAATTTAGTAGCAGAGTTTACCCTGAAGGGGGCGCAACCCATTCGTTTCAAGCCAAAGTTAGGATTTTAGACATGTTTGTGCTATAATGTCAGAATAATGTCAGGGACCAGTAGACAACACTATGAGACAGTTTATCAGTAACAAAAACTTGATTTGCTGTTTAGTTGCTCTTTAATGAAGAAGAAAAACAGCTGTTGGTGATGTCACTTCCCCTTCCCAAGTAAGGACGGTGGAATTGGGCAAATGCTGCTGAAGCTCTAGTTCACCAACTGCATAGAGATCTAACAGTTGACCCCATGAAAGGTTAAGGATCAGGAGCTAGAGTTAGGACATAGAGGCTTCATTTAAGGGTTTCAGACGCAGCCTGACACTCCGTGGGGAAGTGCACTCCTGTGTGCATCATTATTTCGGTTATTCAACTTCTTATCCTTGTTCACTTCTACCATCGCACAGACGACACCTCTGCACACAAACACATTCACAAAGCCCGCTGTCCCTGAACTGAAGTCGCTGCTTTTCCACCATTTAAACTTTGCAGAGAGACGCGCCGCCCATGAGAGCGACTCCTCCGCGCAGGCTTTAAAAACACGATACACCTTATGCTTCCGTTTTGTGACTCCCGATAGTTTAACCTTATTGTCCAAAAAGGCCACTCGCCGGATTAAGCCTGGGAAGAACATCCAGTCAGTAAAACCTGGCTCACAGCAGGTCATTGCGCCTGTGTGTTTTTTGTTGTGTTTTTTGTTTTGAGATTTTCTCAATATGCGTTGTCTAGATTCTTACTCTAAAGCAATAAAAACATGTCAGCGTATTGAGACGGACGAGGAGCAAACGAGAAGAAAAAGGCCTCGGAGGTACAGAGACTCCTCTAGTGAAGGTAAAAGATTTATATAGAAAGAAGTTGAACAGTGATGTGAAGGAGTGCATACATTTTATAAGTATCTCTTTGCAGACGACACTGAACGTCCGAGAAAACTGATTAACTTGAACTCAACGCACATTGATCCGACGGGTAAGTTTCTTTTGCTGTGGGAGATTTCACTCAATACCTTTAAAGCATGATGATGATATGTATATAGTGTTATATACCGGTCTATTACCCTGTTTATTTATGTATTTATTTTTTTCTTTTTATTTTGTTTCTTTTCTTCACATATCTCTGTTATGTACTAGCTATGTGATTCTGAAGTTAAAGCTCTATATGACTATATTTTTATAAGTACAAATGCAGATCGCTGTTAAATCTATTTGGATCATTTACTGTCACCATTACTAAGAGAAACAAAACTTAAGAAACACAATATTGTGGCTGCTTGTTGTCACCATCACTGCTCCTCAACTGCACAGAGGATATAGGCAGGCGAGACATGGCCCCCCCTCCTCCCAATGGGCTCATTAAACTCGCCATGTAACACATCACACAGCACAGGTTACACACATCACTTATAAAGTCATTTACTCAGGGCAGCAGGGTTGGGCCGGTTGATTGGGGGCCACTGCCCCCATTGCCCCATAATGACAAAAATAATGAACAGAAATAATTACAACAGAAATTATGAAAAAGCTGTTTTATAAATTAAAGTAAGGCCGTAAGGCATTACATTACAGAGGTCTGGCCCTTCCTGTTTGACACTATGACGTAAAATACGTCAGAGAGTCACAGCTCAGTGGTTTACCAGGAGAGGGCGGAGCAGCTGCTCAGAGAGCAGGATTCAGGAGGATTACTTAGAACTGTGTGAATGAAGCCAAAAACCGCTCTGTCGGTGTTTTTGATAAGGAAATAGCATAACAACATGGCTAAAAACTCCAACATGTCGTGATATGCATGATAACGCTCCTTTAAATACAAAAGGGGGAAGGTGCCAACAAGCTTAAGCTTCTGCCTACTTCTTTTGAGCATCATATCCACGCTATGTATTTAATTATTTACTTATTCACCTACGCATGTATCTCTCTTTGGCTTTGATTACTGTGCTGAACTCTGTTTATATGTAGAACTCAGATGCTCAAATAAAAGAGATGAATTGAATTGAATGAATAATGACAGAGTAAGATGTTTCTCTGACGATAATCTTTTATAGAAGCATCTTTTTTGTTTACATTGTTCAGCTGAGTGGATGGAGCGGATGGAGCGGATGGAACTCGCCATTGGAGAAATCTTAACCCTGCTCAGAGAAATGCAGAATGGAGCTTACAACTTGGGGGACGAGGTTTTAGCCGAGCCGTGTAAGACTGCGGCTGAACTTGACGGCCTGAATCATGATTTGGAGCAGCCAGAGAAGAGGCGCGATATGGTGAAGTAGTTCTTGAGCGTAGATAAGTCTAGTTTAGTTTGATACACGGCAACTAAATCTCTCCCTCCCTTGAACAGGTGAAGTTTTTAGCTTCCCTTGGAGGAGGCAGCCCCGGCGTCGTCGTCCGGCGGATGCTCCGACGCATCGCAAATGCTTCTGTTTTATCAGGATTCAGTCTGTGCGGCCGCAAAGGCAAACGTGCTTTCCAAACCTTGCCCATCTGCAGACTCCTCATATGTATGTGTGCTTATTATTGTTGTGACAGTGTTTCTTTTTATGCCGCTCCTTATCATTTTGTGTCTTATGACCAACAGTGGCTTGTCAGAAAAACTTCCCTCAGATCAAGTCTGCTGAAGTAGAGGAACTGATTGGACTGACTCTGAAGTTTGCACCTCATAGAAAAAGGTAACGTCCAGTTGAAAAATTAATTGAATTTCTCAAAACTTAAAGGGATATTTCAGGATTTTTGACATTGGGCCTCATTTCCTAGTTATCCAGAGTGTTGTTGATGTTTGGAGATATTTTTTTCTTAAATTCATGCAGTTCTTATATTTGAAGAGTCTATTGGCGCTAGGCTAGGGCAAGGCTAAAGCATTTCTATGGTATCAGTTAGCCTGCATTAAACACAGTCTGACCCACTCCACAGTGCACCTGAGGTAAATCACTTATTTTTTTTTTTGATTTGAATATTTTATTTCGAGCTAAAGAAGAAAAGAAAAACAGAAATATATATATACATAATAAAAGAAAAAAGAAAAAATAATTTACATTACAGCTCGAAAAGGAGTGGGAAGAAGACAAGCTTATTGACTCCCACCCCTGTTCATAAACTTCAATAACAATAACTATAACAATAACTGACAACAGTGCATATTTCTTACCATTTTACAAAACAACTATCAACCGAGTTAGTTACATATTAACAAATGCGACACTGCATTATACCAGGTCAACATTCACAGTATCTCACACGCTACAACCAGTGTATTATTTCTGTCTCCCATACAGAATTCATTACCATGTTGGCATTATCGTTGTTCACCATCACCATTACAACCCATATAGCATTACTCTGTATCAAAGTGTTTGAATGGAACATAAAATACTCCACATTTATTCATGAAGGTACAGTAATCGCAGACTGATTGATGTTCATGATAACAAAAATGGTCTTATAACACCAGACTAACCATATAAATGTCTGTGTTAATAGAATAATGTTTGAAATATAACTGACCTTGTATCACATGAATTACCGCATTTTAAGTTATTTTAAAAGCAAAATGGTTAAAATGATTCTATTAACACAGACATTTATATGGTTAGTCTGGTGTTATAAGTGATTTACCTCAGGTGCACTGCAGGCTAACTGATACCATAGAAATGCATTAGCCTAGCGCCACTAGACTCTTCAAATATAAGAACTGCATGAATTTAAGAAAAAATATCTCCAGACATCAACAACACTCTGGATAACTAGGAAATGAGGCCCAATGTCAAAAATCCTGAAATATCCCTTTAACCCCGCCTTAAAGGAACAGGCCAGCGTTCTTCCACACAGAGATATGTTCTTACCTGAGCTTAGATGAGTTGATACGCACCTGTCTGGTCTTTGTGCCCGTGGAAGAGCTCGGTCGCTTACAACTTCACCCCGTTTGGAGCTATAGGAATATACTGGGAGAGGCCAAATGCTAACAACATCTTTGGTCGTTTTGCGTGACTGAGCGCACACGTAAAGACCAGACAGGTACGCATCAACTCGTCTAAGCTCAGGTAAGAACATTATCTCAGTATGTAATAACGGTGGCCTGTTCCTTTAACCGAGCGCATTTTCTCCAGTTTGGCTTTACCCAAATCTAAAAGCTTCTTGAAAAAGCATCAAAAACTAGACGGTAACAAGGATGAAAACGTAGCGAAAATCGTGCCAGAAAAGCAACAATAACACAATAAACAAATGACAAAAACTTGACTCCAACAAATCCACTTTTTATTAGACTAAATATCTTAAAATTGCATGATCTTGTTGATGTTTCCACAGCAGTTGTGATGTACAAGGCTCACAATCTCAGGCTTCCTCAGTGTTTACAAGAGATGTTTCAAACCTCAGAGGATCTGTTACATAAATCTATGGCAAAGACTATACTAAGAGGAGGTGTTTATCAGTTAAAGAAGTTGATCTATGGAACGGTTTACCTATTCAAAACTATTAAAGCATTTACATTAAGGAGAAGTATAGCACACTTGTATGATGATCATTAGAAAAGAATCGAGGATGCATAACATAACTTTGATTGTTGAAGTTGAAGTTTAGTGCTTACATGTTTCCATCGTTGGTATAGAGAAACTGTATAATGTGTCTCTTTGGACATAGTGTCTCAGTTGTAAAAGGGGTTTGGCAAAATAAGTCTTGACTTCAGCCCCTTTCAGTCAGGCATTATTTAGCACTTAAATACTTAATGTACACGTTTTTCTTATTGTATAATGTATAAGATCTTTGAAAAACATTTGACCTAAGATCTAAATGTTCATAATGACTGAAGAAAATAAACTATTACTAAAAGTGATGAAAAAGCCACAAAAAGTAAAAATTGGAGCGAGAAAATAAAGTGACAAAAACACAACAAAAGATGCCGAAAAAACAATAGCACAATAAAAACGTGACAAGAACGCTTCAGAAATGTGACATAAACACGACGACAACAGTTACAATTTTTTTTATTTTTTTTTTATTGGTTTATTTGGTGGGGACAGTGCATGTTAATGAACATGCATGGGTCTCATGCATGTAAACAAGCCACACCGGATTGTAGCCTTGGGCTAATTTGCATCCGTCGTCCCCCATGCGCACTCTCAAACACACTCTCATTCATCCTGGCCTATTGTACATGTTTTTAGTGGTAGGGGAAACTTACGCAGACACAGGGAGAACATGCAAACTCCACACAGAAAGGCCCCGTCCAGGTGGGAATCGAACCCGGACCTTCTAGCTGTGAAGCACGAGCTCTAACCGCTGTGCCACCGTGCCGCCCAATCAGTTTTTGTTTTTTATTTGTCCAGGATTAAACCCACTGAGATTAAGAATCACTTTTTCAAGAGTTTTGCAGGTCTTAGCTTTCAAATGGGGTGTTACACTGGCCTATATAGGCTGTAAACTACTTTTAGAATTGGGTAAAGCCGAACTGGAAAAAGCGCTCGGTTAAGACGTTATGAGCTTAACCTTTTCTTTCTTTGCAGCTCTGCTACGGCTCAACTGTGAAGAACTCTTGTAGCCATGGAGACCCAGGGCCATGTCAACATATATATATATATATATATATATATATATATATATATATATATATACAGTATATATATAATGTAAAGACGGTCGTTAAACTTTTTTTTTTCTAAAGTGTGTTTTACTTTGTATACATAAATACACCTTATTAAGTGTGTTATTGTTGTTTCATTTCATTTGCTGTGTAAATACTGTTATATACAGTAGGTGAGGTCTGAAACGGCCTTATTGTAATACAGGTGCTCGTCATATAATTAGAATATCATTATAAAGTTAATTTATTTCTGTAATTCAACTTAAAATGTGAAACTAATATAAGATATAGACTCATGACTCATAACATGCACGGTGACAAATGTCAAGCCTTTATTCTTATTGGTTTGATGATTATAGTTTACAGTCCATTTTCAAAATATTCTAATTTTATGAGATTTGTAATTTGGGGTTTTTAAGCTGAGCCGTAATCATCAAAATTATAACAAATAAAGGCTATACATTTCTCAGTTTGCATGTAATGAGTCTGTCATATATTAGCTTCACAGTTTAAGTTGAATAACAGAAGTGAATGCACTTTTTCATAATATTCTAATGATATGACGAGCACCTGTATCTTATTATGGAATTATTGGTCTTGCTGACTTTACTGTTGATTGTTTGAATAAACATTTTGCTGCTGTTAAATATTGTATTTTGTCCTTTTTGCAAATATTGAACAATTGTGAATATAGTTACTGAGGTCATCTAGTCATTTGGAGGTTAGCAGAACGTTAGATGAAGGTTTTCTGAAGGTTTACAAGAGAACTTTAATAGAACCAAAATATAACGTTAGGAAACGTAACGTTGAATACAGAAAACTTTCCATAAGAGATAAGATCAGCCTTTATTGATCAGACAATGGAGAAATTTACTTATTAAATCAGCTCTCTAAACAATCGATTAATTACTTAATAGAGGTTTTCTATATATAATGAATAAATTCATCTTTAAGGGGAAGAAATGCAATAATAAAACATAAATTAGAGCATATAAAAATGTGGGCGGTGCAGGTGGTTGATAAAGTGACACAGAGATTATTGCACATAGTTTTGCACAGACGTTATTGCACATGAGTTACTTCACAATAGTGTTGTACCGTCTGACAGCAGTGGGGATGAAGGACCTGAGGGTGTCTCAGTCTGCCACTGAAAGAGCTGCTCAGCTCCTCTACAGTCCCGCGCAGTGGGTGGGAGCTGTTAAAGGTAAAGTTCCAATAACTTAGAATCAACATTCTAAAAAACAAACACTTACCTAGGATACCGTTCAAACTGCGTTTCTGATTTGACAGTGATGAAGGCCAGACACAAAAATACTTTTAGAGATATCGATGTGAAACTTTTGCAGAACATTACTGATAATAAATATGAATATAGTGTGAATATAGCAGTTACTTCCGGGACGTCCTCAGCGTAAGACATGAAAACTAAAAACTATTAAAAAATCTCCACGTTTGTTTTTTTGTGTTTTACTTTTTTTAAATTATTTATTTTCTCCTCGTTTGTTTTTTTTTCTTTTTGTATTGTGTCTGCAAAATAAACACAAATTTAAAAAAAAATAAAATAAATCTCCACATTGACCACTGCGTAAAAAAAAACAATACTCTCACCTGCTGTGTCTCGCCTTTAGGTAAAAATATTGACATGTTTGGTATCCACGTGTAGCACGAAAGACAACTGAGAGGCCAAACGATAAATGATATTTGTGGGAGACGTTTTCCATCCCACTCTTTAACAACATCTGCACATTCAGCCGCTCCATAAGACTCCACACTTTTTTCCAGAGGGGTTTTTACAGCTCTAATTCCTGTCTGTTTTTCTTTTCTCCTCACTCATAAATACAGTAGCTTATTCAAAAATTAAACAAGACCGAAAATATGTGAAAAAGTCTTGGGAACGAATATATCAACAAAATAAAACCTGGCTCTATCCATTATTAATATTCGATCACACCTGGGGACCCCGTCTGTAAAATGTAATGAGCATTTATAATCATTAAAGGTGCAACACATTTCAAATCTGGGTCAATGGTTAGTTTTCTCCAGTTCAGTTCTACCCAAATCTAAAAGTATTTTTGTCGCTTATTCATCACTTGTTTGTCGCCTGTTTATTTGCGTTTTTGTCGCTCTTCTGATGTGTTTTTAAAGCAGTACTAAGTAACTCATGCCCCTAGAGGCCATAAGCGCAACTGCAGGTGTCGTAGCAAGTTACATCCAGTTATACAATGGAAATTATTTTTTTCACTCAGACTTGGCTGTAAATACTGTTTAAGTGGAGCTAGCCCGCAGTTAGCTTTACCTGTTAGCCAATTAGCTTCTTCTTCGTGATTCCATTAGTGTGTATTGGTGGCTCCGACCCGGTGGCAGTCAAGTTGCAATTGTAATTTTCTGGCCAGAGACACCAGGGGGAGATGAAAGACCCCCCAATCATCCCATTAACACTTGTATTATGGAAATACGGAAAGGATTTATTAAGGTCAACACGTTACTTAGTACTGCTTTAAGAAGTTTTTAGATTAGTGTAAAGTCGAACTGGAGAAAATGTGGGGGGTTAAAGCGGAGGTTAGAAGGTTAAATCAGTGTCAGAAATGTAAAGATTATTGTTGCGCCCACACTTTGAGAACCACTGCTCTAAAATATCTGTAAACACAAATGTGCAAAACTATGAAATGATAAAATGAATATTTGCTCTGCAGGTTTCCATATTCATGTCAGTAATCTACGGCCGAACGCTCAGCTTGTTGTCTCTTCTTTCTGCAGTGTTTCCCTGTCCGGACGCGCTGTCTCTCCCGTCACACTTATACGAGCCTGACGTCAGCTTCACTCTGCCGAAGAGACCACGGACAGACGACAGCGCCTTAGAGCCTCAACAGGTGAGACTTTGAACTTGTTTGCTTTGGTTTAGTGCGGAGCAATATTCTGGAAAAACATGGCATTCTCCATATCACAAGAAGCCACGACACATCGCACAATCATCAGGTCTCCTGGATCATACGGTCAAACGATGAGGTCACCTGACCTCCTGGAGGAGCCTGTCGTCCAGCTGGAGGTATGTGCCAAATGTTGCTCCTAAGTTATGTTTATCCTTTTCTAAGAAACGTGTTGCATTAATGTCATTAATGTTACATGTTAAGATAAAGACGTAGTTAATGTAAAGTTTTACTAACGAGCCAGCCGAGTACTCGGATACATTTCAGATGTTTGTTCTTACACCGAGAGCTGCAAGAACAAATGAAGTCATTTTGTATTGTGCCCTGTAACCATGGAAACGTCTTGTAACTGCAGACATGTCTTCATTTTGTTCTTGCAGCTCGTGTAATGCTGTGGTTTCGTGTCGGACTTCCTCTCAGCTCAGTGTAGTGATGAATCGGCAGCTCCTCATTTGATTTATCTGGAAAAGGTCAGAATGAAGCTGAGAAAGACACAGAAGGTCGATGAGCTGCCGTATGTGTTTCTCTCACCAGAGGACCGGCCTCAGACCGAGTGTAGGGCCATGATCTTTGAGCTTTAAACCAGGGGATCACAAACCTTTCAGGCCGAGACCCCCAAAATCACCAGAACAACAACTGTAAATTTAATTACTATTTATACTGTTTAAAGCAGCACTAAGTAACGTGTTTACCTTAATAAATCCTTTCCGTAGTCCCTCTGGGGGTAATACAAGTGTTAATGGGATGATTGGGGGGTCTTTCATCTCCCCCTGGTGTCTCTGGCCAGAAAACCATGCTTGCAACTTCACTGCCACCGGGGCGGAGCAACCAAAACACACTAATAGAATCACGTAGAAGAAGCTAACAGGCTAACAGGCAAAGCTAACTGCGGGCTAGCTCCACTTGAACAGTATTTACAGCCAAGTTTGAGTGAAAATAATGATTTCCATTGTGTAACTGGATGAACAATATCCCTCTGTCCCTTTGTCTTTTCTGTCAGTGTAGTTTTTACTCTCACGGACAATTAATGAGTAAAAAACACAACATGCTACGACGCCTGCAGTGGCGCTTATGTCTGCTTTTCTGGAGCAGGCAAGATGGCGCCTGTGCTCGGCCAGGCCTCTGCTCGACTCCTATGTCGGCTATTATTGATTGTTTTCGCAATATATGTGGTCATATCAGCCCGTTTATCCATTGGATATGACCACCATGTTTTGTGATTGTAAATGTAAATGTACTTTTATTTCTATTTGTATTTTTGTGAAGCACTTTGTGACCTCTGTCTGTGAAAGGTGCTATATAAATAAATATTACTTACTTACTTACTTACTCTAGGGGCATGAGTTAGTTCTGCTTTAATGTCAGAAACATAAAGTAGTCTCAGAATCAAGTCGCACCCCCCATTTCTGTGTCTCACGACCCCCACTTTGGGAACCCCTGGTTTAACCCTGGTGTCGTCCCTGGGGTCACTCTGTCAAAGTTTTAGCAAATGGTCTGAATTTTCAGATATGCATTAACATCCATGACTTTTATCAGGGAAAATTTTTTAATTTTTTGATTAAGTGATTACAATGTTATGAGAAAGAGTTACACTCGTGGTCCCTTGGGGTCATTTGTTTCTCTAATATTTCAGTCATTGATAAAACTCGTGACCACATGTTTTATCAATGACTGAAATATTAAAGAAACAAATTGGGGACCACGAGTGTAACTCTGCAGAATGGGGCACACAAGGGTTAAACAGCTCAGAGCCTGTTAAAGGAAACATCTGGCCAGGACACACAGCTGCTCATGCGCCCCCAGGAGAGGCGCTCTCCCAAACTACTTTCTCTCATTGATGTTTTTTTTTCCAAAATTTGATATATCTGTTTTCATAATGAATTATTAGCCCAAGGTAAAAGAGAACTGCCACGAGTAACTGTGTTATGTAAACTGTCTTAATGCTAAAGTGCATGCATTTAGTCGACCAATGAAAATTGTCGATTGACTCATTAGTCGACTAAACGACCAACAGGGGGCAGCGCTACTTGAGTAAACATTTTGGCTCCTCTCCTCATCTCTAGGGGCCAGAGTGAAACTGTCATTCAGTCAATCGATGAGTCATATTGTGAAGGACTTTGTGGTTTACAGCTGTATTTCATAATAGTATTTAGTTTTAATGTCTGTAACATGTAATATATATGTATATAACTGTTATACTTTTCAACAGAAACGTTCCAGATCCAGCACCGAGCGGTCGGCTCGTTTCTGGGCAAAGATCAACGCAGATCCCACAGCGAGGGCGAAGCTGCTACAGAAGAGAAGAGAGAGGTACGATTGTAAAAGTTGGATTGTGAATGAACATAACAATTGAGCTAATAATTCTTTGCTTTAATAAATAAGTCGTATGTGTTTATTTTTAGCAGAGGTGAGAGACTCGAGTCACATGACTTGACTCGAGTCAGACTTGAGTCGCAATTTTCGGGACTTGAGACTTACTTGACCAAAGCTCCAAAAAGACTTGACTTGCTGTTTGTGACTTGAGACTTAACTTGGACTTGAGGCCAATGACTCTCAGTGACTTGCTGTGACTTTATAGTTATTATTTATTTGAGTGAAACTGTTGAAAGATCAGGATTCATTGTGTAAAAGCAGCATCTATGTTTTCATATGGTAATTAGCCACATGCTTTTTCTGCTTCCGATAGAGCAGGGGAGCCCAAACTTTTTGTCTCCGAGGGCCAAAATAAAAAAGTGCCTGTGGGTCGCGGGCCAAACACGGCGATGTCAAGCGTGAAACACATATAACTGCAAATGATACTAGTTACTTACTTTATTTTTCAGTAGCCTATACATTTGGATTTGATTCTATCTATGCAAATAACATGCTACATTAAAACAAATGTTAACTATGGCAAAAGCCTAGTTTTAGTAAAACAAAATCAACAATTGCAGCAATATAGTGCAAAATGTAAACAACAACAACACCTGTATCTACAGAACCTACAGTGACTTTACCTCATTCATTTCTTAACTCAAAGAAAATGCCACATTAGATCATTTTGAAAGTGTCAGTTCAGCATAAGTCTTTTATAAGTAATTTTTTAACATGACCTATGTTGATGTCAACAAACTTTGCAATAAAAGTTGGAAAACTGGGAAAGTTGATGCTACAAAGCTCTGTGATAAACACCAAGACACCACAACAGTGTTTCCTTAACTTTGCGAAAGGAGAGAAACAGCGCCCCCAATTTGACGCTGGTGGCCAAAAAGTGTACTGCATCCATATTTACCATTGAGAATGAATGGGAGAGTTAGTATTAACCATACCAACGCAAAAGTAGGTCACTCTATGGCGGGCCAATGGAATTGTTCCGGCGGGCCAAATTTGACCACCCCTGCGATAGAGGGGCGAATCCGAGTATACAGGGGCTGGGGCATTACAGGGGAACCACTGACAGAAAAACTGCCAGAAACTAACAAACATAAAAATATAATGTCATATTTATCTTTCAGACTGCAGGGAAAAGCAGCTCATGTTTAAAAGACTCTGTTTCCATTGTTTTTAAGTCGGCCCCCCGGGCCCCCTTCCTTAAACTGCTGTCCCCGTAATTTTGTACATAGACTGGAGCATTTAAAATATATATATTTTACATTTTGTGGCGATTAAATATTAATTAGACTTTAAATCCAAATCCATTAGATTTTAAAAAGTTTGATTTTAGCCTAAATTTAGCGCTAAATCTTGAGAAAGCACTTTATATTTTCAAGTAGATTAAACACATTTTGAAAAGAAGAATTAGGCTTAACTCTGACGTTTGTGACTTGAGGCGACTAAAGAAAGACTTGACTTGACTTGACCCCATGACCAATTGACTTGGACTTGCTTGGGACTTGCATTTAGTGACTTACTCCCACCTCTGATTTTTAGAAGTACTTAGTAATAAATAGTGTTCATCACAGTTTGTGGTAATAATTATATAGCATGCTGTATAAGTAATTTAAATGAATATGTTGCAGGTATCAGCAGAGGAAGAAAGCTGGACAAATATCTTACACTCCGATCTCACAGTTACCGTCGTCTAAAGCTCTGGAGCGAAGGAAACGTTGGAAGCAAAGTCAGAGACATTACAGGCAACGGTTAAAGCAGGAAGAAGCTCCACAGCCTCAGACAGATGATTATTAAACAGTAAGAAATCCACTATCATTGGAAAAGTCAATCAAGAACCATTTATTTCATCTCTGTAAATAAAGAATGCTTTTGTTCAAATGTTTCTGTTCGAAGTGTGAATTTGTGTCAACTTTTAACGTCTGGAAAATCTCTAAACAAAACTAATGCTTTATTATTATCCTCATTATAACGTTTCAGTTCCAAAGACGTGAAAGAGTTCTGAGATTTACTGCTGCACTTTCTTTGTTCGTAGCTGAATTCTGTTCTTGTTTAGATCGTGGATAAAAGGTTTTGTGTCTTTTGTCGTTATTGGTGTCATTAAACATTACATGAGGTTTGTGTGGCGTCTTTTATTGCAGTTCTCGTCATTTGGTGAAACGCAAGGACAGGGTAAGTATATATTTGGTGAAAGTGGGAAAATTAAGAAGCTCATTGTAATTTGAAAACTTTTCACATTATTTTTTCTGGAATATTTAACAAACTAGTGCCAGTTTGAAATATAATATTCAACAAAATCAATTATACATTTGTTCAGAGCTTGTACAAGTGGCTTTATAATCTAAAATTAATGTTTCCATTTTTTATTCCAAACACCTGATATTCATTGAAATATACAGTATTTTATAATGTTTGACCGAATTACATTTTCAAGTATTATTTTTCTAAATCAATAATTGAATTCATTATATACAGATAGCATGTATTCAAATTAAGTTTTAAGAATAATATTTCAATACTTTTGAAATTAAATATATTGGATTTACCTTTTTACCATTTGCTACAATTAATGTAATATTTGCCGTCGAGGATTAACACATTTAATACAAAGATGTGTTTTTTATCACTTTTATCTAAAGTCTTTCTTAAACCACAAACATTCAAATAAATATTCAAGTTCACACCAAAAATATCTGACATTATTATACGGCTCTTCCCAATGCAAGTAGAACGATTGACTTGAATGGGATTTTCCAACATTCTACCGGTCATTCTTTTCTGATAGAAAACCTCTGAATAAAATAATGACCGCTGCCAATGGCAACGGAGTTCGTGCTTGTAATACAGGTGTTTCATATCAGTAGTGTTAGAGGACAGGAGGACACTATCTCTGTCCCCGTCCATAAGAGAGAAGTTGGGGAAATCGCTCGTGAAGTTAACGGGAATCCGACTTTCAACTTACCCAGAGATTCACCACCATTCCTCCTCTCCAACTGCACCTTCAACTAAGTAGCTAGGCTAGCAATAAGTAGCTAGCCATGCTGCTACTAGCCTCGCCACACTGCCTGGAATCAACAAACGTTGCCAAGCAAGGCGCAAACTTTTGGGAACTATTTGCCGCAGAAATCATTAAATAAACCTTTCTGCCTTCATAAAAGTGTATGAAGTTTATTTGTGTGTGTTCAGTTGGCAAACAGCCGTATAAACAGTGGGATAATGTAGAGAACGCCGGTCATTATCGGGAAAATAAGAACCTTCAGGGCGAGACCAGACCCTGACTTACTTTCCCCACAATGACCATGGTTCTATACATTATCCCTTACTAAGAACATTCATACCTTTTCATGTAGTTTTAGGTTGTAATAGTTTAACCTCTTACCCTGAACCGAGCGCATTTTCTCCAGTTCGGCTTCTGTCTGTTTATTTTATTTTTTTACCGTCTATACTTATTGTCCCCATAAAGTTCTTGATAGTCATTGTGTAAAAGAGACCACTATTTACTATTTCATTGTTTTTCACATTTCCTGCCTATTTGCTGAGTGTTTCTGAGCGCTGAATGTAACAAGTGGATTTCTCCATTGTGAGATCAATAAAGTCTTATCTTATCTTTACCCAAATCTAAAAGCTTTTGAAAGCTAAGACCTACAAAGTGGTCGAAACGTTTCTGTCACATTTTTGAAGCGTTTTTGTCTCTTTTTTGTCATGTTTTTGTTGCTTTTCCGGCGTGTTTTTTTGTTGCGTTTTCATCCTCCCTTTCATCGCTATTTTGACGCTTTTTCTCAAGAAGCTTTTAGATTTGGGTAAAGCCAAACTGGAGAAAATGTGCTGTGTTCAGGCGGGGGTTCAGGGGTTAAGATTGCATTTCCTGCTGAGGTGATGTCATTTCCTGTGGAGAAGTGGAGCTCCACTGATCACGTGCTCAGACCCTTCAGCAGCTGTTTGTTTAATACAGACTCTCACACAGAAAACATGTACAAAAGCATCCAGTAAAACAATGTGGAACACAAACTGCATACGGCAAATAATAAACGTAACCTCTGGCTTTGAGTGCCAGTTTTTCACTCATTAGTGGATAATCTGTTCTGTAAAAACATTCATAATGACCTGATTTGGACTTATTTGTGTGTGATAAATATGCTTAAAGACCGACAGAAAACGGCTAAAAAGAGTGAACAATATAGTGATTTCCATAGATGGGAGCAACATCCGGGAACTTTTAACGCCCCCTTTTGGGGAATCGAGAGTTAAAAATTGCATTAGTGTGTATGTGAAAAAGGGACTATTTCTCGTTCGGAGGATAAAATATTCCAAACCAGTGTCAGAACTACAGGACAATGTCTGTTCTTGATCACAGACACATCAAGTCACTGTCAGAAGACGATTGGAAGATTTTTTATTTTTGTGGACACTTATATGAGCGAGTTTATCGATCACTAGCATCTGTTATGTTCATGTCAGAGCTCATTACTGAGGAAACAGCTCCCCCTGGTGGCCGTGTATTATGCACTTTGTGTAATGTCTTTAATCGGTAATTATTCAAACTCATCAAACCTGTTCAGCATTAGGCCTAATTAATGATTCTCTCGGTTTTAAAACGCACATTAACGTTAGCATTAGCAGCTAGTAGGTTAGCTGCTGAATGAACCATGTACCATTTGCTCTCATAAGCTACAAAACTACATCGTAGCTGTATGATTTTAATTTAATAATAATATAAAAGCAACAGACTAAAAGCTGAAGCTGTTGTAGTGACATTATAAAGCATCCAGCGAAAAAGTTCCACAGGCAAATGTCACAGACAAGTCATGATCACAGTGGGTTTAGCAGCTCAGTTTTAAAACGTTAACCGTCTTCTCTGTGAATTATCTGAAACAACAGGTCACTTCCATGGCTTCCTTTTCACGTTCCATAATTAAATAAAACAAAGAAAACCACAAAAAGGGGCGTTAACCTTTTGGTGCCACTGATGTGACGTAGACGTTGCTCCATCTATAACATACTCCGTTCCCCCTCGCTGGGCCACGCCCCCCTAGTATCTACATGGAATTTACTTGATTTAATGAAATGTATTTGGGCGTCAGACTTACATTTAAAAAGCATTAAATTGCACTTTCTGCCTCCTGTAGCAGCGTGTCTGTATATGACGTTCTGTCCGTCTTTGAGTTTGGCGACGTGTGGAGTCACCTGTTGTTCTGCTCCTCGTTGAAGCTCATCCGGACGGTCCTGGAGTCGAGGGCGGGCGGTGAGAGGATCCTGCGTGAGTACAGCCAGAGCAGAGAGATCACCGACCGACTCCGCCGCAAACTCGTCACCATCGTCGTGGCTGATATGGTGGAGAAGTTCGGGTGAGTTTTACATGGAGTTCACACAGTGGTCGATGTTCATATTAGCTGGTTTTAGTTTTAATGTCAAGAGTAAACAGACCACGCCCTCCCTTTACAATGTTTATTTTATGATGTTTTATTGAGTAGTTTACAGAGTTTTCTTGGAAATCACTCCAACTTTCCCACGCTCATTCATTATACATGCATTTCCAATGACATCATGCATAGTTCCGGTGGCCATTTTGAGCACCAAAGTAGAATTATGCAGTTCTACAACATGTACAATATCTCAACTCAGGATGAAAATGAAACTGATTGACAGTGGTATTTTTATGAACTCGTAATATTGCTCATGAAGATAAAAGTAAAAACACGGAACCAGAGACGCACGTTTATGTGATATAACAGTAAATGTGTCACAGACGTAGCAGCTCTGTCTGTGGAGCTACAGCAGGATTTACTAAAGATCTGCTTCACTCTGAAGACTAAACTAACTCATCAAAGAGGAAACAGAAAACCTTTCTCTGTGATTTTTACAGTTTGTCATGTCGACAGTCTGAGTCAGTGTTTAAGCTGCTTAAGATGTTAGCATGCTACTGGTTAGCAACTGTCAACCAACGGCTTCAACACGATAAACACATGTGTGTCTCACATCTATGAACACTGAGGAAATACTACAGTAACAGCTCAGCTCTGACCTCTGTCACATGTTGTATCCAAGGCTAGATGTTTGTGGTTCAGGGCTTTCCCTTGGAGAGGTCAGAGCTGAGCTGTTAAAGCTAAATGCTAACTGGTAGCATGCTAACATCTTGAGCAGCTTAAACACTGACTCACTGGTTTCTTCACATAAACGTGCGTCTCTGGTTCCATGTTTTTACTGTTATCTTCTTGAGCAATGATTACGAGTCATAAATATGCCACTGTCAGTCAGTCGTCTTTCATTTTCATCCTGAGTTGAGATATTGTTACATCTTCAATGAAGGTACTTGAGTCATCTTCTGTACTCGGTAGTTGAAGTCTCCAAACGTTTCGCCTCTCATCCAAAAGGCTTCGTCAGTGGACAAAATCCCGCTCAGCACACAGCATAAATAAATCCCACTGACGAAGCCTTTTGGATGAGAGGCGAAACGTTTGGAGACTTCAACTACCGAGTACAGAAGATGACTCAAGTACCTTGATTGAAGATGGACAACTCCTGTACGACTGAGAACTTACACAGAGATATTGTTACATGTTGTAGTACTGCATAATTCTACTTCGGTATTCAAAATGGCCGTCATAACAACAAAAGTCACAGTACTGAAAAGCATGTATATATGAAATATCTACATGTTCTGTCTTTACATTCAGGAGCTCTCCTCCCATGGACACGAGGACCAGATACGCCGTGGGCATCGTGACGCTGTTCCCGTCGCTGAAAGACCCGTTCACTCCCAAAGGACACGTGCGTCTGCGATCAATAAACAATAATAAACTCTTTGAACACGTCTGTTGAACGCTGCTCTGTCTTCAGGAGCACTTCTTCGACCCCAGCAGTAACGGCGGCTACATCGCCTGGAAGCTGAAGAACATGCAGAAAAAGCTGAGCGTGGGCCGCAAGAGGTGCTGCAGCTCCACAGGCCCTAAAGGAGGCCCGGAGGTGGTGCGGGAGGAGGCGGAGCAGGGGGCGGAGCAGCTGCACGGGGGGGAGCAGTGTGCGGAGGCGCTGTCTCTGCTGGAGAGCAGCTCGGACGCAGAGCAGATCTTCCTGAAGATGAAACAGACCTTCAGCTTCAGGCACAGACTGGTGCACGACCCGGACACGAGCAGCACCGTGTTCAGCGTGTTCCCACGGCTCCTCGACACCAAGGGCCTGGTGAGGACACTCGCTTTAAAGGAACAGGCCACCGTTTTTACATACTGAGATATGTTCTTACCTGAGATTAGACGAGTTGATGGCCTCTCCCAGTATATTCCTATAGCTCCAAACGGGGTGAAGTTAGAAGTGACCAAGCTCTTCCACGGGCACAAACATAACGGTCACTTTATCGTCTCTTTTTCTGTCACTTTTTTGTCATTTATCATTTATTGTCACTTCACGAGAACTGGAACAGATCTGGAGATTTAGTTCTTTGTTCACAGGTGCTGCAAGACTTCGAGCTGATGTTCGGGAAGGAGACGTCGTCGAAGCTCGTGGAGAAGTGGGGCGCGATCCTGAAAAGCAAAGTCATCAAGGAAGCGAAGGCGCTGAATAAAACGGCCACGCTGAACGCTCTGATCCGCGCGGCTGAGGGGCGGCCGCATCGAGACGACACAGGTGAAAACACGGATCTGTCCCACAGTCAGTAACAAAACAGCCCAAAACTCTGTCTTTACGATGTTTATTCTCTGAGATTCATCCAGGAAGTGACTCCAACATGTCTGTGTGGCTCCCTGGTCTTTCCCACGCTCATTCATTCACAAATACTGACATGTTTGGTATCCACGTGTAGCACGAGAGGCTGTGACCGAGATGACGCTGTAATGTTTTAATGTCTAATTCCTGCCTGAGTTGTTGCGCTTTGAACCCAAGGCAAAATTTAAGCTATTAGTTAGTTAGTTTTATTCGGTACAAATTATTTACATTCAAATACATACATTTTCTCATATTTATGTCAGTAAAGTAAAGTAACACATGTGCAATAACGACTAGACAAAAATGACGTGCAATAATCTCTGTATCAGTGTCACTTTACCTGCAATAAGACATTTTTTATAGTCTGCGCTAACTTTACTTTTTATTATTTGCTTTCATTGTATATAAGATACCTCCATCCATCCATCTTCTTCCACTTGTCCGTTGCTGGGTCGTGGGGGCAGCTGTTGGAGCTGCACCAGCCCCTATAGCGCCCCCTGCAGGTGGTGGGTCCACAGAAGGACGGCCTCATGGTTCTAACCGGGCCTGTTGGTCTCTCATAAGGGGCTTCTGAACCGCTCTTTGTCTGACCCGTCACCTAGGACCTGTTTGCCCTGGGAGACCCTACCAGGGGCACGAAGCCCCCGACAACAGAGCTCCAGGATCATTCAGGCTCAAACCCTCCACCACGTTAAGGCTCCAGGAGGAGATGATGCCTTTGTTTACAATTTAAGCTGATTTGAGCTGATTTAACAAGTGCATTTCTTCATTGTGAGATCACACTGGCCTTAAAGGGACTATACGGAGTTTAAAAATGTTAGTATTATGTATTTTCCTCCACATGTTCCAGCCATGTCCTAATGTGTAGAATGAGCCCAGACCTGTTCACCACAACTGCCTCTGAAATCCTGCACTGTCACTCAGAAAGGTGTTCACTCAGGTCCGAAGTGCCGTCATGCACGAGCTTAATATGGAGACTGTAGTTACGCCTAAGACCTGAGGTGGCAGTAGTGAGTATGAAATTACCACTGTGCGAGGAACGCACTTCTCTATGGTCCTTATGGCGGGGAGCTGACTTTGCTCTAATACCACCCCCTGGTGGCCAGGGGCGACTCCAAGAGACACTTGGGGGCATTGATTCTAATGGGACTTCAAAAAAAAAAATCGTTATGACCCATGTGACAATACTGGGGTACAGCTCAAAAATTGGAAACATTTTCAGTGCATTGACTGGAGCGCAGGGCTTCCCGCCTTTTTGCCCTTTTAAGGAACAGGCTGCGTAGTAGGAGACAGAGCGGCCATTAAGGCTCACACACGAATCGGGACTTTATTCAATGAATGGGGCTGAATGAGACCCGCTCATCTTTATTATATTATATCTATGGAAATTACCAACTTGCATCTAGTCCCTTTAAGTTTGAAAATGGGTAAATAAAAAACAAGCTTTATTGAGCACAATAAACTTTCAGTCTCTGCTGTGTTGTTCCTCTGTCCAGTGTGGGACAGCGACATGGCGTCTCTGCTGCTGCTGGTTTACCTCCTCCCGCCGACGACTCGAGGGAATAAGAAACCGAGGAAGATCAGCGCTCGAGACGCCGTGGAGCGAGTCGTCCGCTTCCACAAGGTCAGCTCAACCTGCTCTGTTTAACCTCTTAAAGGGATATTTCAGGATGTTTGACACTGGGCCTCATTTCCTAGTTATCCAGAGTGTTGTTGATGTCTGGAGATATTATTCTCTTAAATTCATGCAGTTCTTATATTTGAAGAGTCTAGTGGCGCTAGGCTAGGGCAAGGCTAAAGCATTTCTATGGTATCAGTTAGCCTGCATTAAAAACTGTGTGACCCACTCCACAGTGCACCTGAGGTAAATCACTTATAACACCAGACTAACCATATAAATGTCTGTGTTAATAGAATCATGTTTGAAATATAACTGACCTTGTATCACATGAATTACCGCATTTTGAGGGACTATTTTCTCGCAGATCACTCCGCCGCTGCGTTAGCTTACAGCCACGAAGCTGATGCTGCTCAAATATAAAATGATTCTATTAACACAGACATTTATATGGTTAGTCTGGTGTTATAAGTGATTTACCTCAGGTGCACTGTGGAGTGCAGGGGTCACCAACCTTTTTTCAGCCGAGGGCGACTTCAAGAGCATTAAGTTGTTCGAGAGCTACTAGTTAAAAACAAATCCTAAAGACTTGAACGTACACTGTTTACATATAGGTTTTTGACCCCATATTATATCAAAATAGCTTTATTTTAAACTCGTACTGAGTCACAAGAACAGAAATAACTGTATTTTTAAGAATCAGATTAAAGAAATTAGGTGTTTTACACCTTAGAAAAAGTCTCAAGGGCTACTGGGCATGCCCCAAAGGGCACCTGGGTGCCCGCGGGCACCACGTTGGTGACCCCTGGTCTAGTGGGTCAGACTGTTTTTAATGCAGGCTAACTGATACCATAGAAATGCTTTAGCCTTGCCCTAGCCTAGCGCCACTAGACTCTTCAAATATAAGAACTGCATGAATTTAAGAAAAAAATATCTCCAGACATCAACAACACTCTGGATAACTAGGAAATGAGGCCCAATGTCAAAAATCCTGAAATATCCCTTTAGCCCCGCCTTAACCGAGTGCATTTTCTTCAGTTCGGCTTTACCCAAATCTAAAGGTTTACAGCCTATAGGCCAGTGTAGCTCATCTAAATGAAGCTTTTTCCTTGCATGTCCTCACTTTTTGGATATTTTTTCCATTGCTTTTTTTATTGGATTTTCGTCACTTTTTTGTTGCATTTTTGAGCATTTTTCCTAAGAAGCTTTTAGATTTGGGTAAAGCCAAAGTGGAGAACATGTGCTGGGTTAAGAGGTTAAGAGACGTGTTTGTTCCCCAGTCGAGCCGCGGCCTTCAGGAGGCGCTCGGGTCGGACCAGGGCAGACCTCCGTACGTCCTGGCGGTGGGAGCGTCCCGTGAGCTGGTCCAGGACTTTTACCTGGCGGTGGACGGACAGCTGCTGCCCTGCCAGGCCCGGTCCTCGCTCTGCGCCTTCGACGAGCTCTTCAAAGCGCACTTCGTGTTGGGCCGGCCCTACGACCCGGCACTGCACAACATGTACACGTTTGTCCAGACCACCATCTACAACATCGACGTGGGCCGGTGCCGGGAGAGCCCCCGGGTCCGGGAGATGAGGTCCAAAGTGCTGAGCTGAAGACTGCCTCCCCCCAAGAAAGAAAAACGCTTTAAAAATGTGACAAAAACGCAGGGACCAAAAGTTCCGTCAGTTTTGTAGGTCTTAGCTTTCAAATAAGTCGTTACACTAAATGTGCTCAGTTTACAGTGCTGGGAAGTAACTGAATACTTGGAACGCCCCAAAATAAATACTAATTTAGATTTTTATTTATTTATTGGTTGGTTTATTTGGTCGGGACAGTGCATGTTAATGAACATACATGGGTCTCATGCATGTAAACAAGCCACAATTTGCAGAGGCGTAGCTTGCCATAAGGCAAAGCAGGCAGCTGCCTGGGGCCCCCCATCTGTAAAGGGCCCCCATGCACTAACCCGTTTTTCAGACACCTGCAATAAACGCTTGATATACACAGTCTTCCTAATGATTTTGGTGATGCAGTTACATCAAGTCTCCACCAACGCTCTGTGGCGCTGTTGATCCCCATCCTGCTGCTGCTTTAGTGAGTCATGGTTCCCTAATGTGAACTTATTATATAACAGTGGACAGACTTTTTACTCATGGCTCCACCAGATTATATTTCTAATAGTGAAACTAGTTTATTGTAACTCTCTTCATGACCTAAAGAACCTCAGCCTTCTGTTCTGAGGAAAACTTCTGCAGAGAACTGCATTATGGGAGTTGTCAGGTGACCCGCTCCTGCCCAAATGACATCCTCTCTCCCAGTACACCGAGCGGCCACCAGAGGGCCCCCTACCGACATTCTTGCTTGGGGCCCCTTGGTACCCTTGCTACGCCACTGCGAATTTGCGTCTGTTGTCCCCCATGCGCACTCTCAAACACACTCTGAAACATCCTGGCCTATTGTACATGTTTTTAGTGGTAGGGGAAACCGGAGTACCCGGAGGAAACCTACGCAGACACGGGGGAGAACATGCAAACTCCACACAGAAAGGCCCCGGCCAGGTGGGAATCGAACCTGGGACCTTCTAGCTGTGAAGCACGAGCACTAACCGCTGTACTACCGTGCCACTGATGATACTTCTATCTTCCATGGCTCAGTAAACTTTAGGTGAAGACAATACAACAAGGTCTGAGTTTGATCTGTTTACAACTTACTCTGAGGTGGAAAAAATCAATATATTTTACAACACTGAAAATCAGGTTCCCCAGCTTTAAAAGTTATTTCAATGCTGAAGCTGATGTTTAATTTGTGAAGCCTGCGACATACAGTATGTGTAAGTAGGGCTGGGCAAAAAATCGATTTAATCGATTTATCGATTTTGTAGCTTAAAACGATTTTTATTTTGCAAACTCGAGTTTTTTTTCCACCACAGTTTTTCAGACTTTTTCGCATTTCGTCCTTGTGGGTTACCGTAGTTACCGTGTGAGACAGCCTCCTCCCCCGCGTAACACCGTCAAAACAACAACATGTGCGATTACAGAGATTACAGAGATTAAGAATCTAATGATCTGAATGAAGTTTGTCCCTTGAGTTGCTCATATTTGCGAGGAAAAGGCTCAGGATTTGCATCTTGGATGAACTCTGACAAGTTGAACCACTGCCTTGCTAGCTATGCTAACTTAACTAACTTTTAGCCTGGCGCTAACAACACGGTGAAGAAACCACAATGCAACGCGGTTTAAGGCTAATAATATCCTTCTCATCTGGAGCGCTCACGTGAAGTCTCAGGACAAACTAATACGTACTTCTCTCTCTGTCCTCCTGCGTGTGTGTATCTGTGTGTGTGTATCTGTGTGTGTGTGTGTGTGTGTGTGTATCTGTGCGCCTGCCCGATCGGGAGAGAGACGCGAGAAACAGGGAATAGTGGATCCTTTTGAAAACTATGAAAACTACACTAAATGTGACTCATGTGTCAGAGGGCACATGTGCCAAACACGTTAATTAACTTAATACCCACAACTCTATCCCCAGCCTGACAATAAAACACAAGTAAACTGCACAGAGGCAGGTGAACTTACAGGAGCATTTTACTGTGATGGAGATGAAATAATATTGCTACAATTATCTGCACCTTCATCTTATCTTCTGTGTTCTTCCAGATGAAGGTAGAGATTTAAGTGAATTTAGATGAATAAAGAGAATAAAATAGCTGTATAATGAATGTTCCCCATTGTCTAAAGGCTTTGTTTTTGAAGTATTTTGTCAGATGTATATCATATCACCCTGCCCTAATGCCAGAGGCTCATTTACTTTTTATTTTGGGATTGTTTTACGCATTTTAACTCTTGAGGACAATCACTGCAATAAAGTGGCACTTTTGACAATATATCTGAATCTGATCTGTAGTCATTTTAAGAGCATTGGAAGAAAAAAATCGAAACTCGAATCGAAACTCGAATTTTTCTTTAAAAAATCGGAGATTTTCTTCATCCATCCATCCATCCATTTTCTTCCGCTTTATCCGGGGCCGGGGTCGCGGAGGCAGCAGTCTCAGCAGAGATGCCCAGACTTCCCGATCCCCGCACACCTCCTCCAGCTGTTCTGGGGGACCCCGAGGCGACACCAGGCCAGCTCGGAGACATAGTCCCACCAGCGTGTCCTGGGCCTTCCACGAGGCCTCCTCCCAATAGGACATGCCTGGAACACCTCCCGAGGGAGGCGACCAGGGAGCCTCGGAGATTTCTTTTCAGGAAAAATCGCCCAGCCCTATGTGTTAGTAGTGCGGTAGTGATACAAACTGTAGCTTGTGTCTGTTCCACGACCTACTCTACGTTTACCAGATGAGAACCTGAACATTATCCCTCTGGAGGAATAACTCCTAAGCTCAGTTGGGTGGCGCGCAATTGGACTGGAGAACCTGAATATTGGTTTGGTTTTTGGGGGATTTGATCTCGTCATCGGAAGGTCGTGGGTTCGAATCCCAGCTCCTGCAAATGCACACCGTCGTCGTGTCCTTGGGCAAGACACTTCACCCTCCTCACCTCCAGTGTCTGTGTAACTGGTGTATAAATGAGAGAGTGAATGGGTGACTGGTTCCTCACTGTAAAGCGCTCTGGGCCTGATAAAGGTTAAAAGTGCTTTATAAGTTGAGTCCATTTACCATTTGTTTTAATGTGTTTATGCACTTTAAAGTAACAGACCAGCGCCGGCTCCAGAACAAAGTGACTGAGGGTGCATTCGAGTTTCAAAAGGGTGCAAATAGAGTTCCTCGCCATTGAAATACATTGTGATGCCATTAAAACTGAGGGGGCAAACTGTTAGGGATTTGTTTTGGTCTTTCTGCTCCCCTCCTTTTCTGTTTCTGTGCAGGGCGTGTGTGACAGGGGGCGTGGCTGGCTCCTCCAGGGGAATGAGGCACACCTGAAGTTACTCACTCATTTGGCAGTCTTCAAAACCCTGGTTCTCCCTCCACATCCCTGCCAGATTATTACGTCTACTCGGTAGTGTTCAGTTGATAGTAGTAGCATTGAAAACTCTTTGTTTTTGATCCTAATATTTTTTCCTTTGCGCAGATCTCCTGGTGCCACTCCTGGAGTCTACCACTCTGCCAGCCAGCCCCCTGTCTCCACTGCCTAGCCTGCCTGCCTTTTGCCAAGGAAATAAATTTTTTGAACTTTGTTTGGTCCGTCTCCGGCTCTGCTTCGGGGTTCCTTTTTACAAACCTTAACACAAACATTTCAAAATGAGGTTGCAATGCACCCTCTTGCACCCCCGTAGATCCGGGCCTGTAACAGACTCTCTTTTCACTTTTGTTGTTTACTGCCCCTGCTGTTTTCATACCTAATCTCTGTTAATGGACGAGTCATTACTCTGTTATTACTGTATTTAAAGGGGGGTATTATGTAAAATGGACTTGTTCAAGCTTTATATCATGTTATTATGTCATTCCCTCATTAAACACATGCCTGGAGTGTTGCCTTGGCTCATTCACATATTTTTGAGTAATCAGTAAAAACTTAGACGGCAGCCATTTTAGGTGTAGCTATGCCTCAGTCCTCCTAGGAACGCCCCCACCTCCTGGAGACGCCTCTGGACCTTTCGTCACCAGCCAAGCCACCAACCACTGCTCCTCAGCTCAGCAGAGCCCCCTCCCCGCACAGTAGTGTTGTTTAGATGCCACAGCAGTGTGCTGAAGGGGGCGTGTCGGAAAGCTTCTTAAAGAGACAGAGGCCTATTTCAAGACGTTCAGTACAGCCATTTTGAGAGAGCAATTTTATTCAAGGCAGTTATTTTAATTTACTGCATATACAGACCAACAGAAGGTTACGTCATCATTGTAGTATGCTATAGACTGGTGCTATGTGATTGAAAAAAGCATAATACCCTCTCTTTAAAAACAAGCTCCATACATTTGTTGAAGAGCAGGTTAGTCCAATATGACCGGAGCGGCTCCTCACCACCTGCTGCTGAGGCTTATCTGGACATGATGTTTGCCTGGAGACTTGATTTGGTGCAGCCCTGTGAGGGAACTGTGATATTAGGCTGTACAGAACGACTGATTTACATTGTAACACATTAAAAACACATTTATTGTATTTAGTGAATCAACAAACCTTGAAAGATGGCAAAGGTAAAACAAAAAAATGAAAAGGCAGTGTGAAATTTGTAACAGAGATTTGTAAACTCTCTCGCAATTTGTACAATCAAAATTATTAATATAAAAACATAAAACAAAACAAAACCAAGGCCCTCCTCCCACATCATAATTCTCTATTTACATTTTCTAAAAACAGTGCAGTGCTGACACTTTATAGTCTGCTCTAACTGTATTTTATCATTATTATTTTGTATTGTTTTTACTTTTTTCCCCTTAAAACTGGGGTACCGGATTTTTCCCACACAAATTTTGACTTTTTTTTATTTGACCCAACTCGTTTCTAGCTCTCACAATCCCTCCTGCATGTCCGAATTGTTCAAGCAAATTGTTTCTATGCACGTTCCACGGCCGTGTACAGCTCTGAGCAGTGGAAAAGTGGAAAACAAATGAGTGGTATTACTCATTTAGATATATTTCTGTCTTCTATCGCTCAATAAATAATTAGGTGAAGACAATTTAACAAGATCTGTTTTTTTGCTGTGTTTTTAACTCATTCTGAGGTGGTAAAAACAAATTTACTTTTCAACAACAAAAAGTCAGGTTTAAAGAAAGCTTTAAAGCTTGTTAAGGGGAAAGACAAGACAAAAGGGCAAACTCCACCCCCACCACCACCAACCACCGGGAAACTGTGGTTTTCTGAAACTAGTAACACTAACAGAGCATTGAGTAATACAGCAACATGCAATGTACATGATGTCGACCTAATAATAAACCAGACAGACTTTAGAGGACGATATACGACTATCACAGGGATCTGCACTTATGATGAGCACAAATACAAATAAATAATGCAAAGTTACTACAGCCTTAAAGCAGCACTAAGTAACGTGTTTACCTTAATAAATCCTTTCCGTAGTCCCTCTGGGGGTAATATAAGTGTTAATGGGATGATTGGGGGGTCTTTCATCTCCCCCTGGTGTCTCTGCCCAGAAAACCATGCTTGCAACTTGACTGCCACCGGGGCGGCGCAACCAATACACACTAATGTAACCACGGAGAAGAAGCTAACAGGCTAACGGGCAAAGCTAACTGCGGGGCTAGCGCCACTTAAACAGTATTTACAGCCAAGTTTGAGTGAAAAAAAATATTTCCATTGTATAACTGGATGTACAATATCCCTCTCTCCCTTTGTCTTTTCTGTCAGCGTAGTATTTACTCTCCAAGACATTTAATAAGTAAAAAAATCGTAACTTGCTACGACACCTGCAGTTGCACTTATGGCCTCTAGGGGCAAGAGTTACTTAGTACTGCTTTAAAACATCTGGTTTGTCCATGTCATTGCTTAATTCCATATAAATATCTTAAATAACAATAATCCACTGAGCTGTTCATGTCGGTCCACATTATGCTGGGCTTGTATACATTCAAATCTTTTAAAACATGTTTCTTCCACACATATCGGCTCCAGCAAGTCTTTGTCAAGAAGTGAGGACCAGCGAGTTGTCTCCTCTTTTTATTATACATGGAGCTTCTAAACTGTAAAATATGTCAGTGTGACAGCAGGGGGCGCTTTATTAAAGAATAGGCTGATATACTCACATTTAGTAGGTACTTTAGAAGCTTGTTTGAAAGACAAAAATGAGCACATTCCAAAACAAAAAACTGTTCCAAAATTCTTTTCTTTTTTTTTAAGTCTGCCTGAGGTCTAAGAAGTTGTGGGGTTGTCTCATATTGAAGCTCTTTCCAATGCAAAAACGTGAAGTCTATCACTTTCGTTTCCAGAGATATCGGCCTTTTATCGACTGATACCCGATACTGGCCGATATTGTAAAATACCCAATATCAGCGGATCTTTAACCCGAGTTCTTTCCTGGAGTCAGCTTGTTCCTCTTCCCCATGTTCTTTGTGAGCGGTGTTTGACTCCAGAGAGAGTTCACAGAAACCTGATGGAGAGAAGACACAGCAGCCGTTAGTCCCATTGTCCACTCTTAATAGTAGTTAATAGTTATCATTTTTATTTATTCTATATGGACTGAGAAGTTAGAGGTTAAGAAAGATTACAATAATAATGTATTAAAATGAAGCTTAAGCATAAATTCAGCCTGAAAGACCTTCCCATTCATGATCTCATCTCCTCACAATCATCCAATGATCGCTCCATACCCAGCCGTAATCCCACTTTAAGAACACAGCCGCTCGTCTCTGCTCCTGCCAGTCATCGCCCTGGATTCCTCTCTTATGCTGCATTCAGACCAAACATGTCTAGTGCAACAGGCGCAGGCGATTTCTGTGCACGGTCTATGTCGGGGTCGACAACGTGCACTTCAGCTCACATTCACTGAATGAGCCAATGTGTTTACGTAACTGTAGTCTCTTTAAGAGTAAACAGGGAATGTCGACTCCTTCAAATCGATGTCAGGAGGAGTAGCAGTGCAAACGTCAATCCATAATGTAAGTCACAAACGCAAAGTGAAACGTGTCTTCAAAGGTTCTGGTTCCCGCTTGTAACGATATATGGAGCTGTGTCCCGCAGCATAGAGTGAGGAGACGACATGCAGCGAGTGCGGTGAAGAGGGCGTGGAGCAGAGAAAGTCGGGACACAAAATCTAAAATGCAACAGAATGCTGGAAGTTGCATTTTATTACTAGCCTGGCTATACCCAGACTAAATATGGAAATAGTCTGGGGATCACCCATTCATGTTCTGGTAGGAGAGGTGTGGTTTACGATTGTCCAGAGCCGTTTATTGTGCTGAATGTCTCTCATGCGTCTGTACGTAGCCATAGCCAATCGTATCATCGTATCAGACGGCGTATGATGTACCCGCTGTAAACCTTCGAGCTAAACTATTTATAACACGTTCTAAAGCTCGATCGAAAGATGGCGTCGCGTCTGCTGCTGTCATGTTGGATCCGTAAATAAACTTTTTTATCATCCCTAAACAAACTACAAGCTTCCGTATGTCGAATAGTGCATCATCGTCTTGCCGTCCCTCCTCGTTCTGTGATTGGTCCCAAATCCTTGCAAAGATTTCAGCCATGGTCCCCAGGCTGCTGTGAAGTTCGAAAGATCCGAGCGCACACAGCAGCATGGGTATTCCCAGGCTATTTTATTACATAAAAAACTTAATAATTTAAAAAAAATAGCCTATTGTGAAGTTATTTGTATATTTCTAAACAGATCAACAATAAAATTAATCAGTTGTTCTTTGTTAAAACGTTTGAACGTTGAAACTATAGAGGCTTTTTGAGACTTTCATTTGGTTTGAAAAGGTCCGAAATGGCTCTGATTGTTGAGGGTTGCAAACCCCTGGTCTGAATGCGTGCACACGTGCAAGTAGTTAACTGCGGGTGTGATTCGCGCTGGTTGTGAGTCTCCTCAGCCTACATGTGACAGGAAGTGACAGGAGGAAGTGAACTACAACCCCCTCACGAGAGCAGGAGGACGCAGAAGAACAGATCTGCAGCTCATCACTCAGTATGTTTGAACCTGAGAAACACAGCTTCTACATCATGAAGACACAAGTCAAAACAGAAGCACCGTCTAAAAAGAGGAGGAAACAAAGCTCCGTGATCCGGCTGCTGCTTGTGCTTGTGTGAAATTTGGGAGTGACATAGTAAAACTAGACCACCGTCACCAAAGCAGTAGGAACAGTGCATGGGGAAAACCTCAGAGATTTTCTCCAAATCGTGCAGCAGAAGTAGCTCCTCCTGAAGCGAACAGAGGCCACTTGTGTTCAAGCGAACAATAGAAACGCGAGATGTGAGTTGATGGGTTTTGGTTTGCTCACAGCGTAAAGCCCCTTGTTCATCACCTCGACCCTCCACTGCCATTCCTCCACCTGGCCTTGCCTCTAATCTGCTCATCGAGGCTCACTGCTGCCACCGCCAATGTCCAATATCATATTTACTTACTGTCAATTCACTGTCTTCCACCAAAATTCACGTCCAGTAACACTGTTCTGCATCCCTGTTTCTGTGAGTCCTTTCTGGTTGAATTATTCTTTCAACTGAAAAAACAAAACAAACAAACACATTTTAGGACACTATACCAATTTTAATGCCACACTGTGTATGTAACACCTGAAAAAAATGAATAAAATAATGGCATTCATTTCATTTTTCTTTGAAAAATGACTTTGTGACTTTCCTGTGAACAGCCTCTTTCTGATCGTGAATTAAGAGTCAGACTTACCTCTCCATATCGGGTTCATCCATTGTTCTCCAGAAGGACTCAGTCTGAAACAGACACAGACTGTGTTGACTGTAATAATAACTAATAATGACTGTAATAACTGTCCTCACCTGAGAGTGTTGAGTGAGCAGTGGGGTCCTCCTGTAGAGCAGTCAGGAGCTTCACTCCTCTGTCTCCTAGATGATTGTAGCCCAGATCCAGGTGTGTCAGATGGGAGGGGTTGGACCTCAGAGCTGAGGCCAGAGCAGCACAGCCTTCCTCTGAGATCAGACACCCTGACAGTCTGAACACACATGGTTAAACAGAGTCATAGAAATGACACAGAGATGAAGAGTAAACCCTCTGACCTGAGGTCCTGCAGTTTACAGTGACGACTCTTCAGTCCAACAGACAACATCTTCAGCCCCGAGTCCTTTAGGTCGTTGTTACTGAGGTCCAGGACTGACAGACTAGAGGAGCTGAGGACTGAGGACAGAGCTTCACAGCTGCTCTCTGACAGGTTACAGTCGCGCAGTCTGGAGGAGACAGAACATTTCCAGCAAGACCAAAAATTACACAAACACACCAAGAAATAAATTCATTTAACTGAAATTAAATGTCCTTCTGTGGACCCACCACCTGCAGGAGGAGCCATAGGGGCTGGTGCAGCTCCAACAGCTGCCCCCACGACCCGGCAACGGACAAGTGGAAGAAAATGGATGGATGGATGAAATTAAATGTATAAAAAGAAAAGACCTGAGTTACATTTTCCCCATGCAGGTAAAAAACAAATAAACTTAGGTTTACACTGTCGCTCCACACTCCACAATAATTACAGCTCTTAAGAGCTGATGTCACAGATGAATTTCTCCATTGTGAGATCAAAAAAGTTCCATCTCATCTTTTTTATCATATCTTGCACACTGAAAAGTCAAATACAGTATCTGCATGTTTGATAAAACTCATGCATAATAATACTGACACTGGTATTAAGATATGAAACTGGTGCCTGACCAGTTTCATATCTTAAAACCATACACACAAACCTATAAAACAGTAAGTGGTGCCAGCCTTAGTTTGTAAAAGCCCTATGTTTCTCTTGATTCTTCCACTGAATTGCACATTTCTCCCCTCAGTCCAGTCATGTCAAGACCAAGGCTTTTATCCCCAAAGAAGTATCATGCCCCTCTCCCACCTCCACCTTTTTCACCAACCAAGGTCTCCCCAGCTCTGCCCCCACCACCGGTGCCCACAGCTGTTATCTCCAGCAGCTTCACTGCTGCTGTCTAGGACATTAAGGGCCTCTGCGTTGCTACCATGCATAGCAAACTCAAAACCAACCAGAGGTCCACAGAGGGAGTGTGTTCTTCTGAAACAATTAGTACAGTCAAACAACATAGATTAGATAAGAGGGCAACAGTCAGACCGTCCAATCAAAGAACTCTAATCCATATCCCTTGCAAAAAGATTCCATCCACTCAAACACAGATAAATCTCAAACATGCTGTACTCAATGCCAGATCGTTAAAAAACAAGTCGTTTTTAATAAATAGTTTTATTTCCTCTTATAATCTAGATTTTATGTTTTTAACTGAAACATGGCTTGACAAAAACACTGGTAACGCAGTTTTGATTGAGTGTAGTCCATCAAATTTCAATTTTGTGTCTGAAACACGCCAAAACCAGAGGGGCGGGGGTGTCTGTGCAATATTCAGGGAAAATATAGTCATCCACAAACTGTCATTTGGGGGTTTTCTATCTATTTGAGTTTGTGTCTTTCAAAATGGAGATAAAACAATCTTCCATTCTTTATATGACTATTTACAAACCACCACAGAATTGTTTTATCGAAGTCTTTACTGAATTACTTTCATTTATATGCACTGATTTTGATTGTTTAGTCATTTCATTTTAATGTGCATGTGGATGTGACCAATGACAGGCATGCAAAAGAACTTAATGCTGTCCTTGAAATGTTTGGTTTAACTCAGCACGTGAGTGAGGCAACCCACAACAAGGGTCACACTCTAGATCTAGTTATTACAAAAGGTGTTAATATATCAAATGTGAATGTTGTTGATGTTGCTTTATCTGATCATTTTTGTGTCTTTTTTGACTTGTCTGTTACACCCAAACCAGTGGTTGGGCCTGGAGTTATTCAAAGAAGACACATAAATGATACAACAAGGACACAGTTTATGGAAATGATCAGATTTGAAAATCCTCCATGTTCAAATGTTGATAATCTGTTGGACTCTTATACATCAAGCGTCTTAAATGTTTTGGATACTATTGCTCCTGTCAAGGTTAAAATGGTTAACAATAGACAAAAGGCACCTTGGAGAAGGGAAGATTCGGTCAATGCACAGAAAAGGGAGTGCCGAAAAGCCGAAGTCAAAGCTCGAGGTTCATTTGAGATATACAAAGAAGTGCTTTGTGAGTTCAACCAGATTTTGCGTGGAGAAAGGGAGAAGTACTTCTCTAAAATCATCGCAAACTGCAGAAACAATTCTCGTGTTCTGTTTTCCACAGTAAACAGATTAACTCACCCTCCAGTTTCACTGCCCTTAGAACTAATCTCTACATCTAAGTGCAATGATTTTGCAATATTTTTTTATGACAAAGTTCAAGGCATTAAAAATGCCATAATTTCCACAACACAAATAGCAACCCTGCCACCAGCTAGACACCTTGAGCTGACACATTTCACTCCTGTTACTGGCAAAACAATCGAAGAGGTCATCTCCGGTCTGAGTTCATGTACATGCTGCCTTGATGAATTACCCACTAGATTTCTGAAGTCTGTGTTGACCAGCTTGTTACCACAACTTGTTCAGTTTGTTAACATCTCATTTGAGACTGGAGCATTTCCAAAGGCCTTGAAAACCGCAGTCATTAAGCCTCTTCTAAAGAAGAGCAGCCTTGATCCCAAGGTACTGAACAACTACCGGCCCATATCAAACCTACCGTTTTTAGGAAAAGTCCTAGAGAAAGTAATATATCAACAGCTCACTTACTTTCTCCTATCTAACAATGTGTTTGATACTTTCCAGTCAGGATTTAGGCCCCACCACAGCACTGAGACAGCTCTGATCAAGGTGACAAATGATATCCGTATGAACACCAATGCAGGTAAGGTCTCAGTTTTAGTTCTGCTGGACCTGAGCGCTGCCTTTGACACAGTGGACACGGGATCTTACTTCACAGGTTAGAAAACTGGGTGGGAATCTCTGGTACTGCTCTAAACTGCTTCAAGTCCTATCTCGAGGACCGGACGTACCTATGGAGTCCCCCAGGGGTCAATCTTGGGACCCCTCTTATTCAACTTGTACATGCTTCCATTGGGTCAGCTAATAAACAGCAACAATGTGTCGTACCACAACTACGCAGATGACACTCAGATCTACGTGTCACTGATGGCAGGTGAACATGGGCCTGTAGATACTCTCTGTCACTGCATCGAACAGATCAGTTTGTGGATGCAAAACAACTTTCTCCAACTAAACTCAGACAAAACTGAGATCATTGTCTCTGGCCCACAGACACAAAGACAAAGTGTTATCAGTCACCTTGAGTCTCTCGCTCTGAAACCAAAAAATCAGGTTAGAAATCTAGGAGTAATCATGGACTCAGACCTGAACTTAAACAGCCACATCAAAGCAATAACATCATCAGCTTTTTACCATCTGAAGAACATTAAGATCAGAGGAATAGTGTCAAAACCAGACTTAGAGAGACTCATCCATGCATTTGTCTCCAGCAGGTTAGACTACTGTAACGGCTGCTCACTGGCCTTTCTAAACGAGCTGTTAGAGCTGCAGAACATCCAGAACGCTGCTGCTCGAGTCCTGACAAGAACCAGGAAATACAACCATATTAGTCCAGTGCTCCGGTCTCTGCACTGGCTTCCTGTCACTCAGAGAATAGAATTTAAAACAGCTCTGCACCAAAGTCCATCTCTGACATGTTAGAGCCGTATGAACCATCTCGGGCCCTGAGAACTTCAGGGAGGGGTCTCCTGGTGGTTCCCAGAGTCAATAATAAACACGGTGAGGCTGCGTTTCAGTTTCATGCAGCTAAAATCTGGAACAGTCTTCATGAGGATGTGAGACAGGCCTCAACTCTGACAATGTTCAAATCCAGGCTGAAAACAGCTCTTTTTACCCGTGCATATGAAAACTGAAAGTATTTTATCTGCACTCTTGCCTTTTACTGTAATTGATTAACTTTCTGTTGATGTTTTATTGATTGATTTGATCTGTTTTCTTGTAATTTTATGAAACTGTGAAGCACTTTGAATTGTATGAATTGTGCTCTACAAATAAACTTGCCTTGCCTTGCTGGGTTTGTCATCTGCCCTTTTCTTTCAGGTAGAACCGATAACTCTTTCCATTCCTTTGTCTTAGCGTTTCTAATGCTGCGAGTGTTTGCCTGTGGTGCCATGGGATTCTTTGGCTCGGGTTTGGCCGGGAGTCTGCTGTCCTACATTGAGTCGCTTGTGGTTGATCAATATAATCATGTGATTGACACGGGCATGAGCGGACTGGTTTAAAGTTGTTTTTAGTGTGTTTTATTATGCATGGTTTTAGACTGATTTTATGCTTGTTTTTAACTCATCCAAGCTCGTTGCCCCGCCCCTGTTTGCTTGCCTCAAGTGGGCACACCTGCAGCAAGGGGATAAAAGGATAGAAACGGAGACCGAGGGGAGAATGGAAGAAAAACAGAGAAAAAGGCCAAAACACAGAGGCTGAAGTGGTGGTGCGGAGGGGCGCAGGCCGCCATGGGCTGCTGGGCGGCGGCGGCGGCAGCGGAGAATGACGGAAGCATGAGGAGCCAGACGCAGAACGAAGCAGGATGCGGTGGAACGGGGGGAAGTCACGGGCCGCAGCCCTAGGAGGGCGATGAGCAGCAGGACTCTCTGGGCAAACGTGCCCCGAGATTGGCCCTGTGACCTCCGCCACAGCACGGACCCACACACGGAGCCTAAAGGCCTGTTCATACTCCACAAGATGCAAGAACTTTTTTCTCGCACCCAGAGCTCCGAGAACAAAATGACGTCATTATGTTCTCGGAGCTCCTGTTCGGCAGTTCTTTCACGTTGTTCTTGACACCTGAGCTGAGCAGAACTTTGTTCTGCAGGGCTGTGATTGGCTGGATGTTTAGTGGGCGGGGTTATTTCTGTAATTCCTTGATTATTTTGGCTGCCGAAAAAGGGGGCGTGGCAGTTCGGCAGCAACACGTCTTGTGGAGAATGAAATGTCAGAGACCAGACGAACTTTGTTCTCGTTCTTTTTACCTCAAGATGCAAGAACTTTGTTCTTGCATCTTGTGGAGTATGAACAGGCCATTATGCAAGCCCTCCTTTAGCTTCTTTAAACTTTTAGCCCTTTTAAACCCCCATTTTAGTCCTTTTTAATTCTCTACTCTCTAGCTTTTTTAAATGTTTTATCTTGACTTTTACCTGGCCAAGTAATACATGTATTATTTAATCCCCTTTTATTATTGTATTGCACCATAGTTTTACTCCCATTGCATTTTAACTTGAGACATGATCGCCTGTCTCTTCAAGCTCGGGTCCTCTACCAGAGGCCTGGGAGCTTGAGGGTTCTGCGCAGTATCTTTGCTGTTCCTAGAACTGCACTTTTCTGGACCGAGATGCCTGATGTATTTCCTGGGATCTGCTGGAGCCACTCCTCCAGTTTGGGGGTCACTGCCCCGAGTGCCCCAACGACCACGGGCAGCACTGATGCCTTCACTCTCCAGGCCTTCTCTAGCTCTTCTCTGAGCCCCTGGTATTTCTCTAGTTTCTCGTGTTCCTTTTTCAACCACCACGGCTTTCCTCTGCTCTTTGTCCACCACTACAATGTCCGGTTGGTTCATTTCCATTTGTTATGTGTCTCTGGCCCACATTTTAGTTTTCCCCCCTTGCTTACTTCTTTTGCACCATTTTCAATTTCCTCCCCCTTTTTTCCAATTGTTTTCTGAGGGTTAGGAAAAAGATAGTTAAAGATTAAAGATAGTTAAATGACGCCGTAGTTCTAGCTTTTCTAATCAGCACAACAGTTTTCAGCAGTGCTAGCATAATCGCATGAGGCTTTTCTAATTATCAATTACCCTCTAACATGATTAGCTAATACAGTGTACCATTAGAACACTGGAGCGACGGTTGCTAGAAATGCGCCTCTGCACACCTAGGTATTACATTAAATATCACCCGGTTCCAGCTAGAATAGACATTTACAACATTAACAATGTCTAATTTGTATTTCTGATTAATTTAATGTTATCCTCATTGAAAAAAGCAGTGCTTTTCTTTCAAAAAAAGGACATTTTAAGTGACTCGGTAGTGTACTTGTAACTGTCCTCAGTGTCTGCTATTGTTCCCTCTGGGAGTGAGACCCTTCTGTGTGGACTACCTTCCCTCTCTTAGTCACCATCCGGCCACACTTCTCTAGTCCGAATGACATCCCAATGTCTGCACTGTATATCCGGGTGGTTTGGATCAGTGAGTCGATGTCTCGCTTATTCTTAGCGTACAGCTTGATGTCATCCATGTAGAGGAGGTGACTGATGGTGGCCCCGTTCCTGAGTCGGTATCCATAGCCAGTCTTGTTGATTATTTGGCTGAGGGGGTTCAGACCTATGCAGAACAGCAGTGGGGACAGGGCGTCTCCTTGGTATATGCCACATTTGATGGAGACTTGTGCAAGTGGCTTGCCATTGGCCTCAAGGGTGGTTTTCCACAACCTCATCGAGTTTGCAATGAAGGCTCTTAGGGTGTTTTCACACAGGCTCTAGTTAGGTCGACTTAAAGGGACTTTTGGCCCGAGAGCGGCACTTTAGGGTCAGTGTGAATCTGACCGCAGCACTTTAAGCCGGTCTAAACAGCCGCTCCGACTGCAGCTGAAACAGGTGGTCTCTGAGCCGCTCTCTGCGTAGGAGCGGTGGTGGTGTGAAGGCGGCCGACCTCTGGTGAACTATTCTCGCTTTGATGCCTCTTTTGTGCTGAAGAAAGAATGACTACGCGCTGCATGAGGACGTTTGGATTACTCTGACGAGGCCAAATGGATTAACTTTAAATCATCAGGTACGCCTCTCTTTCCTGTCTTCCCCTTCCTGCTGCAGTGAAACTTTCCTCTCCATGTGCTGATTAAGAACATTTCTCTGCGCTGCGCGTCTATAAGCCTCAGTGTATTTAACCACGAGGCAGAGGAGTGACCACAGTAACATCGGGGAAGTGTGCACGTACGTGCGTGTGTCAGTGTCGGCACATTGGCAGGTTGATGCCCGTTGTCATGGGAATAAGTTCGTTGAACAGCTGATCGTTGTTACGTGGCTGATGTTGTGATGTTTTGTGCGAGCGTGTGTGAACATGGACTTAATTTTGGAGTAAATACAGTTGGAGCTAAGGCGGTTTCGAGGCGACCAACAAAGATCCAACATGTGTGAAAACGGACTTAGAGTCCTGTTGATGTTGTATAGCCCCAAGCATTCAATGATCTAAGTATGTGGCATTGAGTCGCTTTCTTGTGATAAATCCAGGGAGTGCTCAGGTTAGTGTGTCGGGTTCTGCAGTCTCGAGCGACTGTTCTACCAGCAGCTGGTGTTTGGCACCTCTGGTATTTTTACCAATTCCTTTCTGAGCTGTGATCTGGCACAAGTTTGAATTTGTGTTTTTGTTTTGTTCTGTTGCATGCATTTTCATTTTTTTGTGAATTATGAGAAAGAATTCTGTAAAATGGAGAAATAAATGCGAAGATGAGCTGGGGGCAGGGAGAGTGACTACAGGGCCTGAGTGACGCTGACCCAGGAGGCACAGGTGCACGATGTGAGCACTGGCGGCCCAGAAATGGCGTGGCGAATGGACGCGTGAGTGGACTACATGGCACGAGACGAACGCGCCCGTCTGGGTGGAGCAACTTAATTTTAATATTACATTTCTATCTAGCACAGCACTCGGGTATGCAGTTAATGAAAAACCTTCATTCATAAAAGAAACATAAACAAACTGACCTGAGCTCCTGCAGTTTACAGTCAGGCCTCTTCAGTCCAACAGACAACATCTTCAGCCCTGAGTCCTTCAGGTCGTTGTAACTGAGGTCCAGGACTGTCAGACTAGAGGAGCTGAGGACTGAGGACAGAGCTTCACAGCTGCTCTCTGACAGGTTACAGCTGCTCAGTCTGGAGAGAACACACTGTTTTAGGAGAAGTTTAGAAGCTTCATACTTACATAGACCTCACTCACAGAGCTTTGTTGGAGGCTTTGACCACTGGCAGCAGCTTCAGCAGAGCCTCCTCTGAAGCACAGTATTTCTTCAGCTCAAACTGCTCCAGATCTTCTTCTGATGACAGTAAGATGAAGGCCAGAGCTGACCACTGAGCAGGAGACAGTTTACGTTTAGACAGACGTCCTGAGCTCAGGTACTGTTGGACCTGCTCCACCAGAGAACCATCATTCAGTTCATTCAGACAGTGGAGCAGGTTGATGCTTCTCTCTGCAGACACTTCCTCACTCAGCTTCTGCTTGATGTACTCAGCTGTTTCGTGATTGGTCTGGGAGCTACTTTCTGTCTGTGTCAGCAGACCTTGGAGAAGGCTCTGATTGGTCGGCAGTGAAAGACCCAGGAGGAAGCGCAGGAACAAGTCCAGGTGTCCGTTTGGACTCTGTAAGGCCTGGTCCACAGCCGTCTGGTAGAACTCTAATGGACTGCTCATTTCTTCTGCCAACAGGTTGACTCCAGTATCGATGAAGGTCTGATGGACGTGAAGAGCAGCCAGAAACTCCTGAACACTCAGATGGATGAAGCAGTAGACCTTGTCCTGGTACAGGCCTTGCTCCTCTCTAAAGACCTGTGTGAAGACTCCGGAGTACACTGAGGCAGCTATAGGGTCCAGCCCACACTCTTCCAGGTCACTCTCGTAGAAGATCAGGTTTCCTTTCTGCAGCTGCTCAAAGGCCAGTTTTCCCAGAGACCGCACCATCTCCCTGGTCTCTGGACTCCAGTGTGGGTCTGTCTCAGATCCTCCTTCATACTTGATGTTCTTGACTTTGGCCTGAACCACCAGGAAGTGGATGTACATCTGAGTCAGGGTCTTGGGCAGCTCTGCTCTCTCTCTGGTTTTCAGCTCATGCTCCAGGACTGTGGAGAGGATCCAGCAGAAGACTGGCATGAAGCACATGATGTGGAGGCTTCGGGACGTCTTGATGTGGGAGATGACGGCTGTGGCCTCGTCTCTGAACCTCTTCCTGAAGTACTGCTCCTTCTGTGGGTCGGTGAACCCCCAAATCTCTGTCACCATGGAGACGCACTCAGCAGGGATCTGATTGGCCGCCGCGGGGCGTGTGGTTATCCAGAGGCGAGCGGAGGGAAGCAGGCTCCCCCTGATGAGGTTCACCAGCAGCTCCTCCACTGAGGCGCTCTCTGTGGGCTCCATCAGGACCCGGGTCCGGCTGAAGTCCAGAGGAAGTCTGCACTCGTCCAGACCGTCAAAGATGAAGAGCACCTGGAGCTCTTCAAAGCTGCTCACTGTTCCTCTAAAGAAGTGATGGAGCAGCTGCACCAGGCTGAAGCTCCTGTCCTTCAGCACATTGAGTGCTCTGAAAGTGAAGGGGAACAGCAGCTGCACGTCCTGGTGGGCTTTGCCTTCAGCCCAGTCCAGACTGAACTTCTGAGTGAGCAGTGTTTTCCCGATGCCAGCCACTCCCTTTGTCAGCACTGTTCTGACGGGAGCCTCTGTGTCCGCGGGGCCTTTAAACATGTCTTCACATGTGATGGCTGTTTCTGCTCCGCCTGGTTTCCTGGAGGCTGTTTCCATGTGTCTGACCTCATGTTCCTGGTTGACCTCTGAGGCCCCTCCCTCTGTGATGTAGAGCTCTGTGTAGATCTGCTGCAAGGGGCTTCCTGCTTTAGCCAAGCTCACGCTTCAGTTTACGCTGAAGAACTCCAGAACCTCTCCCTGAATGAAGACACAGACAGAGCCTGAGTCTCAGAGAAGATCAAATGACTGAGTGAAATGGACCTACTGCTCCACAGAAGCTCAGCCAGGTCCTTCTGCTGCCTCCTCCTCAGGAAGTTCAGAGCGATCTTTAGAAAAGCCTCTTCATCATCATCCTTCACAGGCTCTAAGCCTTCTGGGTAATCTGTGCTCAGAACCTCGTGGAGCTTCTTCAGCTCCTTATGGACAAAAGTGAAGATGTCCTCCTCCAGAAGCTGCACAGACACATTAGAAAAACACATATAGAGTCAGTAGTTGCGTTTCTATCAGAGAACTTGCGCATCTGTCTAAAATCTACATATTAAATGTGCATAACAAAAGCTACTTTTCACACGTTTCCATCAAAGAGTTTTTGCGACTGATGGCTGTGGTTTCCTGGTTACAGCAGAATGGCGCAATTTCAGCATTTACCCAGCAGAGGGTGCACTGGGCGTTTTTTTTTTTAAGTTTAGTTTATTCATTTAGAGAAACAGGCACAGTGTACAATAAACATTAACCTCAAAGGGAGAGATGCATCGTGCCAGGTTATAGCTCAAGTGCTAATTTCCACCCGTAGTCCCTGGGCAGGCTGATGTTATAGTTAAATACATAAAAACATCACGCATACATGGTATTTACATTGACCAAGTTCATAATAGTAAAAGCAAATCTTCACATGCACAACAATCAGATAAAAACTCTTATACACACCTTTCATTTACTCAGGTCTACTCTTATAGACCTCAGAACACACATACACATATACACACATACATCCGGTCACATGTGGGTGCAAGTTTGATTTGACAAAAGCCATTTCTTTGCCAGGCGTGAGAACGTGTAAAAGTTTGTGCTTGTTATCAGCTCTGTAGGCAACATATTCCACTGGCGAGCGGCCACACAAGAAAAGCAGAGTTTCCAAATGCTGTCTTGCGCTTTGGGATCCTGCATTCGCCTCGCACTGTAGATCTAGTGGCTCGAGTTGTTATTTCAGAGCCCAGTGCGAGCTTTTTGATATTGTTTTTGGCCAAATTATTTTACCTTAATCAGTTGCTTGCTGTTAACTAAACTATTTAGAACATGGTCTAAGCTTGATCGAAAGATGGCGTCGCGTCTGCTGCTGTCATGTTGGATCCGTAAATATTTTTTTTATTTTTTTTATCCCTAAACAAACTACAAGCTTCCGTATGTCGAATAGCGCGTCATCGTCTTACCGTCCCTCCTCGTTCTGTGATTGGTCCCAAATCCATGGAAAAATGTCGGCCATGGTCCCCAGGCTGTTGTGAAGTTCGAAAAGATTCGAGCGCACACAGCAGCATGGCGTTAGCCAGGTTAGCGACACACGCTAAAGCGAAGCAAAAGTATCTTAACTAACTGCTGCTGGACAAACAAAAACTATCCCAGAGTGAGTTTTACTACGTTTTATAAACTTTGTAATGAGGATCAGGCGGCGGCTGCATCTTTGGGCAAGTTTTTTGTTGGCTAACTTGGTCCACAGTTGTAGTGCACTATTGTTAGCATGAACTCTGCAGCAGAGACAGCGATGTTTGAGCTCCTGCATCAGGAAAATATTTTTAGACTAGAGACGACCTGCTGATGCACTTTTCCTCTTCACTTCTGTCCACTCCTGTCACATAGGCGACTTTTTATCTGCTACGTCAAACTTTATGTGAAAAATCTGTTTCCATCTTCCAACATGTGCATTACGTTTATTCGCAAAAAATGCAGATGTGAATTGTATGCGAATTAAAGGTTTTAATTGTGAAATGTGGTGTTTCCATCACTCCTTACTAATGCGAAACTTCAAAATGTGCATTAAAATCCAGTTATTGTCAGATCTGTGTGAAACAAGTCCCTTCATCTGAACATCTACAAACTTCAGTGAAGAACTCACCTTTAATATGGAGTCCAGCTGAGTTTGATGTTGATGATGATCTGCTGAACTCTTCTTTTCTCTGTTGATGAGACACAACAAAGGATTTAATCGTTTCATTCACACATCCCTGAACCTTCCACTAAACTACTGTCTTTCAGGTAGGTGAAGGTAATAGAGATATTTCAACTTGAAAACACAGTATTTGCTACATAAAATCATTCAATCACACAAAAAATATTTTAGAATCTGAACAATCTTTGTTTGACGACTCACTCATTCAGCGTTCACACAGGAGTCTAAACTTAACCTACTTTGGACCATGTTCTTCTTTAAATAATATCCCTCGTTCCATTGAGTCATCACTTTTTACAGATGTGGGGCCGGTCTCAGGAGCAGGTCTGTGGACACAGAGGCAGCAGTGGCTTTAAAGCTGACTCTGACATGGAGAACAGTAGAGGATCTCACCTTTGACTTTTGGGGTGGTCAGGGGTTTCAGAGGGAGGGGCTCCGTCCATTTCTTGTTGTCTTTCTTCCATCATCTGTCCATTTACTCATCACCAAGGTCACCTGTTAATACAAACACTGTTCAAACTGTACCCTCTGTTAAATGGTCCTTGGTTAAGTTTTCAGACGACACAGTCCTGGTGTCGTTACTTTCAGGATCTGAAATGAACCACGGCCCTGCACTGACAGAGTTTGTCCAATGGTGTGACAGAAACTACTTGGATTTAAACGTCTCAATAACCAAGGACATGGTTATTGACTTTAGACGCTCCACAGCGCCCTCTCTGGGCACCAGTGTCATTCATGGTGAAGTGGTGGAGAAGTACAAATATCTTGGTTCTTGGATGGACAACAAGTTGCAGTTTGACGCAAATACAGACTCCGTTTTTAAACGTGGTCAGCAGAGAATCTATCTTTTAAGGAAACTGAACTCTTGAACTCAATGTAAATAAAAGTATTCTCCGCAACATTTACTGCTGTTTCATAGAGAGCCTATTAACCTTTTCATGTGTTTGCTGGTTCAAGGGTTTGTCTGTGAAAGATAAAAACAAAGTGCAAAATATTGTCAAAATGCTCTAAAGTCATTGGAGTTAAACAAAGAGACCTACAGTCTCTATGGGAGGAGCAGGTACTAAAGAAGGCTAGATGTATCTTGGGTCGGCCTCTCCAGGCTCTGTCCTCTGAGTTTTCGCTCATGCCTTCTGGACGTCGTTTTTATGTACCTTTTCGGAAAACAAATTGTTTTGCCAACTCTTTTGTTCCCTGTGTCACTGAACTGTTGAATTCTGAAGGGAGTGTGTTTACTGGAGTGTGTGACATTGACCTTTTTGAAATGTGTCCGTTTTTTATTATCTGCTATTATCTGTACTGTCTATATCTATATCGGGATATATCGTATCATATCGCAACCTGTGTATCGCGATCGACTAGGCGATACACACCCCTAGTCTCCACAAGGTCCTCAACTCATTTTCAACTATATTTGATTTTGCATTTGTCAATGAGGAATTTATTACATACAGATTATCATCATTACACCTCATTAAGGCAAAACGACTTCTACTCACTTCTACAGAGTGTCCTCATGCCCCTCACCAATTTACAACAAAATATTGTTTTGCCTCAATGTGGTGTAGACATTTTATTAGTGTTCCAGTTAAAAAACCCCTTATTTGTGAACACTACATCAGTTTTTGTTGTAAATTGGTGAGGGACACGAGGACACGCCATACAAGTGTAATGGTGATGCAAGAACGCATTGTTTTGCCTTAATGTGGTATAATGCTGATTTGCTTTGTTTCGGCTCAGTGTGGTGTAATGATGATAATCCTATTGTAATAAGTTCCTCATAGACAAATGCAAACTCAAATAGAGTATAAAATGAGTTGAGGACATTGTGGAGACAATGACCTGAAGTTTAATAGTGACACAAGAATGCATCGTTTTACCTTAATGCAGTGCTTCTCAATTATTTTTTTGCGGCGCCCCCCCCTTAGTAAGAAGAAAACATTTCACGCCCCCCCCCCTCCCACACACACACACACACACACACATACACACCCATTCAGTGTACTGAACAGCGCCCCCAGAGGGAACTCTTGTAATTGTCCAGGTAGCAAGGACCAGTGAACAGAGACATGTATGTAATGGTCCAAAGTCCAGACGAGTCCATCGAGTGGGGAACTAAAGTATTTAGTTAACCAACAATTGTGCAAGTTCTCCCACTTAAAAAGATGAGAGAGGCCTGTAATTTTCATCATAGGTAAACCTCAACTATGAGAGACAAAATGAGGGAAAAAAAATCCAGAAAATCAAATCACATTGTCTGATTTTTAATTAATTCATTTGCAAATGATGGTGGAAAATAAGTATCTGGTCAATAACAAACAAGCAAGATTTGTGTCTCTCACAGACCTGTAACTTCTTCTTTAAGAGGCTCCTCTGTCCTCCACTCGTTACCTGTATTAATGGCCCCTGTTGTTATCAGTATAAAAGACACCTGTCCACAACCTCAGTCACACTCCACTATGGTCAAGACCAAAGAGCTGTCCAAAAACACCAGAAACTAAACTGTAGACCTGCACCAGGCTGGGAGGACTGAATCTGCAATTGGTAAGCAGCTTGGTGTGAAGAAATCAACTGTGGGAGCAATTATTAGAAATAGAAGACATACAAGACCACTGATAATCTCCCTCGATCTGGGGCTCCACGCAAGATCTCACCCCGTGGGGTCAAAATGATCACAAGAACGGTGAGCAGAAATCCCAGAACCACACGGGGGGAGCTAGTGAATGACCTGCAGAGAGCTGGGACCAAAGTAACAAAGGCTACCGTCAGTAACACACTACGCCGCCAGGGACTCAATTCCTGCAGTGCCAGACGTGTCCCCCTGCTTAAGCCAGGACATGTCCCGGCCCGTCTGAAGTTTGCTAGAGAGCATCTGGATGATCCAGAAGAGGACTGGGAGAATGTCATATGATCAGATCAAACCAAAATGGAACTTTTTGGTCAAAACTCAACTCGTCGTGTTTGGAGGAGAAAGAAAGAACACCATACCTACTGTGAAGCCTGGGGGTGGAAACATCAGGCTTTGGGGCTGTTTTTCTGCAAAGGGACCAGGACGACTGATCCGTGTAAAGGAAAGAATGAATGGGGCCATGTATCGTGAGATTTTGAGTGAAAACCTCCTTCCATCAGCAAGGGTATTGGACATGAAACGTGGCTGGATCTGTCAGCATGACAATGATCCCAAACACATCGCCCGGGCAACGAAGGAGTGGCTTCGTAAGAAGCATTTCAAGGCCCTGGAGTGGCCTAGCCAGTCTCCAGATCTCAACCCCACAGAAAATATTATTACGGCAACGCCGTCCGCCATATTGGGTGTCGGCCAATTTGGATGACAGACCGCAAAGCGGGAATCCGCCTTTATTTTTCACTTCGTACAAAATCTATCTCCTCCTAGAGCGTTTATCAAAACGAGCTAATTTTGGATGGAAAATAATCTTGAGAAGTAGAACTTTAAAAGTAATCTATACAAGTATTTAGAGATTTTTCGCAAACAAAAAATGGCTCCCATTCGCACATATGAAGTCCGATTTCGCTCATTTTGTTATCAGTTGTTAAAGTCACAGTCCTAAACACTTTCATTGGCAAAATTCTAATTGGGCACGATAGCGCCCCCTATAGGAATTATATGGAGAGTACAAATTTTAGTTTTACGAAAATTAAAATAATTTCGCACAAAATTCTATTTGGTCGTTCCAATCAGAAAAGTCAATCACACCCATGCCATATTTTTCATGGTGTTGCCGTAGCGATGACCAGAACGTCCCATTTTATTCTGAAAAAATGTTAACTCCATAATTCAGCGAGAACTGAGGAACCAAAGGTTCCAAAGTACTTGGATAACCTTTGTGGATGATCTGCGGCGCAGCCGCAGCCCTAAGTAAAATGTAAAAATATGCTTCAGTTTGCAGATATAGTGTGATACAAATTCATACTAATTTTTCTCTGTATAATGTCTAAGTTGAGCGCGGAGTGCACGTCAGCGCATTCCAATAATCCTAAAACTAAGACCCTATAGGGAAAAAAGTTAAAACAAACAAAGGCAGAGGCAATACCGTAATCTTAGATTGAGAGAGACAAAAGGCCACGAAGCGCCCCCTTGCTTTAGGCAGGGCGGTCGGCGAGGGCCAATAATCGCCGCTTTGCGGCTATATTTATTATTATTATTATTATTAATGGATAATAGGAATAATAAACTCTGGCAGTTCAGATGGCTGGATGTCACAGGAAAACTTCTGATTATTTTTGAGTCTTGAAAATAAACAAGCACAAATAATACAGCCTGTACAGGTCAAGGTTATATTAATAATTGATGCAGGCTGTATAAAAGGCTGAGAAGACTTTTAATAGGAATAGTCATGTACCTCTCTAGTGGCATAATGAATGTCCTCCGGGATGCATTCGGGAGTGCAATACATAGACTTGAAATACAAAAAGGAACAATGATATGTGAACAACCGATCATTACATTCATGTGTAGGCTACAACCATGCACACGCACTTTTGTGTTGCAAATATAGGCCAGACGCATTCTTTGTTGATTTGACAAGTCTGGTTTGACATCAGCTACCACACACATTTCCTTCCAAAATTTGAAGTTTTAGTGTATTTAAATATTGTGTTGTGGCTTTCTGCCGTGTGAATGTATGTATGTATTTGCTCATAAGTTATGAGTCTTTCTTTTACATAATAGGTTTGAGAGAATTCCCGGAATGACATTCTGAAAGACAAAAGGAAACAAAATTTAAAAAAAAGATAAATGATACTGAAACAATTCCTTTGGCTAATTTGTCTCAAGTATGTCACTGAGCCATAACGCACCAGATCAGCCAGTGGACCAGCATATCTGTAGGTTAACTAAACCTATATGGTGCCCATGTTGTTGCTCAAGTCTCCAGGTGTTACCCCCGGTACTTTGAAATTGATTTCAGATTACCGGGGGGTAGTTTAAATTCATTACACCAGGCAACAGCCCTTTTGGAGAAGCTGCCCTTTTTTTCTATTTATTTTTTAAACGTTACTGTTATACTAAAACCATAACAGTATATTAAATAAACATAAAAATAAACAGTCTGTTTCTTCTTATGATTTTAATTAACCTACCTCACTGGAATTCCACGCCCTATATTTGCGTTCTATATGGGAGCGCCGCGGCAAACTGAGGACAACAACCACAGGAGAGCGAAGGAATCGTTAGCGATCACTTTGGGGTTCGTGGTAAACTGTAGACCAGTAGTTCCCGACCAGAGGTACAGGGACCCCTTGGGGTATTCGAGGACTTAGCACGGGGACTTTTTTAAGTGAATCTGAACCTTACAAGGTGTAGGAGCCTAAATTATATGTTTGTTCTATAAATCGTTTATTAGTTTTGCTATAATTTCTATTTGGTTCTAATTAGTTTATGCCACAATTTGTTTGGTAATTTCGTTGTGGTTTTTGGTTAATGGTTATTTTGGCCATATTTACTTTTCTCCAAATTGTTTGGTTAAGTATTAGTTTTCATAATTATTAATGTGGTATTTTGGTTTTGTTATATTTTGTTCACCTATAGGCTATATTATGACGCTGCACGCTGTGGTGCACTGGTGGGAGCGCAGCTCACAGAATGGAACCAAACAGTTTTTTAACTCTGCTACCTCTTTTTTGTAATCCCTGTCTGTCTTATGTCTGTTTTACTCACTAAAGAGTTTTTAACTGCACATTTTGATCTCTGTGGATTTTATTATTGACGGTGTTTCGGATTACAAAGTTTTGGAAAGGGCGCAGCGAGTCATGCTGGCTTCATCTCACTTTAGAACCTACACTAGGAAAGGAAAAGCTATATTTTTACAGTAAAATGTATTGGTTGTTACGTTTATTTTGAAGACAGCATTGTTTTACGCTTACAAATAGTCCTTTTAAGTGATTGCTTTCTAAATAAATCGCAACAACTCTGGGGGAGGGGGTACACACAGTACCACTAAAGGGTGCTGCTGTAGACCAGTGGTTCCCAACATTTTCATCTCTGGGGCTTCCCACAGTCCGCAGCACCCCGACATTTGTTGTATCTGCAGCACTATAACCCTAATGTGTGATAATGGTAGTCTCACATGAAAATATGGCCTAAATTGCACTGCTTTGACTTATATAGTCAATATATCTATTTCCAACATGAATAAAACATATTCAGCTTAAAATCCATATAATAATTAGCCTATTACTGTAGTACTATTTTCAAATCCTCTAATAGCCTACAATAAGAAGCAACCTAAATATACTGGCATTACTTGTGAAAGGGCAGATGAATAAAAATAAGACATGATCAATCCGGAATCGAACCACAACCGACCACGTGAAAGGTTAAATTCCTCTGTACACGTCACTGGTGGAGTTGTGCCTAACCTGCTAAATTAAAACTAGGCCTCCTCAAAGCTTATCTGACTAAAGGACAGGCACGCGTGAGTGTTGGAGAAGAGGAGTAACACACACCAAAAGTAGTAACCGGGGTGCAGATGTTGAGGAAAATCATCAAAAAACAAAAAAACAGCATCGCACACTCATAGCCGATGTCAAAAAGTGGATTTATTCAAGATTACGTTTTGGCATAGCCTCCAGATCATTTCCTTTTTTCTTTTAGGAACCATGGTGCATGTGGTTACACTGTGGTTCCTAAAAGAGTTTTTTATATCCAACCTGAAACTTGCGCATGTTGGGGCTTGTTAAAGGTTGACTACCTCCTCCATACTTGACAACACTGGGTTGTGAAAAATAGGGAGATTTTTTTTCATCTGCGTATCGTGCCAGGTGTGTTTGTAATTATTGATGTCATTTCTTACTTTGTATTTTCCTGATGAAGGAAACTTGTGCTGGAAATATTGTTTCTTTGATATTCCATATTATTCTGTTTACCATTGAGGACAAAGAACAAAATGAGCACCATAAGTAGGGAGAGCAGTTAAGAATGAAAAGTAGAACACTTGAGCTCAAAAGTGAGAACTAAAAACCTATGGAAAATAGGCTATAGATATTTAAAACAATCTTAGATTAAATTAAAATACTTTTGCAAAATAGTAACAGAAAATATGATATGCCTAAATTAGACTTTACATGTTATCATCTAAAGATTGTAAGGTCTACACACAGGCCTATAAGCTTTTTAAATATAATTTAGTCAAATGGCGAGTAATGTTTCCATGGTAACACGGAGGGGAGGAGCTGATCAACCGACTCTCTCGTTCCCTCGGGCTAATGAAGCACAAAAACAAACATGTGATACCTGTCTCTTCCCCTCGAGCGTCAGCGTGTGCGCTGACAGTGATGACAGAGGCAAAGGAGTGATTCTTCTCAAGGAGAGGGTTGCCAGATCATGCAAATATATCCCCCACAATCTTACTTGTTTCCTTCACTATAAAATCGGGAGATTAGCGGGAGAAATGACTGAGCGAATCGGGACAGTTGGCAAGTATGCCTCCTCTCTCATCTGCACCCAATGGCCGCTGGCTGCTCTGCTTTACGACCACAACACTGGAGGCCGCCATTGCTATAGTACCTCCATATAGCCGCTAGGCCCCCATTGAAAAGCATTGGACTTTAGACACGCCTGGTTTCTATTTTTTAAACACTTTCTACGACTACATATTCCTCCTCTGATAACGCTGGGTTAGACACAATCAGAGGCACCGGGCTGGTTATCGTAGGATAAATGTTGGAAATCTCGTACTAATGAGGGTCGGACTGTTAGCATTGGAGCTGCGCGAGCGTCACGCAAGGGCGGAGTCTACAGTGAAGATCCCGCCCTTATGCCCTTATTAGGAACATGCTTCGTCAGAGCTGGGGAGGAGGAGTCTGTAAATCCGCCATGATTTCCCCCTCGAACGTGGTCATTATGGTAAACGGGGAGGAGCTGTCTATTGTTTTTAACGGTCTATGTCTGCACCATGCGCATGTATCATTGTATTAACCAACATCAAATTGCAACATCGTTTGAGAGAGTTGTTTTTATTTCCATAATTATAAAACCGATTATTGTGAAACAAGCAGCCCTGTTTGTCACCATCCGCCACCCACGGTCAGGGAGTGTGTACCCCCTGCTTGGTTCAAGGGAATAGTGTCCATAGTGCACAGCCACCTGGAGGAGGGGGTGGGGGTTGGTGTCTGCACTACTACTTTTCTTTATTTTATAAAGAAAGATCCTGGCCCAGACTATCCCAGGGAGAAGAAAAGCTGTACCTCATGGTTGATACTACTGCTATAGACTATAGTATGACTATAGTAGCAGTAGTAGTACTACTACTGATGATAGTAGTAGGCTGCTGATAGCTACTGATAATTATGCCTATGGGCTCCTGCACTCAAATAAATGAAAGCTTAACCCGTAGAGGCTACGACTTGACATGAGGGATACAGAAATATGAAGCCTAACTGATAGACCAGGTTCATGAAATGAGCAGAAATTACTTTACTTTACTTTTTTGTATTTGTTTTTTATTTAATGACAACTCACCCATTATGTCCTTTTATTTTGAGTTCTTAGGCATCTTTATGTGATATGTCTTTATTATGATTTGACACACACTCTCACTCATGCATGCACGGCAAAAACGGCCAAAACCTCACCTCCAGCTGCTTACCCACACACACACACACACACACACACACACACACACACACGTGCACGCACGGCTGGGATCAACACACACACACACACACGTGCGTGCGCACACACACACACACACACGGCTAAGGTCCGACTGACAAACAGGAGAAGTTCAGGGAAGGGTAATAATTACGGCGTTACGTTGCTGTTTTCGTTTCGTTGTTCTCATATTGAATGAATATGAATGATTTTACAGCGTGAAAAAAAAACAAGAAAAAAAAAAGGCTGTCCAAAAAAGATCCGGGGCTTTTGAAAAGACATTCGAGGCTTAAGCCCCTAAAGCCTCCCCCTAGCTCCGCCACTGTAGCAGAGTATCAATTTAAGAGATATCACAAATAACAACATTTTAGGTCTTTTCCAATAATAACACTTACCGTTATGAAACATTCCTGGTTTTAGCAGCGAACATTATTAATGCACATCACAGTTCAGTCAAAGCAGTCCTCTCCATCAGACCACAACTTCCTTTCTATCACAGCTTTCTATCACATACCTCATTCTCAAACCATTATCTGCACATTCCTATAACAAACCTGCGGAGTAAAAGATCTCACGGTAAAAACGTACCTGTCGACAGAACGAGCTGCTGGTGAATCCACTTCCTCAATTTCAATCACGTGTTCAGGCTTTGTTTCTGCACATGTAAACCCCGGTGTTACGCAGTTTCAAGCACATACAGTGAATAGCATTTTGTGAAAGTGACCCGGCAAGCTGTGGAACGAGGCTATAAGATAGGGACGCTACAAATATGTAATGTGACCTGAGGTACTTAAAAATAACTAAAGTATTAATAAAACCAAAGGACACACAGATAAGTTTGTAAAAATAGGCAGAGACAGTGCTTTTAAAATATGTAATTGCAAGTTTATTTAAAGACCAGGAGCATAAAAAGGTTAAAAGGAGGATATTTATTTATAGAATTAAAATTCAAGTTAAAATGGCCAATATAGTAAAAGTATAATTTCATTTAAAACCTGGCAGCCCCTGGGCCAGAACCAAACGAAATCTGAAAAACAGATAAATATTAGAAAAGAACCAAACAAGAATGGCAATTAAAATGGAAACAAACATTAAAACCTAAATACAATAAATGTAAACAAAGTCAAGATCAAACCTCGTTGTGTTTGATAAACTGTATTCTCAGGTGATGAGGGAGAGACGAGACACAATCAGATTACTGTGAACACAATGTCAATGTTGCCATCCCATTTTTTTGCACTCTGCTTTTTGCACAAGTGCTGAAGCGCTTTTTATTATTCATGTTTGGTAAAGGTTCACTGTATATAACAATATTTATTCATCTTTTGCAAATGTAATACACTGCCGTTTTTATGTGTTGAACCGGAAGCACTATGTCACGTGACTTGCCCGGATTAGTTTAAAAAGCCAGGCCCATAGCCTCTCTCATATAGGCGATCGGCCAATCATAATCCCTAATAATTGGTATTGGCCTGAGAGAAAGCCACATCAGTCAACCTCAGTATATTTCTATTGATTTCTATGATTCAAACCTGTACAGTGGGAGGAAATAGTGAGTACACCGGCTTCTCAGGCTTCTCAGACCGGGACATATTTGGTTTTTGCAGTTTGATGTATGAATACAAGTCAAACAGTTTCAACATTGAACGGTACAAAGTAAGAATAAATTGGTTAATATATGTCTGACTAGATTTGTAAATGGATGAAATGTCTTTCTCTTTATTTACCATTTTCCTTTCATTTAACTGTACATGTGTGCCCAGGAGAGGGCGCTGCAGGCTCTGCTCTAACAGGAGAGCACAGTAAGGCACTTTGAGATAAATGTGATAAAAATCATGACTAAATGATGTTTATAACTGTGTATTCTGGGGTTTTAGGGCAAAGCAAAATGCAACAGGCTCTGGAGGAAAAGATTTGTCCAGTTTTATCTTTTCTCTGGTGAGTGACGTGTTCTCCAAGTCAATGCTAGTTTTACAGTTAACGTTTACTATTTTACAAAGCATTTTGATTTCATGTTGTGGTGTTGAGAGACTTTCTGAAACATTTGTGAACGAGCGGCATAAAAAACAATCGGAGAAAATGTGTAACTATGAACAAATCAAAAACTAGAACTTAACGTTAGATCACACGGTTATGTGAGAAGGGTCTGAACGCAGCAGATGGAGGGGCACGTGATCAGTGGAGCTCCACTTCTTTACAGGAAGTGACATCACCTCTGCAATGTCCAGACTGTGCCCTACGCTCCTCCATGAAGTGTGCACTTGTTTGAAGAGCATGTAAGGCTTCGAGTGGGCAGGTTACAAGCCATTTTCAGACCTAAACTTAATAATAATAATAATAATAATAATGCATCGGTTTTATATGGCGCTTTTCTGGACACTCAAAGACGAATAATAAAGTTAAAGGTAATTTCGTCCGGCCCTGTGAGGAAAAAAAGGAATAATGAGTTGAAACACGTTAAAATAAATGTATATTGGATGTTAGCAGGGGTTAAGTGGGCGGGAACGGTCGGGAACGGCGTTCCCCCACCTTTGCATGGCAAAAAAAAAAAAAGTTCATGATTGCAACTTTGTCATTTTCAGGCACATACGAAATTCTGCCTGTGAGATAAATCAATGCAATAAAAATACTAGGCCTACTCAGTATACTCCCGGGGGCCAACAATAAAATCTGACCTCATTTTCCATAAAAATATATATTTTTTCAGCATTATCCGCGCTGCATTCGCGTCGCTCCGCGGCGAGTTTGCGCCACAGTGTGCCTCCTGCTCCGGTGTTCCGGTTCTCGCCGTGACCATGTCACGATGTGATGTTTACATTTTGCGCGAGCTCGGCACATGGATATTTCATAAAATATCGTAGCTAGCTGTGCGCCACCATGGCCAATTAGCTGTTGTGGACCTGCTGTCTCCCCCTGAAGTCGACAGGAACAGGAAAGGATTGCTACGAAAATTGTGTGTGATGTTCATGATAACTGTACTGACATTGAGATAAAAGGTAATAAAGGTTTCAGTCTTACCATACGAGTGCGTTGGCGTCTTTTACACTACACGCAATGAATAATAATTAAAAGAATAATCACTCTCAACCAGTCTCGAACTCACTCCACATGTTTGAAAAAGGTGTGCTTCAGGACACCTGCGCTAACCCCTACACTACAGCACCACACCAAATGTTGTCTCAATGCTTGTATTTATCTATTCTTCAGTGCGCGGAGCGCACTGAAGAAAGACGTGCGCTATGCGCACGTCCCAAAAGAGCGCGGAGCGCTCAAGAAACAGAGCGCGGAGCGCTCCCCATGCATTACACAGTAATCACGACACTCCCGGCACCCCGACCTGTCCGGTGATGTAAGCGTGTGCCGCGAAAGCGGCACATTTGTTGCTGCTCGAATAAAAAAAGGTGAAAACCACAGGCAAGGCGCAACATGGACAAGAAAGCAGTCGATGACGAGCGCATTGCGCTCGTCATCGACCATGGCCACTCACCAGCACTCAAAACACTGTTACAGTGACTCAGGGCATCGAGGCCTATCCGATAATATAGGTCTTTGCCGCGAAAGCGGCATATTTGCTTCTGCTCGCACAAAAATACCAAAAAAAAAAACATTGGGAAATATTGAAAAAGAAGAGGTAGAAGACGAGCGCAACACGCTCGTACTTGATAATAACCCCACGGTTGGATTACTGGACATGAGACCTTTCCGAATATATAAATATGCGCCGCCTAAGGCGGCGCTATATTGTTATTGTATGGGTTTTTCTTCTTATTATTTTTCTTCTATCCGTGTTTTTTGGAATAACTCGACGAGTCGTCGACGAAAACTCCCCATTTTTTGCCCAAAATTCAAAATCACGGCGATACACAGTGTCAATAAGTTTCATTCAAAAATTCAAAAAAATGGCGCGTCAGCGCCCCCTGGAAATCAAGTTTACATTGCGCCTATGGAGATGCCCGAAAACTTTAGTTCGTCGTAGACGAACAAATTCGGCACAGTGATTGGTCACGTGAAGCCAAACAAAAAAACATATTACGCGGTTGCTAGGCAACCATCAGGAGGGCGGCCATATTGGCCAGAAGAGCGATCTGGCGCCGAAGGCGCCATTTCGTGCCCTCGCATTTTAACGAACTCGTCCTAGGGCTTTTAACGCAGCGACTCCCCGTTCGCTCCAGATCATCTACACAAGTGGGACATCAAAAGTTATTAAAAACTTTCTAATAGGATTAACGGTGTTGTCATGGCAACGCCATGAATTCGGCGTCCATTTTCAGCGCTCGCCACCGACTTCAAACAGTCGTAACTCGCACATACTGTGGCCGATTTGAGCGAAACTTGAATCGTTGGTCGAGTCGTCGACCCCGGATGTTTTGATATATGAAATTTGAAAATGGGCGCGATAGCGCCCCCTGCAGAGCACCAAATAAAAATTAATGAGGAAAAATTTGAACTTTGTCGTAGACAAAAGAAATTTGGCACAGACATCCGTCACGTGACCCCGAACAAAAAAGTCATTGGGGCCACGCCCCTTTTCACACCGTGTTGCCATGGCAACGACCCGATGTCAACTTTGGCGCAGCCAAACCAAAATTGGTACACGCGTGCGTCATGACTGTCCGAACAAAAAAGTACATTACATGGTGCTAGGCAACCAACAGGAGGCGGCCATTTTGGGAAAAATGTAGTAATCTGGCGCCAAAGGCGCCATTTCGTGCCCTCGCATTTGAACGAACTCCTCCTAGGGCGTTGAACGCAGCGACTCCCCGTTCGCTCCAGATCATCTACACAAGTGGGACATCAAAAGTTATTAAAAACTTTCTAATAGGATTAACGGTGTTGTCATGGCAACGCCATGAATTCGGCGTCCATTTTCAGCGCTCGCCGCCACGTTCAAAGAGTCGTAACTCGCACAACTGAAGCCGATTTGAGCGTAACTTGAATCGTTGGTCGAGTCGTCGACTCCGGATGTTGTGATATAGGAAATTTGAAATGGGCGCGATAGCGCCCCCTGCAGAGCACCATAAAAATGAAAGAAGAATAAGATCAAACTTTGTCGTAGACAAAAGACATTTGGCACAGACGTGCGTCACGTGATCCCGATAAAAAAAGTCAATTATGGCCACGCCTCTTTTCCCATCGTGTTGCTATGGCAACAACCAGGTGTCAACTTTGGCGTAGCTAAGCCAAAATTGGTACACGCATGCGTCACGACCGTCCGAACAAAAAAGTACATTACGTGGTTGCTAAGCAACCAACAGGAGGTCGGCCATTTGGGAAAATCGAGTGATCTGGCGCCGAAGGCGCCATTACTTGCCTTTGCTCTTTTACAATCTCGACCTAGTGTGGCAGGTAGGGCGCGGCAGCGCCTCCCGTTATTGGGGCGGCGTGCGGCCACCGGCGTCAACCGGCCAAACGAGACCCTCGAGGGCCTCTAAATGCCGCTTGCGGCTTTAATTATTATTATGATAGTATGATATTAACAGGGTGGGAATTTATAGTTATAGTATTTATACTATCTTATCTTTTGGAGTTTATGTACATATTATGCATATATGAAAGTATGTTAAAATGTCATGAATGCATGTTAAAATGTTGCACACGTTAATGTAAAAAATAGTCATGTCCGGAGGAGGAGTTTCCATTTTTGTTCACAAAAATCTCGATTTCAATGTCCGATATGATCTCTCCGTGCAATTAAATGAAATACAAATAGAATCTGTATTCATAGAAATATTGTGTAATAGAACTAAAATCTGTAATTGGTAGTATTTACAGGCCTCCAAACACAGATGTTTTGAATTTCAATCAATGCTTTTCAAGTACTTTGGAACTCATAAACAGGGAAAATAAATTGTGCCATATTCTTGGGGATTTTAATATTAATTTGTTTAAAAAGGAATCACATTCTGCTACAGATGAATTTTTAAATAATCTACATACAAACTATTTTTTTCCTTCAATTACCAAACCAACAAGAGTGACAGAAAATTCTGCAACATTAATTGATAATATACTTTTTAACACATTAAACCATGAGACAAAATCTGGAATATTATGTACAGATATTTCCGACCACTTCCCAATATTCCAAATGGTTGCAGTAGGCAACAGTTATATGCTGAATGACGAGCCTGTTACCGGTTTCCGAGCATATAATACTGCTAACAAAATCAAATTCAAACATTTACTGGAAAATGTTTCATTTGAAAATGTTTTGACGGAAAATGATCCTAACTTAGCTTATCAGATTTTCATGCAAAGAATCAATGATGTTTTTGAGAGGTCCTTTCCAATTATAAAATCTCATGGGGGTAAAGTAAAAAAACAAAATCAATGGTTTACAATGGTCTCCTAAATCTTCACGCATTAAAATAAACTATATAAAAAGTATCTTTCCTCCCCTTCCCCTTAAATTTAGCTACATATAAGTTGTATAAAAATCAATACACTCATCTTCTTAGGATAACAAAAAAAAATACTTTAGTGATCACTTTCAAAAATCAGTGAACAATATTAAAGGTACGTGGAAATAATAAATGAACTTCTTCAAGAAAGAGAGCTCCTTTAAACTATCCTTCAACTTTTAGAGATGGAAGTAGTACTTTCAATAATCCTTTTGATATTGCATGTGAGTTCAATAATTATTTCTCTAATGTTGGTGCTAATCTGGCTAAGAGAATTTTCGCCACAAATGTCAATCCTCTAGACTACATTAAAGGTAAATATTCTTCTTTTAGTGAGTTTGAACCACCTAATTCCAGTGAGGTACAGGAAATCATTGCAGGTCTAAAAACATCTGCTCCTGGTCATGATGAATAAGTGCTTCTATTATTAAAGATGTTATATCTACGATTTCTGAACCACTTACTTATATTTTGCATTATCTATGAAAAGTGGCATAGTACCTTCTGAATTAAAAATTGCTAAAGTTGTACCTTTGTATAAAATGGTGAAAATGCATCCTTCTCAAATTATCGTCCTATCTCCATATTGCCATGTTTTTCAAAAATTTTGGAGAAGCTTGTTTATAGAAGACTGCATCAACACTTAATTAAGAATAATATATTATATAATTACCAGTTCGGATTTCGGAAATGTCATTCAGCTCACATGGCTCTTATGAACTAGTGGATAGAATTTATACGGCTTTGGGTAAAAAGGAATTTGCAATTGGTGTATTTTTAGATCTATCTAAAGCTTTCGACACTGTAAACCACAATATTCTGCTTCAAAAACTGCATAATACGGATTCAGGACAATGTCTATATCTGGCTCTATAATTATTTGACTAATAGAGAACAGTATGTCAGTATAAAATTATGACTCTAAAAAGAATTCCGTGGAGTATGGTGTACCACAAGGTTCAATTTTGGGACCTTTATTATTTATTATCTATATTAATGATTTTGCTTCTGTTTCTACGACCACTTTTCCAGTTCTTTTTGCTGATGATACCAACCTGTTTATTTCTAACAGGGATTTAAAGGCTTTGATTAAAAATTTAAATCATGATCTTCAAATTATTCAGAATGGTTCAGAGCGAATAAATTGTCATTAAATGTAAAAAATCTAATTTTATGTTATTTGCTGGTAATAAAAATGTGAAAGAGATCAAATTAAAATTTACATTAATAATGAAGAAATAAACAGTGTGTCATCTACATGTTTTTAGGAGTTCAGATTGACGATAAATTGTGCTGGAAGGAACAGGTTGAAAAGGTTTGCAAGAAGATAACTAAATCTATTGGAATCATAGGTAAATTAGAAACCTAGTAAATCATAAATGTGTCTTAACACTTTACTACAGTCTTATTTATCCCTATATAAATTATGGCAATGTTGTTTGGGGAAATACCTTCACTACTTACCTAAACAAAATTTTCGTTCTACAAAAGAAGTTTGTCCGTATAGCTACTCTTTCCAAACCTGATGCTCCAAGTGCACCTTTGTTTTTCAAATTAAAACTCTTTAATATTTTTGATATAAATATTCTTATGACATGTACGTTTGTATTCAGATCACTGTATGATGATGATTGGCCTTCTTATATAAACATTATTTTATGTATAACCATCAGGTCCATCATTATTCTACAAGGCAGGCCGCAAAACAGCACCTTCATCTGCCATTATATAAAACCTCTCGTGATCAACAGACAATTAGATTTCATGGAGTTAAAGTATGGAACAGATATATCCATCTTCTGGATTCATCCACCACATTATACATGTATAAAACAAACTAAACAGGAATTAATGGCTGAGTATTTGTGCTGAGTACAGAGCAAATGATCAAAGGAAATGATTGTATGAGTTTTGTATACTTGACACGTTATATTTGTATGTGACTTGGTATTTTGAGTGTGTGGTACCTGGCGTGGGTTGGAGTTGATCTGATTCTTATTTCATTGTTTACTGGGAGTGGTGTTGTTATAAGCCTACTTGGCTTCTACCTCTCCCATGCACATGCTATTATCATTTATTTGTTTGTTTGTATTTCATACATCCGAATGGATGCTACTCTAAAGTGCTAAATAAAAAGAAAGAAAGAAAGAAATGTTTATATGTATTGTACACTGAACTCGGAATAAACAATCAGTCAGTTATTGTGTGCTCTTTGCTGTTTATTCATGTAGCCTTGGCACCTCTGAATAATTCCATAATCCCCACCAGAGGAAGCATTTGTCCAGATTTGTTCTCATCGCAGCCTACTCAACTTAAATAACGTTCTGTACACCGTGCACATCTGTGGAGGTGCCACCCACGACAACTGCGGTTGAGTCGATACGTGACAAGGTGAGTACAGATGTGGCGTCTCACTCCCACATGGCCCTCACCCCACATGGCCCTCACCCCCACAGCCCATCACCCCCTGGCCCATCACCCCCACATGGCCCCTCACCCCACATGGCCCATCACCCCCACATGGCCCCCATCACCCCCCAACATGCTCCCCCACATGCCCATCACATGCCCCTCCACATGCCTCACCCACATGCCCCTCACCCCCACATGGCCCCTCACCCCACATGGCCCCATCACCCCACATGGCCCCTCACCCCACATGGCCCTCACCCCCACATGGCCCCCACCCCACATGGCCCCATCACCCAATGGCCCCTCACCCCATGGCCTCACCCCACATGGCCCATCACCCCCACATGGCCCTCACCCCACATGGCCCATCACCCCACATGGCCCCTCACCCCCATGCCTCACCACATGCCCACCCCCACATCCCCTCACCCCCACATGGCCCCTCACCCCACATGCCCCATCACCCCACAGGCCCACACCCCACATGGCCCCTCACCCCACATGGCCTCACCCCCACATGGCCCTCACCCACTGCCCCATCACCCCACTGGCCCACCCACATGGCCCCCTCACCCCACATGCCCTCACCTCCCACATGGCCTCACCCACATGCCCATCACCTCCACATGCCCCTCACCCCCACATGCCCCTCACCCCCACATGCCCCTCACCCCCACATGGCCCCTCACCCCCACATGGCCCCATCACCCCCACATGGCCCCTCACCCCACATGCCCCCCACACCCCCCCACTGGCCTCCCCCCCCCCCACCCCCACATGGCCCCCCCCATCACCCCACATGGCCCATCACCCCCACATGGCCCATCACCCCCACATGCCCCATCACCCCCACATGGCCTCACCCCCACATGGCCCCTCACCCCCATGCCCCCACCCCCACATCCCCCCACCCCCACATGGCCCCTCACCCCCACATGCCCCATCACCCCCACATGGCCCCTCACCCCACATCCCCACCCCCACATGCCCCATCACCCCACATGGCCCATCACCCCCACATGGCCCATCACCCCCAACATGGCCCCATCAACCCCCACATGCCCATCACCCCCACATGCCCCATCACCCCCACATGCCCTCACCCCAATGCCCCTCACCCCCCACATGGCCCACTCACCCTCCCCACATGGCCCTCACCCCCACATGGCCCTCACCCCACATGGCCCCTCACCCCCACATGGCCCCTCACCCCACATGCCCATCCATGCCCCCTACCCCCACATGCCCCATCACCCCCACATGGCCCATCACCCCCACATGCCCATCACCCCCACATGCCCCCATCACCCCCACATGCCCCATCACCCCCACATGGCCCTCACCCCCCACATGCCCCCTCACCCCCACATGGCCCATCACCCCCACATGGCCCATCACCCCCACATGGCCCCTCACCCCCACATGCCCATCACCCCACATGCCCCCCATCACCCCCCACATGGCCCCATCACCCCCACATGCCCCTCACCCCACATGGCCCATCACCCCCACATGGCCCATCACCCCACATTGGCCCCATCACCCCCACATGGCCCCCCCCACTCCCACACTGCCCATCACCCCCACATGCCCCATCACCCCCACATGGCCCCTCACCCCCACATGCCCCTCACCCCCACATGGCCCCATCACCCCACATGGCCCCTCACCCCCACATGCCCATCACCCCCACATGGCCCATCACCCCCACATGGCCCCTCACCCCCACATGGCCCCCTCACCCCCACATGGCCCCCTCACCCCCACATGGCCCTCACCCCCCACATGGCCCATCACCCCACATGCCCATCCACGCCCCCACATGCCCATCACCCCCACATGGCCCATCACCCCCACATGCCCCTCACCCCACATGGCCATCACCCCACATGCCCATCACCCCCACATGGCCCATCACCCCCACATGGCCCTCCACACCCCCACCTCACCCCCCATCACCCCCACATGGCCCCATCACCCCACATGGCCCATCACCCCCACATGCCCTCACCCCCACATGGCCCATCACCCCCACATGCCCCCATCACCCCCACATGGCCCATCACCCCCACATGCCCCTCACCCCCACATGCCCCTCACCCCCACATGGCCCTCACCCCACATGCCATCACCCCCACATGGCCCATCACCCCCACATGGCCATCACCCCCACATGCCCATCACCCCCACATGCCCATCACCCCCACATGCCCCCCCCCCCCCCCCCCCCCCCCATCACCCCCACATGGCCCCTCACCCCCACATGCCCTCACCCCCCCTCACCCCACATGCCCATCACCCCACATGGCCCATCACCCCCACATGGCCCTCACCCCCACATGCCCTCACCCCACATGGCCCATCACCCCCACATGGCCCTCACCCCCACATGCCCTCACCCCCACATGGCCCCTCACCCCCACATGGCCCATCACCCCCACATGGCCCCCATCCAACCCCCACATGGCCCATCACCCCACTTGGCCCATCACCCCACATACCCCATCACCCCACTGGCCCATCACCCCCACATGCCCATCACCCCCACTTGCCCACACCCCCACATGCCCATCACCCCCACATGCCCCATCACCCCCACTGGCCCCTCACCCCCACATGGCCCCATCACCCCCACATGCCCCTCACCCCCACATGGCCCCATCACCCCACTTGGCCATCACCCCCACATGCCCCATCACCCCCACATGGCCCATCACCCCCACATGGCCCCATCACCCCCACATGGCCCCTCACCCCCACATGCCCCTCACCCCCACATGCCCCATCACCCCCACATGCCCCTCACCCCCACATGGCCCATCACCCCCACATGGCCCCATCACCCCACATGGCCCATCACCCCCACATGGCCCCTCACCCCCACATGCCCCATCACCCCCACATGGCCCCATCACCCCCACATGCCCCTCACCCCCACATGCCCCCTCACCCCCACATGCCCCATCACCAAACCTCACCACTGGCCCATCACCCCCACATGCCCCCTCACCCCCACATGCCCCAGTTTCTAAACCCCAACATGAGTCTAACATCAGGAAAAACACACTGAGAGGAAATGTACTTTTTAAATGTCATTTATTTACCAGGACAGACATTTAAAGACACAGAGCCAGACATGTTTTAAAGCTGATATTTCCATCTGTCCTGGAAACAGAAACAGTGAAAACTATAATCATCAGTCACATCCATCATCAGCAGATTAAACCGACACAGTTAATCTGCTTCACACACGTCACTGATTACTGTGAAATAAATGTGCATAGAAAGTAAAATAATAATCATCTCCAGAGGTAGTACTTATATTACACAAGTTCATACACTTGAGTAACTTTCTTAAGTAATTTGACCTCTTTGAGTAGTTTTACCATATAGTGCTTTTATACTTCTACTTGAGTAATATTATAATGAAGTGTCTCTTATTAGAGTAAAATAAAACTTGTTCCACAGTGAGTAAATATTTAAGGCAAAAGCTTCATGTGACAAACAGGATAGATGTAGTTTGTGTTTCATGGACTTTTTGAATAATTTTCTGGCATTTCTTTGTAAATACCAGGATTTTCACATTATTTTGTTTCTCATCATTTATGCCACGACTGAATCATAAATCTTTTACTCAGTACTCAGAGTACTCAAGTAGTATTTTCCACATTTTTTACTCTTACTTACGTATTTGGTCACGACTTTTGACCTTTTCTTGAGTAAAATTATTTCAAAATAAAGTTACTGTTACTTAATGAAACATTTGTGCGACTCTTCCACCTCTGATGATCTGATAAAAGATCAGTTCAAGGAAAACCCCACTCTGGAGTGCGTGCGATTTCAACATCGTCCTCATTAAGTCGAGCTTGGAGACGTGGAGTAATGTTGGTGTCAGTGCAGTATCAAGGACAGAGTACGCATCGAAGTCTTTGCCCTGGTCAAACTTTGTTACCCACTGCCACTGCTGGGTAGGTAGTCACCTGTTGATTTAAATTTATTTGTGTACAACCCAACCCAGGAATTATTTAAAATATAGTTTTTAACCTTTGAAGCAATTGTAATTTGGATAAACAGCCGAAAGCAAGCTTTGCCATCTTTTGCAAACAGCTGCAGTTGAGCGAGTCTGATTGGAGTCGCTCTTGGGCTTTTAATTCTTTTCCTCTGCAGATTTCTTCTTTGAGTTCTCCAGACAAACCTACTTTGTGAAGCCTGACCTGAAGCCCCTCATTCATCGGCACCAAGGTGTCGAGGATGCCCTCCCTGACACTAATGTTCTCATATGTGAGATGGTCACCCTGGTCTTTCTGATTCTGTAAAGTGCAACTGCGACACCAGCATTTAGCTTCTCCTCAGTAACATCTCTCCAGGAAATCCTGGCTTTTCCGTTATCTCCTGCTAGCACTTCAAGTCCACAATTATGCCACTCACAACTGATCTCTGCTAAATCGCTTTTCCTGTTGCAAATCATATTCATATTTAGGTTGGAAGCTTCTTCATAAGATTCTGGCATTACAATCAAGTGCAGCAGCCCGAGGCGAGCGTCGTTTCCCATGAAACTCTGACGCGATCGAGCTGGTTATTGTCAATATTGTTGTTAAACCAGTCTCGAAGCTGCTCCAGCGTTCGTAGTTATTGTTGGATGAAAACAATCTGAGCTCCTGGAGCAGGTTGAGGGTTATTCTGTAGGTGTGATCAGGGTCATATCTCGAGCCCTGACCTTCACTCCTTCTGAAGTGTCGAGTGAGAAACACTTCGCTGACAGTTCGAAACAAATTGTTCTGTATTCGCCGTGTATGGACACACATGATAATGCGATCCCTGTCGTGTCCGTCCTGATTAAAGTGCATCACACGAATACGAGCAGGAAATGTCAATTCACCGTCCTGATAAGATTGCCCTCTGTAAAGTAGTCGCTAAACTGAGGAACTGTGTCCAGCAAACCGTCGTAGTTGCCGTAGGAATGAAACTGACGATCTTCCATTGGGTCAAAGTTAATACATACAGCATTGTTTTCCTCAAATCCAATTCTGTCGGCAAACCAGAACAGCAGGAGGAGGGCGTGTCGAGGCACAGACCTGGATCTGAAAACTTCTTTTAAGTCATTGATTAAATTGAGCTCATTAAACGTTCGCTCACAGCTCACAGAGAGAACGGTCAGCAGACAGAAGACGATGACTCCTCTGGACGTCTTCATCATCTGTGGAGAGAATCAAACAGTGAGCGACTGGAGTTTCACTTCTTTATCATTACTGCGCGAGGGATTTGACACGGCTGTAATAAAGCGCCTGAACGCAGCATTAGCGACAGGAGAAAGTGGACACAGAAGATCATCTGTCTGAGTTTGGAGCAGGGGTGGATTGGCCATATTCTGGAGGAGCACAGAATTTTCCCCTTAAAGTGCGACAAGTTGTGCGTGTGCGCTCCCTCTCCCTCTCGCTCTCCCTCCCGCCGACTGCACCAGAGCGGTAAACTACAGCCCAGATGAACAGACAGAGAAAGAAAGTCCTTCATCTTAGCTCCATGATACTTTTTACATTTTTAGAAATGGTTTTGGAATGACCGAAATACGGCTCGCTAAAAAAAACAAAAAAACAACAGAGGACGCCCTAATTAAATATGCACGCGCGATCGTAATGCGCAAATAGGGCGGCTGTTTCTCGATCGGCAGCGAGCAGGTCTGAACCAGGACTGAACCAGGACTGAACCAGGACTGAACCAGGACTAAACCTGGACTAAGCCAGGACTAAACCTGGACTAAGCCAGGACTAAACCTGGACTAAACCTGGACTAAACCTGGACTAAGCAGGGCTCAGTGTGTCATATATTATGTGCACAGTGTGTATAACAGAGGCTACAGTAGCCTATGCATTCTGCTATTTAGGAGCCACAACTTATTTTTAGAGCAAAAAAACAATAACAGGATTCAATTGATTACATTATTTTCAAATGACAGTAATAGATTTAATAAAGGCTTAAAAATCACAATATAACTGTGAATTAACCCCGTATGTTCCGGACCTTTGCTCGACAATTTTTTTCATTTCGGACCTTGGTGAAATTTAATTTGTGACCCCTGATGTAGAGACTAAGCAGTGAGTAACAGTGTAGGGAACACACACAGCAGCTTGATTCAAATAAATTAAAGGGGGTTGTTGGTTTAAAAGTACTTAAATAATGTCTATTTCCTAATTTATTTACCAGCCCTTTTGTCGTTGTTAATTGGTGACAAAGCAATTGTGGAACAATGATCGTAAATTGATGTTAAAATATGTATTTGTGGAAGTGCGCGGTTACGCTGATTTGGGCCAGGCTGGTCAGAGTCCAGGGCCGGTTTTTAGTCCCAGTCCCTGATTTGGATCAACACAACCTCATCATGAAAACACAATTCAAACAGAAACGCCGTCTGGGAAGATGAGGAAAAGCTTTATGACAGCGCAGCCTGTATTTGTACAAAACAAACATGTTTTAAAAGGGACTGCGCTCAAAAACACACTCTTATTATTGGCTCCATTGATTTAGCTCCATACAGTTACATTATTAACACTCCATACATTTCCCACCAAAACACAGATGGATGAAGGTAGAAAAATCTAGTGCAGATTAAACTAGTTAATTAAAAACATATTGATTATTTACAAGTTTAAATGATCACCAGAAGTGGGTCTATACATGTAGACGGTAGTTTTGCTCACCGTTGGATTAGCAGAAGCTGGTTTGGAGATGAGATCTGCAGATACTCCTCAGTCACAGGCGGAAAGATGGAAAGAGGTTCGTCTTTCACTGGAGAAAAGAGAGAGACCTCTGGACAAACAGCTTGGAGTCTGATCTTATAAAGGGTCGGCTGCTGCAGGAGGAGGAGGAGGACGAGGAGGAGGAGGAGGAGGAGGAGGAGGAGGAGGAGGAAGAGGAGGAGGAGGAGGAGGAGGAGGAGGACGAGGAGGACGAGGAGGAGGAGGGGCTTCGAGTTAATACTGTTTTCCTCTGATTATTCCAGAATGGTCAATAAGAAAGAGAAATGAAAGTGTTTTCTGAAATGAGGAAAGAAACTGTATAATTGTTTGAAAGTCAGAAGTGAAAGCACCAGAATCAGGATTTTAGGAAGAAATGTTTAACTGTCTTGTCCGTGTGACGCGTTTCACTTCAGAGACAAACAACACAGAGTCATTACAATTTAAGTAACTCAACTTACAAGTGCATTTAAATGTTTAAATGAAAAAGTGCCAAACTCCCCCAAAAGTAACTCAAAGTAACTCAGCTACATTTTTGAAACAGTAAAATGTAACACAAACATATTACATTTTTAAAGTAACTTCCCGACACTGAATACTGAGCACACAACATGAGCACGACTGAACTGTCTCTTTACTGTGACCAGACGTTCTGCTCCTAAAGCACTTTAGGACTGACACATGAACAATATTTCGTTGTATATTTGTACAATAACAATAAAGCACTTACTTACTGAAGGGGTTTGAAATGGTCAGTGCTTTGACAGACCTAAAAGGTTCTCCTGAGTGTGGAGTGAATGTGAAATGGTCTCATGTAAAGCACTTTGTGACCAAGTCTGTGAAATAAATAAATATATATAAATAAAGCTCTTCTTCCTGGTAGATCCTGCTATAGGAACTATAAAGTTCCAGGATTCTCTTTAAAGGGAATATTCTTGAAGTTTTCAAACCGTAGTTCCATTTTGACGGTGGCAATGATTAACAACATAAATAAATAAAACCTGCAGTTCTGATCAAATGTGTGTTTGTCGACCTAACACAGTTTGTGTAACTCTGTGACTGGACTGGGAGACTCTGACCCCGAGCAAACACTTCAGTGAAAACATCTACAGGACTAAACTTGGTCTGAACCAGGACTAAACCTGGACTAAACCTGGACTAAGCCAGGACTAAACCTGGACTAAGCCAGGACTAAACTTGGTCTGAACCAGGACTAAACCTGGACTAAGCCAGGACCAAACATGGACTAAGCCAGGACTAAACTTGGTCTGAACCAGGACTAAACCTGGACTAAGCCAGGACCAAACCTGGACTAAGCCAGGACCAAACCTGGACTAAGCCAGGACTAAACTTGGTCTGAACTAGGACTAACCTGGACTAAGCCAGGACTAAACTTGGTCTGAACCAGGACTAAACCTGGACTAAACCTGGACTAAGCCAGGACTAAACCTGGACTAAGCCAGGACTAAACTTGGTCTGAACTAGGACTAAACCTGGACTAAGCCAGGACTAAACTTGGTCTGAACCAGGACTAAACCTGGACTAAACCTGGACTAAGCCAGGACTAAACCTGGACTAAGCCAGGACTAAACTTGGTCTGAACTAGGACTAAACCTGGACTAAGCCAGGACTAAACTTGGTCTGAACCAGGACTAAACCTGGACTAAACCTGGACTAAGCAGGGCTCAGTGTGTCATATATTATGTGCACAGTGTGTATAACAGAGGCTACAGTAGCCTATGCATTCTGCTATTTAGGAGCCACAACTTATTTTCAGAGCAAAAAAACAATAACAGGATTCAATTGATTACATTATTTTCAAATGACAGTAATAGATTTAATAAAGGCTTAAAAATCCCAATATAACTGTGAATTAACCCCGTATGTTCCGGACCTTTGCTCGACAATTTTTTTTCATTTCGGACCTTGGTGAAATTTAATTCATGACCCCTGATCTACAGTATGTGCTGTTAGGCATGTTCGTCTGTTGGAAGGAAACCAACATTCAATCAGTTAAATTCAACAAAGATTTATTCCCTGTTGTTTACAATTCTAATACAGAGCTCTGGGTGCATATCTAATTCTCCCTGCGGCGGGGCTTACGACAGGCGGTCTGTGCTGCCCATGTCCCTGCACCCAGCACATAAAACACAATCATTAATATTCAATGAGCCATGTGGTCTTCTTCCATTCTCCACGTGTGATGTTTTGTTAGGATGTCCTCGAGCGGGTGCGCCTCCTCATTAATAAGGCCCATCTCCACTGACTGTTGATAAGACACCGTGTCACCGTGTCCCTCCTCGTGACTCATACATGCCTGTGATTTGGGTTAAAACACTTATGAAAAGAGCAATAGAGCAAGAATGTGGTTTTGAGCAAAATAAGAGCATAAACATGTTAAACATATTCAAACATATTATTAAACTTCAAACTCTGTGTCTCGTGTTTTGGCACACGTTATCAGGAATCGGGCCTAGAGCAAGAATGTGGTTTATCAGCGTACATGTGTAACCGGCATAGGATTTGTGCTTTGCGGGGCACCGTATTACGTCATGCCCTCTCCGCTTCCGCATGCAGCCGGTGTTTGTATTTAAGCGCCGTGTACGCCGGTAGACGCTACTCTCTCCCTCGCCATACTGCCGCCCGCTATCACTGCCCTTTCGTAGCGATTGTGCTGTAACTTCGGTAGGTCTGCGTGTTGTAGTGCTTGCGTTGAGTTTATATATGGTGTTATGTGGTGCCAATCCCGTGTCTGTATTGTAGATGCTGCCTAAAAGCTTTGGATAGAGGCCCGATGCGTGTCCGCGGCTTGGAGAGCTAATGTGGCTTAAACCTAATGCCCCTTAGGTAGGCTACACAATATATTTGTCTGTGAAAAATCTTAATTCTTCTTGTGTTGTCCACGGATACATTTAAATAACAAATCAATCTCAATACCAAGTGTTTGTCTGTCTTCCTATGTAAGTTTACCCGAGTCCGGACAACACTGCGCATTCAACACTGGAAAAGGAGTTAAGTTAATTGTCAACACTACACTATCAGCTAATAACACATACCAGTATAGAGATGACCAGGATTCAGGAAATTGAGTCACGAAGATTTATTTCCCTAACAGGTCATCTACTACAGAGCTCTGCTTCCCCAGGTCCCTAACAAAAAACTGGTTCAAACTGGGGAAGTCAGAGAATTTTCAACACATTCCAATCTTGCAGTATGCATGAGCCTAAGACCACGTGTCGTTGTTTCCATTGGTTCCCGAGCCGTCATGTGGCGTTTGGTTCCGCCCTGCGCCGCCATTTTACAATCTGACTCCTCCATTTCCCATTCTCCAGTCATTTCTGGGCAGGGGGTCCTTTGTTTTTGCTCGCACACCGCCTTGAGTCTGTAATTTTCCACTGTAACAGAGAGCTGAGAAACACTTGTACAAACTTTGGTTAACATTTCTGAATAGCCAAAAGGGCAAAACATCGCATAAAATATTATAACTCTTCATACCCCCTTCTGATCTCCGAGGAGATCATTTGAACCATAATATTTTCTAGTTCACAAAAGTACAGCCTGTATCAAAAGTCAAAGTACAATTTCCCACATCATAATACCAGAATAACATGTTCACTTTATGTTGGGCATACTCAACCAGCCGCTCGGTGGTTTCAAAATCCTCTCTCTCTTCCCAGGTATCACTTCCGCTTACTAGTCTTTCCATGCGGAACTTGGGTGGTTTGTAGTCCATGTCAATGGTACATTTCAACTTTTCCGTCCCCTGGGACCGTCCCTGATTGACACAAAATAAACATTCCTGCCACACAAAGCACAGCAAGCACAACAACACTAAACAGTGTTGTTTAGATAAAATCTCCACCACAATTTTCTCCATCAGAGCCTTCTTTGGGTCGTTCCATTCATATTTCAAAGCCTGCTGTACTCTTTCCAAGTACAGGCTGAGACCACCCCCTTCTGGCGTTTCCCTTGTCCCGAACTCCGTGTCCCCCTGGGGCGCACCACCCATCGTATAGATGCCCCCAGTGGAACCCAGGAGTAAGGACAACAATACAGCACCCAAAGCAGATTACCATCAACACAGTTTCATATTATCCTTAAAGCCTATTATAACAAAAACAGATATAGAAATATCCAACAATCCTCCTTTCGGTGTCTCTTAAGACATCGCAATCAGACTGAATATTTATCATGTAATTACAGTTACAGATGAAATGTTCTTGAGCTAGTCGTTGGTTGTTGCCTCCGTCCGTGCAGCTTCGGCGTCTGGGCTATAGAATCATATACTCATCACTGGGGTGTTTTTGTTTGGTGTGTTTTGTTTTGCACCTTTAATCATATTTAATCATTTGGGTCAACTATTCTCATAATTACAACCACTTACGTGCACCCACAGAGGCAAGGAACCAAAACAGAGTTCTGTAACAGAAACACAAAGGACAGACATTAAAAATTACAAAAAAATTCTCATCAGATCGCTCACCGTGAGCCGGTGGACGACCATGCCAGCTAACCTTATAAAATATGGCTGTACTCAAATTTAACTATTCAACCTGATTTATCTATTGGAATGTTATCAACATAAACTTTGAATTGATAACGGTCTGTACTCCAAATCAATGCATCCAAAGTTATAATCTATAAACACTTTTGTTGTCATTCCATGTCACCACAGTGGAGAGAGAGATTCTAATCTTTTTTAGAAACCTCTCTTTCAGGGCCCTAAAATGTTCTATTCACCACAGACACACAAAAATAAAAATAGCATTTCTCACACATTAGTTAATTTTTGATATTTCAAAATAGCAATTTTATGCTATTGAGACATAGCACTGCCTTCAGCAGAAATGTCTAAAAAAATAACTTAGTTATTATACATTCTGGATGTTTCCCTTTTTCAGTCGGGGGAGCTCTTTCCTCCACACCTCCTGTACATAGATGCCCGGATACAGATGGATTGGCCACTTCCTCAATGTATCAAGACTTCCTGTTTTTGTAAAAACTCTTCTGTTGCCTTGTGCAATGTTTTTCTGCACATTAAACATTGACTAAAAATGTTTTAGTAAATATTAACCCCATATTCATATTTATTATAATTCCCATTATAATACTTTGTCTACTAGGTATAATATATCTATATCCCCCTCTTTGAGATATGTTCTACACATTATAGACTTCTATTTCTCCAACATAACAATGCCCTCTAAGGCTTCAAATTTAAATTTTGTATTGAGGTATTCTAATCTTTGAATTTAGTTGTAATTTTAAAGATAATTGATTAATTATTAGTAAATAAGCCAGCATCATCAGGTCTTAAGGACCACTATATATTTGGTTCATTTAAAAAATGTTCAGTTTAGTGAAAATGATTCTCCACCATTGTGTCGTGGAATGAATTGGAATGTTGAAAAAAACTGATACAAGTCTAGCATTAACATCTAAAAAAAATAGTAAGACACAGATTAAGAGTACAGGAGATTTGAAAATTCAAAAATGTTACAAAACTTTTGTTTCACTCAGCGCTTTGATCATGGGGCCTAATTTTAGCCTGTTGTCCAGGAGAGAGAGCAAATGAGAATCAAAACAAGACATTTCATATTATTGTTCCAATACAGGTGTAAACAATTTGCAGTCACACCGTGTTTACCTTTTGCAATTTTGTTGGTTTAAGGGAACATTTATGTCCATTGAAGTTAGCCTTAAAAGCTTCTCTATATACCAAATCTTAATTGTCATAATAAAATTTTGTGTAGCAGTTTACGGGTGATTAGGCGGTATGCAGAGATGATTTGTGGTGGGTCCAGTTCAAGCGCCAGCAACCATTGTCCTGCGAGACCATTAGGCTCTGGGGTGGTGGCAGCTCACAGACCCTGTGGTTCTTCCAAGAAGCCCACTAATGTGGTGTCAGGTAACAATCTTATAGTTCAGATGTTTTTCACCTGTCTGCACCAACATGCCAAGAGAGATGTCTGTTCACTGGCAACAGTTCTGCCATGGCTGTACACCCACCAGGAGCATTGTTGCAACCGCCTCGTTCTCGAACGTTGCTGGTCCAATTTTGGTTCTGGATCTCGTCTGAAAACACCTTAACCAAAATTATCATCAAAACCACCACAACCATAAATCGCTCCACATTTAGGTAAACTTTTTAGATTTTTCTTTATTAAATTGTGTTGCTTACTTCTTTAAGCTACATCTTTAAAAGTTGCACTTAATTTTCTTTATATTTTTAGTTCAGCTTGCTCTCACCTCTGGTCAATGGCGTACCCCATATTATGTACCATAAATGTATTCATTAATTTATTAAATTTGTTTATTTGGTCTCCTAAAAATAATAATTCAAAATTTTGCATATTGCTTCTTCATAACTTTTAGTAATGCATCCAAGATGGTGCATAAACAAACATAAACTTTGAATTGATAACGGTCTGTACTCCAAATCAATGCCTCCAAAGTTATAATCTATAAACACTTTTGTTGTCATTCCATGTCACCACAGTGGAGAGAGAGATTCTAATCTTTTTTAGAAACCTCTCTTTCAGGGCCCTAAAATGTTCTATTCACCACAGACACACAAAAATAAAAATAGCATTTCTCACACATTTGTTAATTTTTGATATTTCAAAATAGCAATTTTATGCTATTGAGACATAGCACTGCCTTCAGCAGAAATGTCTAAAAAAATAATAACTTTGTTATTTTACATTCTGGATGTTTTCCCTTTTTCAGTCGGGGGAGCTCTTTCCTCCACACCTCCTGTACATAGATGCCCGGATACAGATGGATTGGCCACTTCCTCAATGTATCAAGACTTCCTGTTTTTGTAAAAACTCTTCTGTTGCCTTGTGCAATGTTTTTCTGCACATTAAACATTGACTAAAAATGTTTTAGTAAATATTAACCCCATATTCATATTTATTATAATTCCCATTATAATACTTTGTCTACTAGGTATAATATATCTATATCCCCCTCTTTGAGATATGTTCTACACATTATAGACTTCTATTTCTCCAACATAACAATGCCCTCTAAGGCTTCAAATTTAAATTTTGTATTGAGGTATTCTAATCTTTGAATTTAGTTGTAATTTTAAAGATAATTGATTAATTATTAGTAAATAAGCCAGCATCATCAGGTCTTAAGGACCACTATATATTTGGTTCATTTAAAAAATGTTCAGTTTAGTGAAAATGATTCTCCACCATTGTGTCGTGGAATGAATTGGAATGTTGAAAAAAACTGATACAAGTCTAGCATTAACATCTAAAAAAAAATAGTAAGACACAGATTAAGAGTACAGGAGATTTGAAAAATTCAAAAAATGTTACAAAACTTTTGTTTCACTCAGCGCTTTGATCATGGGCCTAATTTTAGCCTGTTTGTCCAGGAGAGAGAGCAAATGAGAATCAAAACAAGACATTTCATATTATTGTTCCAATACAGGTGTAAACAATTTGCAGTCACACCGTGTTTACCTTTTGCAATTTTGTTGGTTTAAGGGAACATTTATGTCCATTGAAGTTAGCCTTAAAAGCTTCTCTATATACCAAATCTTAATTTGTCATAATAAAATTTTGTGTAGCAGTTTACGGATAATTAGGCGGTATGCAGAGATGATTTGTGGTGGGTCCAGTTCAAGCGTCAGCAACCATTGTCCTGCGAGACCATTAGGCTCTGGGGTGGTGGCAGCTCACAGACCCTGTGGTTCTTCCAAGAAGCCCACTAATATGGTGTCAGGTAACAATCTTATAGTTCAGATGTGTTTCACCTGTCTGCACCAACATGCCAAGAGAGATGTCTGTTCACTGGTAGTTCTGCCATGGCTGTACACCCAACGTCAGCAGCGTTGTTGCAACCGCCTCGTTCTCGAACGTTGCTGGTCCAATTTTGGTTCTGGATCTCGTCTGAAAACACCTTAACCACAATTATCATCAAAACCACCACAACCATAAATCGCTCCACATTTAGGTAAACTTTTTAGATTTTTTCTTTATTAAATTTTGTTGCTTACTTCTTTAAGCTACATCTTTAAAATGTGCACTTAATTTTCTTTATATTTTAAATTCAGCTTGCTCTCACTTCTGGTCAATGGCGTACCCCATATTATGTACCATAAATGTATTCATTAATTTATTAAATTTGTTTATTTGGTCTCCTAAAATAATAATTCAAAATTTTGCATATTGCTTCTTCATAACTTTTAGTAATGCATCCAAGATGGTGCATAAACAAACATAAACTTTGAATTGATAACGGTCTGTACTCCAAATCAATGCATCCAAAGTTATAATCTATAAACACTTTTGTTGTCATTCCATGTCACCACAGTGGAGAGAGAGATTCTAATCTTTTTTAGAAACCTCTCTTTCAGGGCCCTAAAATGTTCTATTCACCACAGACACACAAAAATAAAATAGCATTTCTCACACATTAGTTAATTTTTGATATTTCAAAATAGCAATTTTATGCTATTGAGACATAGCACTGCCTTCAGCAGAAATGTCTAAAAAAATAATAACTTTGTTATTTTACATTCTGGATGTTTTCCCTTTTTCAGTCGGGGGAGCTCTTTCCTCCACACCTCCTGTACATAGATGCCCGGATACAGATGGATTGGCCACTTCCTCAATATATCAAGACTTCCTGTTTTTGTAAAAACTCTTCTGTTGCCTTGTGCAATGTTTTTCTGCACATTAAACATTGACTAAAATGTTTTAGTAAATATTAACCCCATATTCATATTTATTATAATTCCCATTATAATACTTTGTCTACTACACTGTAAACCCAAATTTTCTTTCACATAATAAGTCAAGCTATCAATACTAATCTTTTCATTATTTTGCAAAAGGCGGGACCATTACTAAACCAAATGTGAATTGTAAACTACTTAAAACGAGTATTTGCTATACTAATGGCTCTGAGCGGAGACACCTCACATGTACATGTTTTTACCGGGTTTGGGGAGGGGCTTGATGACCGGTAAATTCAAACAGGAGCCTCTTCAGACTGTTGGCTGCAGATCGCATGTACCAGAGCTCATGAGATGAAGTGGAGGAATCAGCCCCAGTCTGGTTCATAGTTTATCAACGCATGGTAAGTGCACACATTTTGTTCCGTTAGCATCATAATATTTCAGCTTGCTTTGTAAAGTAACATTTTAAACGTGCGCACGTTAACGTTAGTGATAATATTTCACCGCGAAGTCAACCTTGCAATTTAGCCCCAACCTGCTAGTCAATCATATCTGAGAGTGCTTTGTGGTTATTCTTTTGGGACTGAAAAGTGCTGGTAGTGAACGTAAGGCTGAATGCCACCAACAGACTACGGCTAATGCTAAGTGGTAGCCATCGGTAATGTTAGCTTTCTGTTGCGTACAGAATAATTTATGACATGCTTTATATTTTTCGTAACTTTGACAGGGAACAGTGCAAACCCAGGGCTGTTGGTTTTGTAGCATTACAGTGATTCCTGGCACTGTTGCCATGAATTTTGCTTTAGCTGTTTGTTCGTTCAATTTTGTGTCCTTTTTCTTTTGTAAAACCTCCACATTTGATTTGGCTGATACTGTATCAAATATATATATTTGGCAGGGGTTCCCAAACCTTTCAGGCTGCAACCCCCTTGATAATCAACCAGGACCCCTTCTGTAAAACGTAATTAGTATTTGTAATAATTTCAGGTGTATGACATTTTAAAATCTGGTTTATTAATGTTAGTTTGGATACTGTATTTAGATAGTTGTCTTAATTTCCCTAAAATATGCAGTTTTCAATTTTTTTTTTAAATACAGAAAATGTCAGAAATGTAAAAATATGGTCTCTAAATCATCTTGCTATACCTAGGGGGTCCCCCAACCCCCATTTTGGTAACAACTGCAATAAGGCCCAGTAAGTACTGTCTGAATTTGAACAGATAAAAGAGATTAATGTAGAAAACGCTGAGCTTTGCGTCAACATTCAGGCGTTACATTGTCTTGAAACATACAAGTAAAACACAAGAGTTTCTCATAATACATAATACAAACTCTGATGTGACTTCTTTCCTCTAGATGACGGCACCTGAGAAAAGGACCATGAGGGCCATCTTTACTGAAGCTGATGCACAAAAACTGACACTGGAAACCAGACCCACAGAATCTTCCTCAATAGAGAGTGGTGCTGTGAGTGGGGACCTGGCCTGCACTTACTAATGAGCAGGGATACATAACTATTCTGTATCAGACATTGCTCTCTAGTTGTACAGCAAACTCATTTATTTCTTCTGCTTTTTTAGATTTATCTGGAATTCCAATGGATTGTGGGAAATTGTCAACATTTGGCACAGCTTTTGCTGAAAATGTACGTAACACTTTATAATCGGGACAAAACAAAAAGCACAAATTGTTTTGTCTGTCTGTGTGTATGCAATACTTTTTTTCTTTTAATGTATCATCCATTTTCTATCTTACAGTCTCTGGATCCCTCTGGGGGAAAAAGAACGGTTGCACTGAGAGGGCTTCATCACCTACTCTGACACAATCACTGAGTTCTTCAAATCTAGCTTTGTAAGTGTACTGTACATTTAGTTTGTAATCTGCAGCTTTAATAATTTGACATTCATTGTTTAATTTGAACAAGCCATAATTAGCTTACGTTAGGAGCTCCAGCCAGTCCATAAATATTCTTAATTTAACACAAAACAAAAAGCTAGATTACCTTTTGGCATAGCCAAAATTAATTATGATTGTAAACAATTTTAAGTACACGTTCTGAATCTGCCCCTTGCTTGTTATATGAAACCGCACCCTCAGACACCTCACAGGTAATCTTCAAGTAGTTCCTGTTCTGTCATTCTTAATGGTGGTCTGTTGCAGTTCAGTCATATTTTTTCACTAATGGTTATATTTCTGGCAATATTTTTTTGTTTATCTTTAGGATGGTGATGAGTCCTTTGGCCAAATGGACGTTGGGATCTTGTTGGTGAATCCTGAAGGTGCCTCTCCCTCAACATCAGATCTTCACCCATCGTCATTGAGGGCGAAGTTGTGGAAAAGCTGATGACCCTGCCAGAAGCTGTCTGCCTCCTTTTTGAACTCACATATGGACTCCACCTAAACTACCCCAAGAAAATCTGAAATACCCTACAGTTCATTCAACAGGTTTTTTTTTTTTTTTAAACCGTGACTTTAAACACTGAAAAATCAACTACTTATGTTAAATGGTGCAGGTCCTCTATTTTGGGCTAGACGCAAAAGGTTTGGTGTTTTGAAAATGTATTTAGCAGCTAGAAGTTCATTGGCTACAAACAAATTTAGCAGTACAAACATAATTCATTAAAATGTGAACAAGAGTTACAATGTATGTCTGATCCAAGCCTGGGTTCCATAGTCCTTTGACCACATTAATGATGTAAATGATGTACTCAGATTTTGTTTTATATTAATGTTAAAAATGTTTAACGCTGTGCTTATTGGTAACAGAAGACTGGAATACTTACATTTAAATGTTAAAAATGTTACTATTGCACTATTTTTGCAATAAATTTGTGAAAATAAAATGTAATTGTCATTTTATGTAAGAAACAATGGATATACAGTCTATTATTGTGTAATGTTAAAAAAAAACATGATTATATTATTTACATTTATTAATTCTAACAAACAATGGTAATAAATTCTCATAAATATGAGACATAAATACTAATAAACATGAGATATAAATAATGATAAACATGAATAATGATTACTGATATACACGAGTAATGGTTAAGTTGGTTACTCGTAAACATTTGTTTTAAAACCCTGAGTTCTTTTTTAATGGATTATCTTGGACACAAGACTTTATGTTAACAGAGCTTGATTTGTTAGGTTTTGGATTTTGTAAAAACTAGACATCCCAGTGCAATCAGTTACCATGCGCGGCTTTAGTAATGATTACTAATTTGGGTTTACAGTGTAGGTATAATATATCTATATCCCCCCTCTTTGAGATATGTTCTACACATGTCTCAAAATTTTCACCCAAGAACGTACTACTAATTTAGTTTGCCTATCTGTCTTACTGCCAATCAAGACAGTATTTCTCCGCTTGTGTGAGACTCGTTTTTGCCCACAACAAGGAGTTTCACTAACTTTATAACCTTTAATTATTATTTTTAATCATGGGTTACCAATTTGCCTGTAGAAGCTCTAAAACCACTTAGCTTCTATTATTATCAAAATAATTTTCTCAATGCCTTTTGCAAATTTCAAGCAACTTATAGGCATATTTTCTACATCTGTAGATCATTACTTTTTTCAGCAAATAATTTACACCTTTTTTAGTGCAACTATTTTCTTTGCTTATGCAGATAAATTTCAAAGCAATTTTCCTCATAATTGTATAAGCTACACAATTTTTGTTTTGCAAAAATACTCCTCCACTCATAAATAGTGTATCGTTTTATACACTAATTGAGTTTCATGTGAACATTTTTCCCTGGGTTTGGCACCAGGCAACTATGTTCAAAATGATGCCACATTTTTTCTTACATTTCTAAATGTAAGTTTAAACCAATGTTGCACTTGCATTGCTGAAGCCTATGACACAAAAAATACTTTTCAGTTGGATTCATAGCGTTTAAGCAATGTCTGTGAATTTGAAACATTGGCTTTCTGTTACACAACATTTTCGTTTGCTCTTAATTTTATACCCTCCTCCAAGCTACTGAAGGTGGTGCCTTTTTCAAATCTCCAATTACTGTTACTATACAGACTTTGGCATAAAAGGATTTCCTTAATCCTATGCCATGAAATAGGCCTTTAATTTTTACTGAAGTCACACCTTTAATTGCGTCTGGTGGACTTTTAGACCACAAATGTTCAAGTAAATCAATTAAACATTCTTAATTTATGCACCAATTTGTCCTTAATTGGATCTGGACCCGGTAAATATTTCTAACTTTAGTTTTTTCTCGGGTACCATACATGTTGTGCTTTTTGTTTTACACAGGATTCTATTAATCCATAAATTGTTTTGGACTATTTTCTAATCTTTCTGAGAGGTCTGTATACCTCTGTATACTTCACAGAAATTACTAATGGTAGTTTTCTACAAAAAGTCTTTGGAATCTTTCCAAAGTCCTCCTGAACTTCACACCACAGCACCACAGGACCACAGGACACCACACTCTCTCCCCTCCAGCCTTAGTTAAAATTCTAAAAGCTATTTTTAGATGCTTTAAATCAGGGGTCATGAATTAAATTTCACCAAGGTCCGAAATGAAAAAAAATTGTCGAGCAAAGGTCCGGAACATACGGGGTTAATTCACAGTTATATTGGGATTTTTAAGCCTTTATTAAATCTATTACTGTCATTTGAAAATAATGTAATCAATTGAATCCTGTTATTGTTTTTTTGCTCTAAAAATAAGTTGTGGCTCCTAAATAGCAGAATGCATAGGCTACTGTAGCCTCTGTTATACACACTGTGCACATAATATATGACACACTGAGCCCTGCTTAGTCCAGGCTTAGTCCAGGTTTAGTCCAGGTTTAGTTCTGATTTAGTCCAGGTTTAGTCCAGGTTCAGACCAGGTTTAGTCCTGGTTTAGTCCTGGCTTAGTCCAGGTTCAGACCTGGTTCAGACCAGGTTTAGTCCAGGTTCAGACCTGCTCGCTGCCGATCGAGAAACAGCCGCCCTATTTGCGCATTACGATCGCGCGTGCATATTTAATTAGGGCGTCCTCTGTTGTTGTTGTTTTTTTAGCGAGCCGTATTTTGGTCATTCCAAAACAATTTCTAAAAATGTAAAAAGTATCATGGAGCTAAGATGAAGGACTTTCTCTGTCTGTTCATCTGGGCTGTAGTTTACCGCTCTGGTGCAGTCAGAGGGAGAGGGAGAGGGAGAAGGAGAGGGAGCGCACACGTAGCCGCTCGTCTGAGGGGATTTGGGTCGAGTCCAAAGTTCGGATCCAAGGTTCGGGTCCGGATGGGCTGGCACATGGGTCCGGATCCGGACCGAGGTCCGCCGTTTAGTGACCTCTGCTTTAAATTAACAAATTTATTCTGCAGAGATTTAGTACTGCTCTGGCAAAAATATTTGTACTTAAAAAATTTTATTTTAGCATTTTTTACATTTAATTCTCCTTTTGGAGCCTTTAAAGTCTGTTTTTTCCTTATTCTTTTCTAAGTTACATGATAAGGCAGAACTGTTGCCTCTATTACTTTTCAGTTCCTATTCACTCTTCACATAAATGAAGATAAATACAAATTTTTCTTAGATTACAACCATATTTTTCACTTTTTTCCTAATGCTTTCCTGGATCTCTATCGCCTGTCGGTCTCTGAGCCTTTTTGACTCGCACATGTCGGCTGTCGGTCTCTTTTGCAGTCTTTACCATCACTGCTCAGACTTGTCTCTTTCCTTTGCTTACAATAACCTTCAATCTACAGTTTGAACAATGTGCTTTTTCATAATTGGCCCCAGCCAATAAATAACCCTCTTCTAAATAGATTAGACAATAAAACGTAAATTTCGATTAGGGTAATCAGGCCCAATCGAAATCCACAATTCCGTCTTTAAAATGGCTTATTCTGCCCCCTCATGGAGATCCATTTAAAATATTCCCCTCTTATCTTTTTATTACTCTTTAGTAATGTTTCTACTCTGCTCTACTTTTCACATGCATTACATGTTGACAAGAATTAACCTAATGTTTGGTTATATATTTTCAGGTCTTCGACCATTTTAATATGACCAATTCTAATTGTTTTCTCTAAGTTGAAGTAACATTTGCATCTACTGTACTGTGAGACATCTAGACCTAAAGTCATTTACAGTCTCAGTTTACATTTACTTGCACTGTGAAATTTTCTCTTAATTTGTATGATTAACATACTTAACTTTGGATTTTTCCAAAAATGAATCATGCTTGAGCACTGTCTTTTCTTGTACTCTTGAGCAAGGCACTTCTTAACATGCACAGACTTTTCTGTGTAAGGCATTTTCTCTTACCTTCTTGTCGCTGTTCCCTTCACACATGTTATACTTACCGCGACTTCAACTTACCTCTATACCTTTATAATTTCAAAAAACCGAACATTAATTCACCGAATTATCTATGTAGAATTTAAGGATCCCCGATCCTAGGGACTCTAACCCGTGTTTTAGAATTTAAAGAGTTACTAACCCCCCCCCATCCAGAGCCTCAGCCTGAGAGGATCAGATTTGAAAATCTCAACAGAAAAGGGGAGTTGCCAGGAGGACTAAGGGGCGCGCGAGGGGGGAGGAGTGGGAGGGGTCTGGGTCTGTGATTGACAGGCCTGAGTCATCTGACTTTGACGCAGCACCTGCAGCGCTTCTCATAAACAGTCCGAGCATGGAGTTCCAGCGAGCTAACTTGTTTAGCAACATGTTCCACTGGGACAACTCTACAGCTCTCTTAGGCCATGAGACGGGACCCCAAATTTGGGCTACCGGTACCATTTTGAGGGATTAAATTTCCTTTTGATTTTCATGAAGGTACATATCTCTAGTGTTGGAAAATGTGTGATAGCATCTGATCCATGGTAGTTTTCATGAGAAATCAACACTTTTATCATCCCATCTCAATATACGGTGTTCAGTGACTACTAGAGATAAAAATGCCTCTATAATCCAAGTGGTTGTTCTCTTCTTTTGCAAAGTGCAGGATCTTGCAGACCATCAATAACAGAACCAACATTCATTGGCTTTTCAGAGAAACTGAGTAGTTAATGGCCTGTCCATCATTATAATTTGCTGTGTAATCTTTAAAAAAGTGAACTCTACCAGATCGATTAGGTGAATGGTTATATATCTCCAAAACAGGTTGTGATGGAGACTTGGTTTTTTGCATTGAAAAGAGCAATGTCTGGGCTTTAATATGATGTGTCAACCACCTTTCTAGGTCGCTGGGGGGCTGAGAAACGTTATGTTGAAAATCGTTCAACTGAACATAGTGTATGGTGACATGATATGATTTTATCTGATCCCATGCTTTTTCTAATTTGGATTTTTTCATCTAATTCTATACGATTTTGCCCAGCACCAGGACTTAATCGAAAGGCAGTGATTCCAGCATCCATTAAGGCACATATCTTCACCAATCCAGCATGGAGCAGCAGATATTGATCGACTAGAAGAGACAATCATCGGAAAGGAGACATCACACATGGTTATTGGCATAGCCCTATGAGGCAACGCCTGTTGTGATATTGGGCTATACAAAACCATTGATTGATTGATAGCAGTATAGGCAAAGGTGTATGGGGTCCTCACCTGCCCAGTGCTGAACTTCCATGAGTTGAAAAGCTACAGTAGATTTCAATTGAGCCTGAACATACTACTTTAGATGCTTATGTGGCTGAAGCACGTGTTGGACCACATCCACTCATGAAATGGAATGACCATGCCCAAGAGATGAAAGAGTCGAGCCAGACTTCCTCAGTGCAAAACATGGTGTGGATCCTTATGAGGCAGCCACAAGCTGAACATCAAATTGTCCCAAGCTGGACTGGTTTCAACATAAAATAAGATAATCCTTTAGAGATCCGTGATAAATAATCCATGACAAAGTAGAAATCTGAGAGGATGTAGTAGCACCTTACCACAAATGTGCCAGCTACTGAAAAGAGCACTATGAGATCTTTAAGCGTTCTGACCTCATTTGTGAAGAGTTGCATCTGGATTCAGTGGTAGTTGTCCTAGAGTCTGCTTGGATGCATAAAGAACAATTCTGTGGTCTGTGGGACGTCTGCTGTGATCTTGGCTCCTCTGCTGAGGGACTCCTTCGGCCCTGGGTCTCTATAGTCTGGATCTCTCCTTCTGTGGTTTCTCTTTTCTCCCCCTGGGGTTTTGAGTTTTTCTTGCTATTCTGGAGAGTCTATGGACAGGGGACACCCACGCTGCTCCTCATCACCTGCTGCTGACATTTAATTGGACATTATGTTTATGTTTGCCTGGATACTTCACTTTTCTGGACTTTACATTGTCTTATTTACTGTTTTGTTTAATTGCCTTAATATTTAGTGCAGCCCTGTGAGGCAACTCCTGTTGTGATATTGGGCTGTACAAAACCATTGATTGATTGATTGACAATTCATACTATCTGCAATGCATTGTCTATTCTTGGGAGGAGATTTCAGGATGGTGGGCTGAGGGATGTTTGCATTGAAGCTGGCATAGTTGCTGAGGGACCCATAAGTGGGGTGATGGATGGGAAACACTATTAACGTGCAGAGGACACAAGTGCATTTATGAAGCCATGATGAGACTGGCATGGTCAGAATTCACTAATCAGTTAGAGACCAGACTAGCAATTTGGGGGAAAAAATTATGAGGTCAACTCCTTTTTAGCGCAGGCGGTTGCTTTGGCCAGTTGTTTGACATTCAGTTTTGAACAGTCCACTTTTATCTGGAGGTGTTCTAGACCTCCACCACAGCAATGGAGATCTCTCAGCTTGCTGGATATCATATGTGGAATTTGTGGAGGATGTAGTCCTTGGTCTTTTAACAATCCTCATGTGAAGGAATTTGGACTTTTGACATCTTCTCCTACTCCTACCATGGTGTTTCGCCTTTGATAATGTCAACTACGCTCAATATCTGTCTTCATGTTATAAAAGGTGTTGAAGTTACCTTTAGAGATGTTGCCAAGTCTTTTCAATGGCACTGAGTCAGTGTGGACAGAGCAGCTGAACCTAATCTTATTGGTAAATGGTCTCAACTTATATAGCGCTTTTCCACCTACGTTAGGCACTCAAAGCGCTTTACAGCAAGGATCCACTCACCCATTCACTCTCTCATTCATACACCAGTGTACGCAGACACTGGAGGCAAGGAGGGTGAAGTGTCTTGCCCAAGGACACAACGAAAGTGTGCACCTTTAGGAGGCGGGATTCAAACCCCCGACCTTCCAATCATGAGACTATACCCGCTCTACCATCTGCGCCACCATCGCCCCCTGCGTGAAGGAGTGGAGTAAGTCCAAATGCAGGGAACTGCTCATAGAGAAACTCTTTTTGCAACTGTTGGTGATGAGTGTTTTAGAATCACAGCTCAGGGCAGTGAGTTATTCCCAAGTCTCCAGTGCCAACAAGAAGAAGCTGATGATTGACTTCTTCTCCATGCCACCCATGCAGTTGAAGAGGGGTATAATGCTGTTGTCATCTGCTCGGAGGACACAGATGTTTTGATCATGTCCCTTGCTTTCCATGACACAATTTGGGCACCTTTGTACAAAAAAGAAAGACTTTTGTGCTATGAGGGGTGAGATAGAAAGCCATCAGCTTCCACCATGCCGAGACTGCTTAGTGAAGCATGCCCAAAGAGCTAACTACCAGGCTGTATTATGAAGGAGAGGTTTGGAAAGGGACCCTCAAGGACCTAGCCCTGTTGGTCATGGATTGAAGATCGAGTCTGTGGGACAAGTTGACCAGCTGGTAGTTCAGTGGATGGATAGCCAACCAGCACCTGAAGCTCAGTTAGATTTATTGGCCTACAACTGTCCAAAACACTTCGTCCACTACAAATGCAAATGGACTCAAGTGCACGGATATGAGCCAGATATTGAGAATCAAACATGTTTTAGAAACTGATGAAAGTGATGATGAAGTGGACGTGGGGAGTCATTCCTATAGTAGATGTGACACAAATCACAAATCAAAGAGTAAATAAGTACAGTGGGTGAAAATGTACCTTTTCTAATAGGTTAAGTAGCATGAATTGCATTCTTTGTGTAAAACAATGGCATAGCTATTAGAGTGGGTTGTCTCATGATCGGAAGGTCAGGGGTTCGAATCCCAGCCCCTGAACAACACCGTTGTTGTGTCCTTGGACAAGACACTTCACCCTCCTTGTCTACAGTGTCTGTGTAGTTCCTTGCTGTAAAGCACTTTGGACCTGAGGAAGGTAGAAAAGTGCTGTATAAGTTGAGACCATTTGCCATTTACCATAAAATGTTCATTTAATTCCTGTTAAATTAGTTGTAAATAAATGCTTTTGCTCATGTTCCAAAACCTTCTCAAGACCAGACTGAAAATTATTTATCTTCTGACAATGCTATGATTTAATGTATGCATGGACCCTACCGCTTACTTGTTCCCAAAGGCACATAATGTCGGGTTGGAACCCTTTAAGAAAACTCTGTTTCATTAATACTTCTTTAATAAAGTAACAAATATGGCAAATCTCGGGCATTAGATAAACATTATTGTAAAATGCCACCAAGTCAGAGTTCACTTAACCCTTTTTCTTGTGATATTTGAAAATCATCCACCATATCCAAAAACTACCTTGAATCTAATGCTATCACACATTTTCCAAACACAGGGTCATATATCTACACAAAAATCACCATGTGGTTTAATCCCTCAAAATGGTACCGACTGACCCTCCGTCTCACGGCCTATCTCTACAGAGGAGAAACATCGTGACAGACAGAGGCCTTGTACCTGAGACTGCTCTGAGGCGCTGGGTTATTTTATTAGAGTGATTCCTCTGTCATTTACAAAGCTAGCGGCTTAGCATTGAGCTCGATCGATGTTAGCATCGCAGCTAAGGCACCGAACTGTCCTTTCAGAATTTACCAATCTATTTTAGATATAGACTTTTTGCTGTAGTCTACATAAGCATGGGAGATGTATCTCAGTGTCCTCAGCAGACGTGTGAGGTATAGAGACGTGACTATATGTATTACAAAGCTTTATTTTATTTTTCTTACAGCAAAGTGTACAAAACATATCACATAAATAAAATATATATCTTATATCGGTTTGTCATTAAAGATAGTACAGAATCATCCGGGTCATGTTTATCTAAAGGCTTGACTAAGGTCTGTAACATTGAGGACCCAAAGACCCAGTTATCCCCCAAGTAAATAGCCCAAAGTAATTTCTATTACTAAATTTTAAGTTTAACCAATGTAACACGTTAACTAAACTACCACTGAATGATCACTCTGAAGAGTAAAGGCTATAATAAAGTCTATCTTTATGCTTAGTTGAATGATGAAAAAAATTATGAAAATTATAGTACCAGTTTTCTTACTTCATTCTGTACTTACTGGCGTTTACAACAATTTCCCCATTGAGGCACTGTCATGACAGCTCATATTTCACTTGAGGTATAGCTGCACTCCATTCACTTGGTCTACATAGATGTGTGCAATAAACAAATACATACAATGTCAAACTTGACAGTTTTATCCTTAATTTACAGAATCAGGAGAACTAGAACACATTGAATTTAATTTCTCAATGTGGCTCGATCATTCAGTAAACTTTTATTATATAAAAAAAGAACCTTAAAAAAAAACATTAGAGCCGTAAAGCTGAAATCTTTGCAACCACAGCTGAGCTACAGGATGGCTTCAATAACCAAGTAGCAGTAGCTCATGTACAGTAAGCTGTCTGCATGCATACAAGCAGGTCTTCTCAATACCAACTATAATAATTATACATGAACCACTAAGTTTTCAGCTTCTAGAGACATAAAGTGGTGCTGGCGATACCATCCTGTGACATATCTGATAGACCATATAAAGGCTTCATTTGTTTCCTCTGGATTGCTGATCAGTGTCCACAATTAAATCTTGCATGGAACACTGATTTAATCTATTATGTAGTCCAGTGGCACGTCAGCTTATAGAATTCTTCATATTGCAATGTTTACTCCCATTGTTCTATATGTGGTTAGCTACTGTCCTTGGCCAATGTGCCTCCATTTTCAGAGAGGTTCTTTCTTTGCCCAACAGAGAGGTCGTCTGAATATGTGAATCGAAATGCTATAAAAAACAAAAAAGAAAGCACATCAATTAAAAAGGGTAGTAATTTTGTGTAGTCTGTCTGTCATCAATATACTGACCAAATGAATCGCTGTGTGATCCGATACATACAGCGGACATAAAGAATGGTTCGCATGCATTTTCTCCACCTCTCGGACTCTGCATGGACAAGAAAAATCAGTTACAACTCTGCATCATGCATTATCTTTGAAAATGCATTTAGTTTGGCAGGCCAGGCAAGGATGTGTTAGCAGCATTCTAATTTACATTTAAATATAGTCCTATCAATAAGGCAAAAACATTTTCATCACTACCTGGAGACAATGAGAAGACATATAAACCACTTGGGGAAATAAAGTAAACAAAATGATGTCAACAAATAAGATGCATTTATTGGTAAATACTAAAAACTATTGTCCCACCTACTGGTGTAAAATGTAAACTACAATACTCCTATACTACTTTTTAAAAATTGTTATGCAAGTTGCGAGTCCATCAATATTCTGGTGTGCTCTCCTAAAGGTACCTGTGACAGCAAAATGAGTGGCCAATCCTGTCTTGGTGTCGTGGTGCTCTTGACTCCGCGTTGTGCATTAAAACTGTGTAATGCACGGCTTCTTGTGGTTAAATCCTTACTTATTCCTACATTTGCTAAACTAGCAACTATTATCTAGGTAATATAACCAAATAACCAAGTCAAGACTTAATTAAAAACTGTCATGCAATACAGGTACTGTATGTTGCTCACCTTACGTCGTCTTGAAAATCGTGACCTGTGCCTGCTCACAGTCTCCTGTTTGTCAGGCCTCTCATACTGCGCACAGAGTGGTTCAGGCACAGGTACTTTTTCTGTGTGCTCCTGATATGGGAGAGGATCCTCGACCACGCTTTCAAACAGCAGGGCCATTAGTTGGTCAATGTAGACTGTAAACAAAGCACAAAACATTTGTCCTTGTATAAGCATTGCTTGTGTTTTTAATGTGACATACCTGAGGTAGCTCTGGTCTTCAGGGCTCTCACGGTGTAGTCGCCACGTTTGTACTTTGGGTACACTATCGCATACCGCAGCACACCTTCAAGGGTTGTTGCATGTGACCGTGTAGCGTTTTCATTGTAGTGCAGGGCAGCAATTTGCAACCTACAACATTTTTAGGTACAGATTCACACAACAACAAGTTCTTAAGTTGATGTAAAATGTATGTATGTATGCATTACCTGGCTAACATTCCTTTGAAGGAGAAGCCTGCACTTTTGGGGGAAAACCTAATTATCAGGCTGTGGAAGGCCTCAAGGGTTGACGTGTGATATACCGGACTGATTTTCTCCACATCCTTCACAAAGCGCCGAGCTAACACAATGTCACTGAGCCTCTCACATGCTGCTGTGCCTACAGAGTAAATTACCATTACATAATTGCAAAGCAATTTTTGTTTAGAACAACAATGCAAACCTTACATTTTTGAAATTTACATAAAATACAATAAGTAAAGGACCAGTATTACTGATAAATGCTTTACTTACTTGGTTTGAGCCACACTCTTGACCCCTCCCCAACCAGAGGCCCGTGTAGGCACTGAGGGAACAGTTCATTGTTGTGGGTGTGCACATCCTGCATGTGATTGGCCACTGAAGTCCACTTAGCGACAGCCTCCTGTCCCGAGGAGGAAGTCGAAGCTGCCCAATAGAGGTGATTCACCACACTTTTCCTCCACTGGCCAGCGTCCTGCGTGGTCTTTCTCTTTGCGAGCTCATCAATTTTCTTCCCAATTCCTAGAGATTAAAATATATATTTAGTAAATGCACAATAACCATATAATTACACAGCATTCCCAAAATGCATACCCTTTCCCATGTGCCATGGGTCAAAGTAGTGTCTGATTTCCTTTTTCTCTTCCCTTAAAAACTTCTGAACGCCTGTGTGTCGGTCTGTCACAATGGCCTCCACATTGACACCCCTCTCTTCCAGCATGGTCAGACTCTGCACAAAGCCTTCCTTCTCCATGCGCACACTGTTTCCAACCTCATTGCTCTAATAAGACAACAAAAATTAGGTGCCAAGATGCACAGAGTGATCCCAAATTGCATATTAAAATATTCCTTGAATTGTATTACCTGGACTAGTTGGACATCCATGACTTTGTTATTACATAGATTCATCATCGTGTAACTGCCATACTTGGCTGAATGTCCTACACGAATGCAAGTTGTACATTAGCTGACTTTTATTAAGACTTCAGATAAATGTTTATGAAATTTATTTACCAGGTGAATCAGCCCTCATGTCCCCGCCCAGTGAAACAGAGCCGCTTTCAAGAGCCTCCCTGATGAGGTCATCTTGCTCCAGCTTCCACTGCCAGTTGACCGTAGGGATAAGGAACTTTGCTTGATGCCTGTAAAAGCATTGCTCTGACAGTCCCTGAATATTGAAAGCCCCTAGGAACTTTAAAATGAAAACAAATGTCATCAACTGATAATAGATGGGAACATAATCTAAACAAAACCTTTTTTTACTGTACCTTTGAAATCTGGCTAAATGATGAGCCGGTGAACAGCACAGCAGCACAAAGCTGCAGGTTTCCAGCTGGGATGTTGTTCACCATCGGCTGACTGGACCACTGATTGGTGAACTCACAGCGAGGACATTGTTGAGTGACCCGGAGCAGTGTGCCGATGGTCATCGTGTCCACAGTACAGCGACCAGTGCAGACAGGACATCGTCTGAACAGCCCCAGCAGTTGGTCCTCATGAACAATATATTTTTTATCCTTGTGTGGATTTCATCCCTCAAAATCTATGATGCGGTATATATATATAATTTCAATTGCAAAGCTAGATTTTGTTTTTACCTTGAACAGTTCACAGTGCTGGCACTGTCATCCATATGGAAGCTGGGGTCAGATGCTGACACCTCCCACCTGTTCCTTTTCAGAGGTGTAGAGGCTGCTCTGGGACTGTCAGGAAGAGGGATTTCCATCAAGGGCCCAGTCCCACAACCTACGCTCGTGTAAGAGGCCCGGGCTTGAATACCTTCACAAAACAAAAATAAAAACAAACAAACGGCTTTAAAATGGCAGTATTGATCAGTTACAAAACGTCTGTGTCCAACTATATCAAAAAGCATACCAAAAGCATAGACTGTTTTATACATAAAATGACTGTACTGTATAAACTATGATAAATTGAGATATCACCTTTGCTTCTCCTGCTAGGCTTCACATTGGCCTGGACACATGCATGCCTTTCAATGACTGGATCAGTCTGGCAGCCAATTTCTCTGGTCACTTTTGGCTGAAAATATTAAAAAAATAAATATTTATAAAATGTTCACTATGGTAATCGTTGTTTATTTCTGATTACAGACATGCAAACACATACATTGTAAACTTGTATTGATCATTTATAGGCATATAGCCTAGCACTTTAAAATATGCCACCCTATCAGGCAAACCAAAGATTTGTATTGGGTTAATTCTGGCTACAGTTGGCTACTAAAAACGTCCAAATGGTTTGGCATTTTGAATAGCTGCCAGTCCAAATAGGTAAACTTTGGTTCAGTTCAGTAAACTTGGCAACATTAACATCATTAACAGAATTTATCCTACTTTGTGAACCTGTTCTCAAACAATGGCAATAAAGACTATTCTGATTCAAAAACCACGTCAGAACAGCTCATATTTGTGAGCGCCCAATGACCACACGGTCCCACCTGGAGTGGTCAGCCCTCTCCTCACTGACCACACAGTCCACCTGGAGTGGTCAGCCCTCTCCTCACTGACTGACCACACAGTCCACCTGGAGTGGTCAGCCCTCTTCTCACTGACCGCGATCGAGCAGTAAATTCTAGCTAAACGTTAGCTTGTAGCTACGCCCATGTTTCACCAAGCTATTGTCAAATATGAAAGCTACAGTCATTGCAAAACTTAGATTAGTTTGGTGCCCAGTCTCATGCACATTTGCGCAGTGTTGGCGTAACTTTGTTGTGCAGACTGATTAGCGCGCTGCCCCTAGCAGCGAGTAAACGAGAATAAATGAATAAATCTGTGAGTAAAGTAGCTACAGAAATGACAAGGATAGAGTGAATCAAGTGGCTCTTTTTTTACTGCAGCTACAATCATTGCAATTATTACCAAATCCAAGATGGGCAAATCATCATTATTTGCAGTTATAGGCTATTATTTTTCACACTCACCTCAGAATGGCGCCCGAAATCTTCATGTTGGCGGGGAAGCAGTGTCGGTGGGCTATGGCTCAGTCGTGGAAGAGCAAGGGTGGGTACTGCCTCGCTCTCCAAACGGAGAAGAGTAGCATAGCCCAGTTCAACCTCCATGAAGTTGGCGAAGGAATCGCGCGTAAAATGATGTATGCAAACTCCAGCATGAGGAGGGAGTTCGCAGTTTTCCCCCAAGCCAATTGCGCGCAACCACTGGCGCCTAATTTCTAAGTCCTGCGGAAACCTGTGCAAACCTCCAGAACTATGGCAGCCCACTACGCTACACTTTCTACCCATCCTACACAGTAGTACAACACAGTACAATAAACAATATACACTAAAATTACACACGATATTGAACACTAAAACCAATACTAACTAAGCTAAATTCAGCTAACTAATCTAACAATAAAAGCAACTGACTAAAACTACAATATTCAACAACTAACACTGCTAACGCTACACAATTATCTATAATACAAAAAGCTATGCTAATAAAATCTACCTAAATGCTATGTTAACAATTCGCAAACCTGACAATCGATGAAAATACTCTCTCGCTATTCCTTCTCCAACTCGCTACGGGGGCGTGAGCGAGACTGGGCCGCTTTTATAGCCCAGAGCGGCAGAGCAACTGACGTCATCTCTAACCCCCAACGTCATCTCAAACGCCTGGGCCAATAGGAGCGCGAAATTAAAAAATCAAATGCAGTACAGACAGTTCGCTGTAGATGGCGCCTCACTGACGGTTTTAGGCATAAAGTTGATCTTTCAACTAATTTGCACTAAAGTGCCAAAATAATGACCAGGATATGTAGACAACACTATTGGACACTCATTTATACAGTTTATCAGGACAAAAAAGTGGATTTGAGGGTGAGTTACTCTTTAAGGATCCCCGATCCTAGGGCCTCTAACCCGTGTTTTAGACAGTCCCCAAGTCTGTCAACGACCTTATTTCAACGCTTATTTTCAGTCCGCGCGGCCGCGGGCTTGGGAGGTCCTACCTACGTACTTTTCAGCTTTTACAGGGATATACCCAACGCGTAGTCCTTTACTTATACTCTCTTTAATTTAAGGATCCCCGATCCTAGGGCCTCTAACCCGTGAATTTAAAGCTATTTCCACTTTCTTTAACTTCTTTTTTAGTTCGGTATCTTAGGTATTAATTATAACGTTTTTCCCTTCTTACTTCCACCATCAATTCACAGATTTCACCATTCAACAGTCAACTTCGTTAAAAATTAATCTAAAATTTGGAAAAATATGCCAATAGACGTACTTTGAGACTCACACAATAGTAGAGATCAAAAGTCGTCTTACCTTAATCTAGATGGACGTCCATGAAACCGCTGTTGAGTGGTCGTGGAAGAAAGATCTGGTATGTCTGCCGCAAAGTTTTTGAGGACCGGACCTTCGCCGCGTCCTTTGTTGACGACTCCAACTCCCCCTTCAGCCCTGTCGGGGTCACCATATGAAAAATCTTAATTCTTCTTGTGTTGTCCACGGATACATTTAAATAACAAATCAATCTCAATACCAAGTGTTTGTCTGTCTTCCTATGTAAGTTTACCCGAGTCCGGACAACACTGCGCATTCAACACTGGAAAAGGAGTTAAGTTAATTGTCAACACTACACTATCAGCTAATAACACATACCAGTATAGAGATGACCAGGATTCAGGAAATTGAGTCACGAAGATTTATTTCCCTAACAGGTCATCTACTACAGAGCTCTGCTTCCCCAGGTCCCTAACAAAAAACTGGTTCAAACTGGGGAAGTCAGAGAATTTTCAACACATTCCAATCTTGCAGTATGCATGAGCCTAAGACCACGTGTCGTTGTTTCCATTGGTTCCCGAGCCGTCATGTGACGTTTGGTTCCGCCCTGCGCCGCCATTTTACAATCTGACTCCTCCATTTCCCATTCTCCAGTCATTTCTGGGCGGGGGTCCTTTGTTTTTGCTCGCACACCGCCTTGAGTCTGTAATTTTCCACTGTAACAGAGAGCTGAGAAACACTTGTACAAACTTTTGGTTAACATTTCTGAATAGCCAAAAGGGCAAAACATCGCATAAAAATATTATAACTCTTCATCTGCTACGGTCATATCCAGACTGTCTTGTATGTTTGTCTTTAATATTATTTGTTTACCCCTTAGACGCTGTTGGCCATTGCTGTTTTTATTTGGGTCTAGTGAATGGTTGAGTTACATGTTAGGCTATAGTTTTATGTTTTGTTTCCGTTTTACATAATTATCATTTCCTATTTTTGATACGATTTGATTTTGGGTTTTGTTTCTGTCTCCTAAGCCCTGTAACTTACATTGTTTTGTTTTCTGCTCCAGGATCTGGTCCGGGCGTGGTTGTCCCAGACGGTTGGGGGTTTGGTGGTAGTCCCTCACTCCTGCTCCATCACTCTGCGTGTGTTGTGGTATTTTTGCACGTCCCTCACATATTTGCACGTTTAGTTTGCCCTAGTTTTGATGTGCTTTTTGTTTGTGTGTGTGTGTGTGTTACACGGAGCGTGGGGAGTACTTCCCCCAACTCATTGTGCCCCCACTAGGAGCATCTGCGGTCGGCCAGTCTTGGGCAATTTTAAGCTAATTAACTAACTAGTGGTGTGTTGCTAGCCATCTTTTTAAAACTTTAGCTTTGCCTAAATAAACAATGAATTAGTAATTATAAAAATAAATGTAATACTTTTAAAACTCCTAAATCGACTGTTTCTCTTCTTGACCATCTACTGCATCCTTTGGGGTGCCCAGGTGCATTTTTTTTTTCCGTAGGTGAGTTGGTACTTCAACCAATCACAAGTCATGAGAGTGAAACGTCATACATATATCAATCAGCTTAACCCTGACCCTGCCCTAGACACTAACCTTAAGGATAGTGGGCTGGTGCCTAATCTTAATCAATAGAAGTGGGGGAACATAGGTACTGGGGAACATAGGGCTGACCCCATCCTTTGTATCTGCATTTTATTGTCAGTCCTTACCTCTCGGTTACAAATTCTGGCGTTGTTAGCAGGATGCAGTGATGGTTAAATTGAGTTTTGAATTTTAGTTGTTTAATCTGATAGACCCAAATAAAACAGCAGTGCGCCCCTCGCGGGACCAGCACAGCTGACCCCTACCCTCGTCCAACATCTGCGCTCCACCCGTGATACTCTGCACCCCGATGGCCAATGAACAGGAACTCAGAGACTTGGTAGCCTGGTGAGACCAGAATGATTCCCCCCATTTTTCAGGGGGACCTCTGGTATCCCTATAGAGGACTGGATAGATGAAATACGAGCTACTCTGTACTACCGCGGCACGGTAGTACAGCGGTTAGCGCTCGTGCTTCACAGCTAGAAGGTCCGGGTTCGATTCCCACCAAGGCCGGGGCCTTTCTGTGTGGAGTTTGCATGTTCTCCCTGTGTCTGCGTAGGTTTCCTCCGGGTACTCCGGTTTCCCCTACCACTAAAAACATGTACAATAGGCCAGGATGAATGAGAGTGTGTTTGAGAGTGCGCATGGGGGACGACGGATGGAAATTAGCCCAAGGCTACAATCCGGTGTGGCTTGTTCATTAACTTGCACTGTCCCAACCAAATAAACCAATAAACCAGGCGGTTGGGTATCGTAGACCAAGCATATTTTATTGTTGATCATTTGGAGGGGGAGGCGAAAGATGAAATTCGATACAGAACCAGGACAGAGAGGGAGGACCCTGAAAGGATTTTGTCTATTTTGCAAGACATGTATGGTTGTGCGCGTTCCTATGTTTCTTTGCAGCAATGTTTCTTTTCCAGGAAGCAGCAGGAGGGGAATCATTACAGGAGTTCTCGCATGCATTATGCTGCTTAATGGAGAAAGTTGAGCGTAGTGACAGATGTGCCTATCCTCCTACGAGACTAGTTTGTGGAGTATGTGTTGGATCCAAGTCTGCGTCGAGAGCTAAAACGGGTTGTGAGGCAGCATCCTGAGCACACGCTTCTAGACGTTAGAGCTGAAGCTATACGTTGGGAGCGGGAGGGTAGACCAGAAGAGCCACGGGGGAGGAGTCACTCGGTCCCATCATTTAGCGCCCTACATTACTCTAAGGCCCAGGCCCCCGGTGTTGCAGCAAATTCAGAATTGGTTGAGCTAAGACAACTAAGAGAAGCAGCAAGAACAACTAAACAAGTTAACTCAGGGTATGTTGGCACTGCAAGCCGCCCCTCGGTTAGCACCCAAGTATACCCTGGTAGCACCATGCCCAGAAGTACCTGTTAGTTTAGGGGGTGTAACCGCCAAACTTCTTTTAGATACGGGGTCCATGGTAACCACTATACCGGAGAGCTTCTTCGATCAACATTTCCAGGAAGCTCCAAAACCGTGTAATTGGCTAGAACTTACCGCCGCCAATGGGTTTGACATCTCGTATGTTGGTTTTTTTGAGTTAGATGTCACAGTTTTTGGGCAGGTGGTACCCAAGAGGGGCATCCTAGTCATTAAAGATCCCCCTAGAGAGGGTGGGATAAGAGGGGTTTTGGGGATGAACGTGATCAAAGAGTTTTACCACCAGTTGTTTAATCAGTATGGTCCCAACCTCTTTAACCTTCCCGAAGTACAGCAGGCCTCCAGTGCTTTACACCAGGCATTGCAGTTCTGCCATCAGTCAGAAGCCGAAGGTTCACCATCCAAGAGCGGCATGGCCCGTGTAAGAGGTAGGAGCCCTATTATTATCCCGGCGGCTTCAATTAAATGGGTTGCTGCTACGTGTTCTGCTCACTTTAGCCAGTCTGCAGGTGCAGCCCTCACCGAACCTATAGATGGCAGCCAACACCTTCCCGAGGGTCTATTGGTCTCCCCCACTATGGTCACAGTCCAACAAGGTACCGTGTATATTCCAGTTTAAATGTAGGAGTGATTGATGTAGCCTTATACCCTCACCATCCTATAGCGGTACTCAGTCAGGCCGATGTTGTCAGCTTGCCGGAGGGGGTTTCATTCGCTCGGTCGGAATTACATGTTAGGGCCACGGTCTCTTCCCAAACAACCGCTACAGCAGACCCGGTCAGGCAACAGCTTGAAACCTTAGACCTCTCTGCACTATCTGACTCCGAGCAGGAAAAGGTCCGTGCGCTCCTTTTAAAACATCAAGAGGGGTTTGCCTCCTCCGATTTAGACCTAGGGTGCACTTCGCTAATCACTCATGATATCCCATTAGTCGACGACATCCCTATTAGACAGAGGTACAGGCGCATCCCACCATCTGACTACGACAAGGTTAAGGCACATATACGCAAACTGCTGGATAGCCAAGTTATTCAAGAGAGCTGCAGCCCTTATGCCTCCCCCATAGTCTTGGTAAGGAAAAAGGATGGGACACTGAGGCTGTATAGATTACAGGCTCCTTAATGGCAAAACCAGAAAAGATGCCTTTCCACTTCCCTGAATTGAGGAATCTTTAGATTCCCTTTATGGGGCACAGTGGTTCTCTACCATTGACCTCGCAAGTGGATACCATCAGGTGGCAGTAACTGAGAGAGACAAAATGAAAACCGCTTTTTGCACGCCATTTGGCCTTTGCAATGCCCCCAGTACCTTTCAACGGCTAATGGAACGGATATTTGGTGACCAAAATTGCCACACGTTGTTGTTATACCTGGACGATGTTATCGTGTTCTCATCTACCGTTGCTGAGCACCTGGACAGACTAGATCTTGTCCTGGGGCGATTTGTTTATTTTATTCATTGTTTGAGTGGATGTGGATATGAATGAGTGTGAATGTGGTTGTGTGTGAGAGATTAGATTTATAAATTTAAATTAACACATTTTCTATAAAACTAAATAAGTTCAATTTTATATCATAACTTTTGCTTTGTCCACTTTCATGATCCTATTGAACCTGTGACCTTTTAAAGTGTGGGAGAAACAAATAATTGTGGTTCCTTGGGCCCCGAATCCAAGGTGGCGTTGTTGGTAACTATTAAAGTAGCTAAGTAGTGATTTTAAATAAAGCCTCGGCTGCGACAATAAAATAAATCAAATAAAAGTAAAAACTTTACATGTGTGTTTGTTAGGTGATGGTGTCATCATTCTACCTCCGGGTCCAATGGAAGCCCTACTTACTGTAATGGTGTCCTACTGATTTTAACCTGCTGTAGATCAGGGGGTTAAACAACTGTTCGTAAGGAAATATTACATTTACTCCGGATTTTAAGATTGTAATAAATCTGTCGGCTGTTCAACGTTCAATTCTCTTGACTTAATTTTACTCCTCTTGAACCTAGTCCATAAGCCTCTACACTAAGCAGGTGTTACAACTGTGACCACGCGTTTTGTTCCTCACAAATGTTTAAAGTTGCAAAACATAGTTAACACAATTGTGTCACAAGTCCAGGTCCTTTGATCATCAAATACCTAATACTAAGAAATGACCACAGCAGAAAAGGGATTTATATAAAAGTTTAATTGTAATAATTTGTTTAAAAAAAGTTAAAAAGGAGAGAGACTCTACTTGAATTATAAAAAATGGCCAAGTCAATAAAAAGTCTTAAGCTAAAATCTATGGGGATCCCAGCCGCCGAGAAGAGTTTCCCCCAGTCTGTGTGCGGGGCTACTGTGCTCGGAGGTCCCGAACGCAAACGCTTCCTCTCAGCGCCCACAACGGTGAGCTCCCAGCCTCACACAGGTCCACCCGGCCCAACGTGTTCCTCTGCAGGTCCTCTCCGCTCTCGCTCCACGCTCGCCCAGTCTTCACACCGTCGGCCGTGAGACAGAATAGTGGGACACGTCCCTTTATGTAGCGCTGTCCACTTCCTTGTTCCGCACCTTCCCGAGTCCGTTTGCCCCGTTACTTCCACTCCATTCAGTTTTAACCCAGTCGGTGGCCTATAGTGACCAATAAGAACAGCTCTCGAGGTAATTGGGGCGTAGTCCAATTGTTCCATTTCCAGCACACCCAATGTCCAACCCAGCGATGGTAACTAATACAATAAAAACAAAGAAAGCCACAGCAAACTATCATCCAAGGTGGCAGGCAAAGAAATGGTTTAAAAAAGGGACCCCATAACAATTATATTTAAGATTTTGCTTACCCAGTTTTCTTTAGTTTGGCCATTTTTTGTGATATTTATAGTTTCACTTCCTTATTTAACACTGGCAGGAAGTGACATGGATAGAGGCAAAACATAACCGTGTTATGTCAATGGGAAATGAATCAAACTGCTCTGGAACTTTACCTCTATCTATGTCACTTCCTGTCAGCAGCTTCAAAAATCAAATAAGAATAGCTTTCTGCCCAACATTTCACCATTAGAATTAGAACCGTGGTCATACCGCCTTTGCGATGCCCAATCCCGTCAGACCTTGGAAGCTAAGCAGGGAAGGGCCTGGTTAGTACTTGGATGGGAGACCGTTCAGTAACACCAGGAAGCCTAGCGAATGTAGTGAGTGAGTGAGTGGTTGGTGGTGGTGGCTGATGTGCGCAGACTGGCTGCCTCGCTTATCATCACCGAGTATGGAGTGAATGAATAATGCACCAAATTGTAAAGCGACTTTGAGCGTCTGGAAAAGCGCTATATAAGACTAATGCATTATTATTATTATTATTATTAGAATTGTTGCTTCTCTGAAATAAAATGATAATTATGCCTTAACAGTTTTTATCGTCTAAATAAGTCGAATTTCCAAACCCATTAAAACCTGTCATGTTGTTTTTTAATGGCCAGATCCTGCTACTCCAAACGTTAGACAGGCATCATCCTGAGCCTCTTTTCCACTGGCAGACACTACCAGTCCAGCCCAGTGCCTGGTCAACCCGGTTGGGCGAGCTTTTCGACTGCCGAGGCCAGGGCCAGGTGACCAGGTATAAGTTTAGGACTGTCCTCTGGCTGTGGCCAAAGCTGAACCGAGACTAACGTGACGTGAACAGACACTGGCCTCTGATTCGCCAATGAGAGAGTGTTATAACAGGCAGGTCATACGGATTTAATATCATACCGCTTACTAATATTAGCATTTAGCCGCTGTTAGCGCAACTTTAGCCTGTGTGTTAGCATAACATTAGCATGTTGCTTACCTTCATTGTTCGTGGCCGTCCCGCCTTTGCTCTGCCTGATCCCGTCAGACTTTGGAAGCAGGAAGGGCCTGGTCGGTGCTTGGATGGGAAACACCAGGAAGCCTGGGGAGCGAGCGAGCGAGCGAGTGAGGGAGTGAGTGAGTGAGTGAGTGAGTGAGTGAGTGAGTGAGTGAGTGAGTGGGTGAGTGGGTGGGGTGGGGTGGTCTGAGGGGCCGATGGCGCAGACTGGTTGCCTCGCTTCCGTTAGTCTACCCCAGGGCAGCTGTGGCTACAATTGTAGCTTACCACCACTGGGTATGGAGTGAATGAATGAATAATGCAATGTAAAGCGTCTTTGAGTGTAGAGAAAAGCGTTATATAAAACCAATGCATTATTATTATTATAGTATGATATTAACAGGGGTGGGAATTTCTAGGTATAGCCTTCTGAAGTGTCGAGTGAGAAACACTTGGCTGACAAACAAATTGTTCTGTATTCGTCTATGGGCACACATGATAATGCGATTCCTGTTGTGTCCGTCCTGATTAAACTGCATGACACGAATATGAGCAGGAAATATCAATTCACTGTTCTGATAAAGATTTCCCACTGAAAAGTAGCTGGTAAACTGAGGAACTGTGTCCAGCAAACCGTTGTAGTTGCCGTAGGAATGAAAGTGATGATCTTCCATTGGGTCAAAGTTAATACATAAAGCATTGTTTTCATCAAATCCAATTCTGTCGGCAAACCAGAACAGCAGGAGGAGGGCGTGTCGAGGCACAGACCTGAATCTGAAAACTTCTTTTAAGTCATTGATTGACTCGAGCTCATTAAACGTTCGCTCACAGCTCACAGAGAGAACGGTCAGCAGACAGAAGACGATGACTCCTCTGGACATCTTCATCATCTGTGGAGAGAATCAAACAGTGAGCGACTGGCAGAGTTTCACTTCTTTATCATTACTGCGCGAGTGATTTGACACGGCTGTAATAAAGCGCCTGAACGCAGCATTAGCGACAGGAGGAAGTGGACACAGAAGATCATCTGTCTGAGTTTGGAGCAGGGGTGGATTGGCCATATTCTGGAGGAGCACAGAATTTTCCCCTTAAAGTGCGACAAGTTTATTGCTTTTGAAAATAGGACTTGTTTAGATCAGTTACACAATTATCATTTTATTTCAGTGAAGCAGCAATTTTAAGAAATGTTGGACAGAAAAGTTATTTTTATTTGAATGTTTAAGCTGCTGACAGGAAGTGACATAGATACAGACGGCATCTTTGGAATCTCCCATATATGGTCATGTTTGAAAACAGTTAAAGTGCATATGTAGTCCTTAGACTACATTTTCACAAATACGTAGTTAACACAATTATATTCAAGATTCATGTTAAAATTTCCCTAAATCTGGCAAAAAAAGACCTTTTTATTTTGGAAAAAAAATCACTTCCGCATTAGCCATGGAGCACCGGAAGTGTTGGTCTCCGCCAGGGTTGCCCTATGTCACCGGTTCTGTTCATTACCTTTATGGACAGAATTTCTAGGCGCAGCCAGGGGCCGGAGGGTGTCCTGTTTGGGAACCTCAGGATCTCATCTCTGCTGTTTGCAGATGATGTTGTTCTGTTGGCTTCATCAAATCAGGACCTCCAGCTGCACTGGGGCGGTTTGCAGCCGAGTGTGAAGCGGCCGGGATGAGGATCAGCACCTCCAAATCTGAGGTCATGGTTCTCCACCGGAAAAAGGTCCTTCCCCTCTTCAGGTCGGTGGGGAGTCCTTACCCCAAGTCGAGGGGTTCAAGTATCTCGGGTCTTGTACACGAGTGAGGGACGGATGGAGCGTGAGATCGATAGACGGATCGGTGCGGCGTCAGCAGTGATGCGGTCGCTGTATCGGACTGTTGTGGTGAAGAGGGAGCTGAGTCAGGGGGCAAAGCTCTCGATTTACCGATCGATCTACGTTCCCACCCTCACCTATGGTCATGAGATCTGGGTAACGACCGAAAGGACAAGATCGCGAATACAAGCGGCCGAAATGAGTTTCCTTCGCAGGGTGGCTGGGGGTGAGGAGCTCAGTTACCCGGGAGGAGCTCGTGGTAGAGTCGCTGCTCCTTCACATCGAAAGGAGCCAGCTGAGGTGGCTAGGGCATCTGTTCCGGATGCCTCCTGGTCGCCTCCCTCGGGAGGTGCTCCAGGCATGTCCTATTGGGAGGAGGCCTCGTGGAAGGCCCAGGACACGCTGGTGGGACTATGTCTCCGAGCTGGCCTGGTGTCGCCTCGGGGTCCCCCCAGAACAGCTGGAGGAGATGTGGGTCCCCCCAGAACAGCTGGAGGAGATGTGGGTCCCCCCAGAACAGCTGGAGGAGATGTGCGTGGATTGGGAAGTCTGAGCATTATGAATTTAAAATTAAAGAACATAAGGCTAAAAATTCCGCTATCTGACTCCCGGTCTTGTTGTAAAAAACAGATGAAATCAGAAGGTGATCAGAAGAAATCAGAGGGTCACGTGTTCTCAGAAGGCTCTTTATTGAAGATAGTTGTTACATGTTATCTGTTCAGCTTCTTGGAAAAGTCTCACTAGAACTGTCTTTTCCTGAGTATTTCTTTGCTTGTTAGCTCCGCCCGCTCACAGCACATCAGCACACTCGCATACCTCAGCACACAAAGGGAAACCTGATATCCTTACATGCTCATCCCCCTCTACTTCAAAGCACATTCTTTAGCTTACGTTGGCATCTGGAAACCATATGTTGAACACAGGTAAAAGCCTCTTCTGACCATCTAAACAGGATGTTGTCCCCCATACTCCCCCTCGAGCTCAGTGGCCTTTAACCTTTGTGGCGCCACTGGTCTGAAGGAGGAATCTAAGCCTTACATACAAGTTAGCATATAATTTGTAAGGGGTACATAAAAGATACATTTTAATTATTGACAGTTCCCCCTCTTGACTACTTTTTAAGTAGTCACCAAAAGAAAATGTCACTAAAGTTTAATACATGCAAACCTAAAACTAAATCCTAACATACTAAAATTAAAAATTAAAAACACTGTTTCTACTCATATGTATCCACCTTCCACTTGCATCAACATAAACCTCACAAACGAGATATTTGTTAGTTCTATTTTTTGCTTTTATGTCGCTTTTATGCAAAATCAATTTAGTTTAGTTTAGTTTATTTGTTTAAGCAGTTAACCTACTCAAAGGGATTGAGCTGAAGTCAAAGGCTTATAAGCGTCCACCCCAAAATAAAAATAATGCAAAATCAGTTAACAATTTAGTATGGCAGAATCAAAACTAACAATTTTCATTATGATTTTTGGTTTAACAATTCAACTTAATTCGAACGAATTCATGGCTTGATTAGAAGTCTGGAGTAATAAGAATATATTGCGATGTCGGTGGTTGACATTGAAAGGTGAGCACATACATAACATTCAGTATTACTAGTAAGATGAGCAATGTAGTTCACACATCTCTCCAGCACATCGATGTATCGTTTATGTCGAACTTCAGAATCTACATTTAACTAATCTTCAAACAGTAATAAAGAAAACACAATTACGCTAAACAAAATTAAAAAACACATATCACTACTCAAGGTGAGCATTCCATCCTTTGTAGACTAATTTTGATTTGTCCATGATGACGTCAGCTTCTTCTGGTCACGTGCAAGTGTATGATGTGACCACGATCGTCTGTATGCCTAGAGCAGAGGTTATCAACACATGCTCTTTAATTGGTTCTAACAGTGTTTTGTGTACTTGAAATGTTGCTTCCTGTGAATTGTGATACCTTCAGTTCACCAGGTAGGTGAGGTGAATCTAGGGAGATTTTATGACGCCTTCACAGCAGTGGGCCTCGTCCACAGCATGTGATTTGGACTCTCCCCTCTTTCTGCCCTTGAAGCCTCAGGGGCAAAGACTGATGACAGGTGGTTTTCATCATCAGTGCCAGATGTTGAACCATCTTCTTTGTCTTCCATGTTGATTGAAGAACTAGATACGGCCCAGTCTGGTACGATTGGGTCCAGTTGTTACGTTTATGCACTTTAACATAAACCCAAGATCCAGGAGAAATGTCCATGTTTGGATCAGGTGCTTTTCGAAGACCATAAGTCCTTTGTCTGCACCTATATGTTGGGAGGTGGTATTCGTCAAACAGCATTTGCAGTAAAGGGATTGGAGCCGCGATTTTTCCTTCATGGGTTCTCCAAATTCCCTCAGCGTCTCCCACAAGCATGTGTATATTGTTATGGTTTGCTGCATCTTTAGTTGCCTTATTAGCTGCATGATTGCCCAGAGACACAGAGTCTCCGCCTTTGGTATGGACTTTGCATTTCATGATGGCTAGTTTTGCTGGCAATTGAACTGCGTCAATAAGTTGTCTGACCAGTGCTTCATGCTTTATAGGAAGTTCCGTTGTCAGCTTGAAACCATTTCTGATCCAGCCTGCAAAAGATATTGTGACTGTCTTATAAGCATAAACCGAGTCTGTGTAGATATTGACCTCGCAGCCTTCCAAAAGTTGTAAGGCGCGCAGTACTGCCATTTGCGTTGATTCTTCTTGTATTTGTTTTGCCTCCAGTATTTCATGCTGGTGAGCTGATAGTTGTTCTACTACAGCATGTGACGGAATGACTTCTTTCTCTCTGTACGAGCAGCCATCACAGAATAAAGTCATTTCTGGATTGGGCAGTGGGGTTGTCTTCAGATCGGCTTTGATATACAGTTCATTTTTGACCTTTTCTTCACACGTATGAGGTTTAAATTGTCCATCTATCGTCTTGGTCAAAGCTGCCAAGTAGCGTGCACATCCAGATTGTGCCTTTTCGTGGAAGTCAAGTTTGCAGGAGTAATGTTTCAGCACCCCCTGGTTCCATCCTGCTTTACTTGGTCTCGTGTGAAGAACTGGGACATTCTATTGTTAATTGCGTTTGTTATTACTATGATTATATATATAATAATATTTAGATCCGCCATGCTTAGTTAAGGGGATTATATAGGTCTTAGTTATTTAATATCTTCTATATTTATTTAATTATTAGATTTATCGTTTAAATCACTAGTAGTTATGAATAATAATATTTATATTGCTTCATGCATTTATTTATTCTTTTATCTACTAAGGCGCTCTGTATTATAGCTTTTACGCTCCTACACTTTCTTCTCGTGCTGCTCTGTGTTCTAAAAATAGCTCTCACCAGAGCAGCAGGGAAGAGTCGCACCAAAGGGAAGGGAAAGGGGAGGGGCCGACCGCGGCGTAGCTGGTCGGTAAGGGTTTAAACAGGACGAGAGGAAACCCCGTCTCCTCGCCTGATTTTAATATGTATTTTCTAATGGACGTCCAACTATATATAAAAAGGTATGCAGCTGTGTGAATTAGTACAGCCTGCGTTTATTAATTTTCCGAAAATCTTTAAGCGTACGACGGAAAGAAATAATTTATTCAAAACCCGCACGTGTATTGGCCACCTTTAATTAATTAATTTTATTCCTTTGATGTTTCTCTCCCGTGTACAAAGAACTTGCCTTATGGCTTTTAAGAAACATCACGGCTAACTTATTTCTAATTAAAAAAGCGTCCTATTTACAAAGCGTTTCCCGTTTCTATTGTTTGTTTTGAGAATTATTTTACATAAAGTCCCAGTCCATCAAATCACATTTAATTTATTTTTAGACCAATCTTAGGCAGTTTAGAAAGGGGTGCCTTACCGCTCTTTGTGTATACACTTGAAATCTTCTGGACTCGAACTGTATGGAGACTTTTCGGATGATTTTCCTTTCTGAGGTTTGTCACGTGCTGTTGTCCTCCACACGTGCTCTTTGTTGCTTTGGCGCTGTTGGTCTCCTGCGGCGCGCGTGCGTGGGCTGCTGCTTCCGTTGTTCTCCTGCGGCTTTGGAGCGCTTGATGAAAAAAGCAGTTCTTCAGCTTTCAATGCTCTTTGCGTTTCTAAACAAAAACTTGGGTCGCTTTCGAGTTCTGCCTTGCGCTTTGATCACGTCGGGGTCACCAAATTATGAATTTAAAATTAAAGAACATAAGGCTAAAAAATTCCGCTATCTGACTCCCGGTCTTGTTGTAAAAAACAGATGAAATCAGAAGGTGATCAGAAGAAATCAGAGGGTCACGTGTTCTCAGAAGGCTCTTTATTGAAGATAGTTGTTACATGTTATCTGTTCAGCTTCTTGGAAAAGTCTCACTAGAACTGTCTTTTCCTGAGTATTTCTTTGCTTGTTAGCTCCGCCCGCTCACAGCACATCAGCACACTCGCATACCTCAGCACACAAAGGGAAACCTGATATCCTTACATGCTCATCCCCCTCTACTTCAAAGCACATTCTTTAGCTTACGTTGGCATCTGGAAACCATATGTTGAACACAGATAAAAGCCTCTTCTGACCATCTAAACAGGATGTTGTCCCCCATACTCCCCCCTCGAGCTCAGTGGCCTTTAACCTTTGTGGCGCCACTGGTCTGAAGGAGGAATCTAAGCCTTACATACAAGTTAGCATATAATTTGTAAGGGTATATAAAAGATACATTTTAATTATTGACAGCATCTCTGCTGAGACTGCTGCCCTGCGACCCGGCCTCGGATAAAGAGGAGGAAAATGAATGGATGGATAAAATCTGATCAAGAATATAAGAAAAGACTGTCAAATAACTACAAAAAAGCATCTGCTGTATTTTTATTGCACCTATCTTCTTCTATGTCAGCACTGAAGAGCGTTCTACTGTTGCTAAGGAGTTGCTAAGGACATTTCCCTGTTATATTAACCACAGTTTTGACTTTTTAAATCATACTTTCTCCACAAGCTGATATTTTATGGGTGTAAAACTGTGATATTTTCCTTAACACAGGTATTATCCCACCAAATCAAGAAGAATTATACAAACTTGATAACCTGTCATATGCACTTTAAAGAGCAACTAAACACCAAATCAAGTTTTTTTACTGATAAACTGTCTCATAGTGTTGTCCACTGGTCCCTGTCTTATTCTGACATTATAGCACAAACATGTGTTAAATCCTAACTTTGGCCTGAAAACGAATGGGTTGCGCCCCCTTCAGGGTAAACTCTGCTACTAAATTAGAATTTCCTGATTGGCTGGAGACGTGTCCACGGCCTCCACAGAACGTCATAAGCCGCACCAGCTCCACACATCGTCATCAGGTGCTGCCCATTGTCCTGCCCTGTGGTACAGGGGCAGTCCCTCCCACGTAATCAGTCTGTTGTGATTGTGCCAATGCAAAGGCCCACACACTCCCCCCCCCCCCCCCCCTGTCCTCAGAGACCGCCTCTTTTGCGGCAATTTTTAACTTTTGTTTGTGGGTGGGGAAAGGCTTTGGCACGCCCGTTTAGGTTCTCTTAAGGAGGGAAATTTGGAGAAATATCGAAACTTTTCTATTTATTCTCTTTAGCTCCAGCTAAAACAAGAAGGAGCAGTTAGAACTGCTGTGACAGGAGCCTAAACATATTTTCTGTAGTGAGATGTTACTATCCATGTTTTATGTGACAGTTGACTCCCCAAAGTGTTGCTATGGCAATAAGCACAATGCCAGCTCTCATTTTGGTAGAAAACCAAGTCAGTACAGAACCAACCCGGCACCAGCACCAGCTCTGAACCAGCACCTTGGTGGAAAATCCCTAAAAAGAGCATAAAGTTAACAGAACTGTTTCCTAGTATCAGCACTGACACCACAGCTACAGCACAAGATGAAGTTAGTCCAGGCTCAGACTCTATGTCTATTAGGGTGTCCCAAAAAAACTTTTTTGGAAAATGCCAGTGCAGTCCCCCTAAAAAGTTTCACTATGACACCATGAAACTACTCAAAAAATGTCAGCTCATTTAGATCATATTTAGAGGTCCCCCAAGGTCATTGAAGTTTTACCATTATGACATAGTGACACCACGAGCGTTTTTCAAAACAGTCTTGTATTATTGTCATTGCTAACGTTTACTTAGTTTTATTAACTTCTTAACCCCCACCTGAACCGAGCACATTTTCTCTAGTTTGGCTTTACCCACATCTTAAAGCTTCTAGAAAGACAAACGTCAAAACAGTGAAGCAAAGCAACGAAAGAGCAACAAAAAAGTGACAAAGAAGCAACAAAAGAGGGACAAAAACGTGCTGGAAAAGCAACAATAACACAATAAAAAGCACAAAAAACACACACAAAAAAGCAATGAAGAAAGCAACAAAAAGATGAGACAAAAACACACAAAAAGTTACAATCAGTTTTGTACTTCTTGGCTTTCAAATGAGGCGTGACTCTGGTCTAGAGGCCGTAAGCTCCTGTCGAGAAGATTTTAGATTTGGGTAAAACCGAACTGGAGAAAATGCGCTCGGTTAAGGCGGGAGAGTAAGACGTTAACTATAGGTTGCGTTCACGTGACATCACAACATTCTAAAGAGCCCATAGTTTAAAACTGAGGTGGAGGTCAACTGAAAATTCCATTGCGGTAACCATGGTAACGCTCAAAATGCAGATTACTACTCTTATTTAATTGCTAATTTCTCTGTAATTCTTGAGCGAAATCACATGAAAGAAAAACTGTCACAAAGTTCGAAGTCCTCTCTTTCAGCTCATATGAACTGTGGTCTAATTATTTCCTCATAAAGGCGTCCAAAAGTGGAGACAATATTCAAAAACATATTTGTGATTTTGGCTGGTAGAAAGGACTTTCAGCCATAAAATAAATATATGGCGGGTTTGTGAATCAAATCACTATTAAGTGATGATCAGGGAAAACATTTGGACATTTTCATTTTGGAAATTTCTTTCAAAAACTGTTTTGCTCCCATAGAGTTGTATTGGCACCTGCCCTCCAACTGAAATAGAATCCTAAAACGTGAACACAACCTATTGCTGGGTTGCAGGTTCTAGAATGTGATGATGTCACAGGACCCAGCGGGGGAGGAGCCAGTTTTTCCATTGTAACAGCATTACACTTTCACAAGTCGTAAAAAGAAAATGTATGAATTACAAAAATGATCATTAATATCAGTCACTGGGTCCAAGATCTCTGTACAAGACCAAACATGTCCTCAAAAACAAAATAATGTTATAATTCTATAGGCCTAGAATGGGCGAGACACGGCAGGTGAAAGTATTGATTTTTCACACAGTGGTCGAAGTGGAGATTTTTGATCTAGTTTCCTCCCTTTACATCTTAGTTTTCATGTCAGAGAATAAAAATGACAAAACTCACCCCGTGTGATGTTTATTTTATGATGTTTTTGCCGCTAGCATAACCCTGAAGTAGCAAGTCGCAATGAAAAGCCGTCTTCCACACAGGTACTCATTCATAAATATTAATAGATTTTACATCCATGTGTGCTGTGAAGGGTCTCTGTGATGACGCTATAATCCAATATGGTATTTTTCCTTCTGGAAGCCGCAAAATACGGAAGAGCGGCAGAAGGGGCCACACATGCGCACTCGGTACAAGACGTTCAGGGCTCGTTTTCTCTGAATGAGGATAAGGTCCCACTCGGGCAGCGCCTGAGCCCTTATAGTCGCTCCTACAGACTTCAAACTTTCCAGTCTTGATTTGAATATTTTATTTCGAGCTAAAGAAGAAAAGAAAAACAGAAATATATATATACATAATAAAAGAAAAAAGAAAAAATAATTTACATTACAGCTCGAAAAGGAGTGGGAAGAAGACAAGCTTATTGACTCCCACCCCTGTTCATAAACTTCAATAACAATAACTAACAACAGTGCATATTTCTTACCATTTTACAAAACAACTATCAACCGAGTTGGTTACATATTAACAAATGCGACACTCATTATACCAGGTCAACATTCACAGTATCTCACACGCTACAACCAGTGTATTATTTCTGTCTCCCATACAGAATTCATTACCATGTTGGCATTATCGTTGTTCACCATCACCATTACAGCCCATATAACATTACTCTGTATCAAAGTGTTTGAATGATACATAAAATACTCCACATTTATTCATGAAAGGTACAGTAATCGCAGACTGATTGATGTTCATGATAACAAGAATAATCTTAATGATATGTGTTAAAAGGGATTCGGGGCTTTTCTTTCTTTTTCTTCTTTTCTGTGACTGGACCAGCTGCCAGAGGGAGCAGCCCCCGAGCAACCGGACCATCATTTGTTAAGTGTCCTATACTGTGCATTAAAAGAGACACATTTTAGGAGTCTGCTGCCAGAAGAGAGTTTCCTCGAGCTGCCGGCCCCACATGTCTGCCCTATACTATGGGTTATGTTGAATGCGGAGTACATAGATATGTGCATGTTTTACTTCTAAGAATTTATTTCCTTTATATTACCATCAGCATCAATAGCAGTACTGCTGTCTGAATCGATTGAGTTTGATTCTAAGAATAATCCACAGATTGTTAGGTATTAATCCTAGACTGTTACATTTAAAGTTTAAAGTTAAAATAGTGATGATAACAACACAACAGCAACAACAATAACAATGGCAATAACAACTGCAATAGTATATTAGTAACAACCACAATATACTTCATTATTAATTAGATCTGACCTTTAAAGTATACAGCACTTTGTGACACCCATTAGTAAATCAAGTACCCATTTCCTCCTTCTGGTACTTTGACCATACCATTTTTTTATATCTTGATTTGAAATGATGAATATTTGGACATTGTTTATATTCTGCCCCCAATTTGTTCCAGAGTTTAACTCCACATACAGACACACACATACTTTTCCTAGTGGAAGACACTGCTTGAGTCTTAAAGTTATCACACCCCCTCAGGTTATATCCCCCTTCTGTGCGTGCAAAAAGCATTTGTATCCTTGCAGGTAGCACATTTTTGTTGGCTTTAAACAGAAGTTGGGCAGTAGAGAAATCAACTAAATCATGCATTTTTAACAGTTTAGACTGCAGAATAATATATTAGTGTGATTATAATATCCTACTTTATGTATAATTCTTACAGCCCGTTTTTGGAGTATAACAAGGGGGTGTAATGAGCTTTTATAGTTATTGCCCCAAACTTCTACACAGTAATTTAGATATGGCAAAACTAATGAACTATATAACAAAAATAATGCATTGTAATTTAAGAAAAACTTTGCTTTATTAATGATTGAGATACTTTTGGAGACTTTACCTTGTATGTGTCTTATGTGTGGTTTCCAGCTTAATTTACTGTCAATGATGACTCCTAAGAATTTAATTTCTGATACTGTATCTAAAACTACACCGTCTATGTTTACTGAGTCTGGTTTTCCATTATAATTACCGAAAAACATTACTTTTGTTTTATTTAGGTTGAGGGACAATTTATTAATGTCCATCCATGTTTTTAATTTTCTTAGTTCACAGTTTATGTTAGTTACTAAATTACTATAATTGTCATTAGAATAGAAGACGTTTGTGTCATCTGCGAAAATCACTAATTTTAATAATTTAGACACGTTAAAAATGTCATTAATATATAAATTGAACAACTTTGGGCCTAAGACAGATCCCTGTGGGACCCCACAGCCAATGTCCAAATAACCTGATGTAAACTCCCCCATCTTCACATACTGTTGTCTCCCAGTTAAATAGCTTTGAATCCAGCTCAAAGCCACTCCCCTTATGCCATATCTGTCTAATTTTTTTAATAATATAGAATGATTTAGTGTATCAAATGCTTTTTTCAAGTCAATGAATATTCCAGCTGCATGTTTCTTGCCCTCTAAGCTATTAGTTGCCTGGCCTGCCAAACGACATGCCTTTTCATAGATATTTCAAAGACATATAGTCTGGGAGCGAGCGTGATCTCAACAATTTCCCGGTGGGCGTGATTGACAGACGGCATCAACCAATTAGAGCAACGCTAGATACGTTGCAGTAACAAGCGGCAGAAAGCCTTTCCAAAAACGTACTTTTTTACGAGGAACGCTTCGAACGCTGTTTCTTGCTCCGGTTTTAGGGATTTCATATTTTCCAAATGATTTAAAACAGACGAAAGAGCCGAAGAAAACAGTGTATCCGCCGCCATCTTTAATGTTTTGGAAGAGTGCGTGGTGGTGACAGGTGACGGCTTCCGTCTCTTGGTGCGTGATTGGACCGATGTGGGTCAAATCGTGAAATGATTGGCTGCGAGCAGCTGCCCAGACGGTTCTTCTTTTGAACAGAAAGGAGGAGTGTCTGGCAGGCCAGGCAAAGCTATTAGTAATCTCTTCTATTGCATCAATGATGGCCATTGAAGTTGACCTTGCTGCTCGAAACCCGTACTGACCTTCATTAATTAGTTTATGCTTATCTATGAAATGATCCATTCTACTGTTATAAAGTTTCTCTAAGATTTGGAAAACTGGGGGAGCAGAGAGACAGGTCTGTAGTTAGTGAAGATGTGTTTGTTCCCATTTTTATGTATAGGTATAACTTTTGCAATTTTCATTTTATTTGGAAATGTTCCTGTTTGAAACGATAAGTTGCATATGTAGGTTAATGGTTTCACGATACTATGTATAATTTGTTTAACTAGTGTCATATCTATATCAAAACAGTCTGTAGACGATTTGTTCTTACACCCGTTAATGACATCTATTATTTCTGTTTCAGTTACTCCAGACAAAAACATAGTTTTTGAATTAATGTCTATCAATGACTCCATTTCGTTGTTACTACACTCCGGAATCTCTGCTGCCAGATCCGGTCCAACATTTACAAAAAAACTATTTAAACTTTTCCACAATGTCATTCATATTATGATTGTCATTGATCCCATCAGTGAAATAGTTTGGATATGAATTATTTTTTGCATTACCCTTGATTATAGTGTTTAGTATTCCCCATACCCCTTTCATGTTGCTCTTGTTTGTATATAATAGATTGGTATAATATAGTTTCTTAGCCTTCCTTAATATATTGGTCAGTTTATTTTTATATGTTTTATATCTACTTTCAGAATCCTCTGTTCTTAGTCTAATGAATTGTCTATATAGAGTGTTTTTTTTCTTACAAGCATTTTGTAAACCCTTGGTTAGCCACGGACTTTTTCAGAAGGATTTTTTAATATCTAATTCCAATCCTGATTTATTCAGCTTTGAACCCCCCAAAAACAAGGCGGAATTTGAGTTTTTATAGATTTTTTCACTTATTATTAGTTTATTGAAAAACTAGACAGTATATACAAAATCACCTCTGAAAAAATCTTACTTACTAATATGTCAATAAAATGAAACCATACATTTTAATCTGGCTCAATCCATTATTTAGATTTTGTTGCCCAAATATAGGCCATTTTGTCCATTTTGGCCAATGATTGTGAGCTGCCCTATGGTAAACTTTGTATGACCTTGGGGGACCTCTAAATGTTTCCCAAATGAGCTGAAATTCGGTGTGTAGTATCATGGAGTCATAGTGAAACTTTATGGGGGACGCGCGCGTATAATGTGTGTTGTGTTGTCTAATCGCCCCAAAAATCTCATGTTTTGTGAGCACCCCAAGAAAGACCTCAGCACCCCTAAGCACCCCCTGGGACAAATGTCTGGCGCCGCCGCTGGGTGTTGTGCCAAACACAAGCAAAGATCAGGGGCGAAACATTTGCGGATAAAGAACAATTAAGTCTCTGTTAGGCTTTTATTTATTTATTCATTTTGATATCCTCTGGCGGGCCAAAAAATATTAGCAACGGGCCAAAGTTGTCCCCCACTGCTGTAGGATTTTGTGCAAGTCAGCGTTATATAACATGTTTTGTTCTGAGGGTCACTGTTAGACTGGTTTGATCCAGCTAATGTCAGACTAGGACTGAGGTTAATAATCAATGTTTAAACAAACATTTGCCTGAAAATTTTGACTGTTCAGTGTCTTGTAAACTGAACATATATACTATAAATTTACAAATATTTCCGTTTCTGAGTAGTATGATTTTTACGGAAAATAAACCTTTAATTAATAACAAATTTTCATATTTATTACATTATATTTTCCGTTTTCAAGCTTAAGGAATTAACGGAAATTGCACTTATAATACAAAGGTTCTGTTTTTCTGCAATTTGAATTTTACGGAACGGTGTCCTGGTAATTTTCTGCCAGCACTTTTTACTGTTATTTTACGGACATTTTTCTTAGAGTGTGGAGGATCTCACCTTTGACTTTTGGGCTGGTCAGGGGTTTCAGGGGGAGGGGCTCCGTCCATTTCTTGTTGTCTTTCATCCTTCATCTGTCCATTTACTCATCACCAAGGTCACCTGTTAACACAAACACAAATGGATCCACTCTTCAAACTGTAGCCTCTGTTGAAAGACCCGAATCCTGAGTGGATGTTTCAATCACAGTCATGAAAATATATGCAGTGTAACATATCTCATATTTTTATAAGTCATATTTATATTACATGCATTTGGTTATTTTTTAATTTGATAACTACTGTTTTTATTTACCAATATTTCAATGTTTGATGTAATTTGGTGTGTAGGACTCATGAGCGGTCATAGGTGATTATTATAAGATTCATTCATTTTCTTTGTTCTGATCCACACTGTTTTTATTTGATGTTTGCTTTTGATTTTTATTCTGCTTTTGACGTATTCACACTGATTTTGCTGTTAAAATTACATTTGAAGAATAAAGTTAATACAATTTCAGATGTATTAGAATGATATAGAATATAAGTGATAGGTGGCTGGGTTTTTTCTTTGGTGACCTTTAAGATGAACTTCTGTCTAGTCTGTGGTTAACACTTTCTGTCTCGGAGTAGCTCGGCTAATCAACGTTGGAAACTCCCCTCTCAGGAGTATAAAATGTTGTATTTTAGTCGCTCGTCGGTAGATTTTCTAAGAGCGGCATTTAAGCACATAGAAAGCTACGCCTTGTTGTTGTCATGTCTTTGGTGTACCTCGTTCATGCTGTATTGTACATTTTATGTGAAAACATGTTGTTGGCTGGTTATTGGGAGGATGCTCTTTCGGCATACAAAAGAGCAGGTGAGCCGATTTGTTGGTACATGCTGAAATCTTTGCCTTGACGCCTGGGTTTTGATCCAGTTCAGTGCTAAAAAAGTCAAGCCTGTAACCGATAAGGTCGGGCTGGCCTCAGAGGAACAGGGTGTGAAGAGTTTACCTTTGAAGAGGAAAACTATCCATCGCTATTTGGACCATGTGGACTATTTTTGAGGCTGCAGAGGTGGATTAGCTGGACTCTAACAGTGAATTGTAAGTTTGATCGTCTTTTATACTTATAAACGCGCTGTTTACGAGTATTTCTTTATATTAAGTTGTTAGCTTCACCCGTGAGGTCTTGGCCTTTTGAGTCTCCTCACACAAACATGCGCTCGTTGTTCTGACATTCTTCAAACATTCCACTTGTTTGCGTCTCCTTTGCAGATGTGTGTGTGTTGTTGTGAGGGGATGTTGTACTGTGAGGAGTGTGGAGTTTGTTTTGCTGCTGAGTTAGCTGCAGTTTTCAGTTTGGCCGCTGCATCTGTTTATTTGCTAGTAAACACCACATGTATTGTTTTTTTCTTATAAACAAACAAATCTAATCAAAAATCAAGATCGATCAATACGGGGAAATAATCTTGATTATTTTTTTTACAAAATCGTCCAGCCCTACGATAACGTCAGTTGTATACACTCAGTGCAAACAGTCAAACGAATAAATTCCCCCCCAAAAAATGTAATGACTGTATCATGTAGCTCTTTGACGCTCTTTAAAGAGGGGGTATTATGTAAAATGGACTTTTTCAAGCTTTATATCATGTTATTATGTCATTCCCTCATTAAACACATGCCTGGAGTGTTGCCTTGGCTCATTCACATATTTTGAGTAATCAGTAAAAACTTAGACGGCAGCCATTTTAGGTGTAGCTATGCCTCAGTCCTCCTAGGAACGCCCCCACCTCCTGGAGACGCCTCTGGACCTTTCGTCACCAGCCAAGCCACCAACCACTGCTCCTCAGCTCAGCAGAGCCCCTCCCCGCACAGTAGTGTTGTTTAGATGCCACAGCAGTGTGCTGAAGGGGGCGTGTCGGAAAGCTTCTTAAAGAGACAGAGGCCTATTTCAAGACGTTCAGTACAGCCATTTTGAGAGAGCAATTTATTCAAGGCAGTTATTTTAATTTACTGCATATACAGACCAACAGAAGGTTACGTCATCATTGTAGTATGCTATAGACTGGTGCTATGTGATTGAAAAAAGCATAATACCCCCCTTTAAAGAATTCAGTATAATGCAAACTCCCACTCAAAGACCTTCGTTTTTCAGAATCAGAATCGTTTTTATTGCCATGGTTTGAGAACAGGTTCACAAACTAGGATTTTTCTCGGTGCTGAAGTGCAACATAAAACATATAACACAGAATCTAGATAGGAATAAGATATAAAACTTTTAACTATTCACCTTATTCCGCCCCGCCTACTTTTGCCTCTTTTTGCTTTGTCTCGGCACTTCCGTCGTCCTGACACTTCCGGTCGAGCGCGAAGCAAGTTCATTTAAACTGAGAACGAGGGAAAACGTTCTCCGCTCAAATCTGATGTTTAGACGATTGATTTGTGTAACACTGCACCGTTTCTCTGCGCGGACGAAAATCGGCTTTGTTCTCGTGTAGTAACTGATTTGATCTGGACTTCTCCAGTCCCATGTTAACTGACAGGAGAAAAGGGGAGGGCACAATTCATGGCGGCACCCACGCAAACCTCCGTGAATATGAAATAAATAAGATAAATAATAAAAGGTAAGTCTCCTCTTTCTTGCACTTTTCTAAAGGGTAGTAGATCATCTAGTCTTGTCAGGAAAATGGGGTTTGAGGGGTTAACTTATGGGCTTTTCCACCAAGCTGCTGGTTCAGAGCTGGTTCTGGTGCCGGGTTGGTTCCGTACTGACTTGGTTTTCCACCAATTGAGAGCTGGTATTCTGCCTATTGCCATAGCAACACTTTGGGAAGTCAACTGTCACATAAAACATGGATAGTAACATCTTACTACAGCCATGTCTGGTTATAAAATACACAAAATAAGTTTATGTTCCTGTCACAGCAGCCGTTAACATTTTGATTTCTTCTTTCTAACGCTCCCTCTTGTTTTATTTATTTATTTATTTATTTAATAGGGACAGTGCATATTAAAGAACATCTGTAGTTACAGTGTAAATATGCCAGATTATAGCAAACATGCTAATTTCCATCTGCAGTCCCTAGGCAGGTGACACAGAAACAATTAGAATTACATTTGCATTCAATTACAGGAAGGCTAAAAACATATACATATATACACACACATACATACACTTACACTTACACACACATATATACATAAGAGGCCGGATTAAAAGTGGTTGCACAGTTGATTGTCTTTCATCCATTGTTTGAGGTGCAATTTGAAAGTGACCAGTGATGGACATTCTCTTATGGACAGAGGAAGCCTATTCCAATAGTGCGTCCCCTTAACAGACAACACAGTTTGACCGAAAGTGGTGCGTCTGTGTGGTACCTCGCAGTCTCCTCGAGCTGTGGCCCTAGTGCCCATCCCACTCACAGTCTTAACCTTTATGAAGTCCCGCAGTGGAGGGGGCGCTAGGTTGTGCAAAACTTTGTATATCAAGCATGAATTTTTAAAATGAACAAAATTATCAAAACTGAGTAAACTATGCTTATCTAAAACAGTGCAGTGATGAAATGAATAAGGTTTATTATCGAGGATTTTATTGCCTTTTTAAAAAGAGATTCAATGGGTTTGAGTGTTGTTTCAACAGCAAGTGACCAGGAGGTGATGCAGTACTCTATATGTGAAAATATCATAGTGTGTAAAAACATTCTAGCAGCTTTCAGGGTCATGAAAGGCCTTATGTGTCTAAAATTCTGTACATTAAAATTGACTGTATGTGTGAGCCTTTTAATATGCTTTTTACAAGTTAAATCTGAGTCCAAGGTCAAGCCTAGGTATTTAAATTCATTTACATGAGTGAGCTCAATGCCATCTAGGAAGACATGAGACTGCTGGAGTTCAGATGGTCGCTTACCAAACATCATGCAGACAGGTTTCTTTGTGTTTAGTTGTAAACAAGAGGCCTTGACCCAGTTTTGAATTTGAGCCATAGCTGAAGTTAAGATTTGAAAAGCCTCCTGTGCGTTTTTTGCGTGTGTAAATATAACAGCGTCATCAGCATACAACTGAACATTGACATTAGGGCACACATCAGGCAAGTCATTGATATAGATTGAAAATAAAATAGGCCCCAGAATGCTGCCTTGGGGGACCCCTGATGGACAAGGCAGGTACTGCGACCTAATTCCCTGAATGGACACACATTGTTGTCTATCAGATAAATATGATTTGAACCATAGCAGTGTTTCTTCTGAAAAATTAAAACGGGTCGATTTAGATAGGAGAACTTTATGGTTCACTGTGTCGAAGGCCTTCTTTAGGTCCAAAAAGACAGCACCTACACAAGCATTTTTGTCAAGAAGACCTTTTACCCTTTCAACAAAGATACAATTTGCAGACTCTGTTGAGTGATGTTTACGGAAACCAAATTGCATTGGATGTAAGGATATGTGGCCATTATTTAAGTGATCATTTAGTTGTATTGCCGCACACTTTTCAGCAATTTTGGAAATGGCAGAAAGAATACTTATTGGTCTATAATTAGACATTGTTGTTTTGTTACCAGATTTATAAATTGGAGTGACCACTGCTTCCAAGCTGAGGGCACCAGGCTTTGTTTAAAGGATAAGTTTACAAGATGTGTGATTGGGGAGAGTAGGGAGTTTTTGAATTGCTTTAAAAAATTGTGTCAATCCCGGAAGCATCTTTAGACTTTGAACAATTAAGAGAGTTTATAATGTTAAGTACTTCTGATTCTGATATTTCCTCCAGCCTAAAAATGGCATGAGTTTGATTAATGGAATTGTTAGAGAATTTTGGCGGAGTAAACTGTTGAGCGATTTCATGCACAGATTTAATGAAGTATTTGTTCATTTCTGTTGCTATTATAGTAGGGTTTTGTGAATTTAGTCCATTAATATTTATTTCAAGGTTTTCTGTGCTATTTTGGTGTTGCCTGCCAAGAAGTTTGTTGATGTTTTTCCAAATAGTTTTGATATTTCCTTTCCATCTTCAATAATATTAGCTGGAGCTAAAGAGCATAAAGCAAAACAACAGTTAGTTTCCTCCACACAGACTGTTCTCCAGGAAGTTATACGCACTAACTAACTAATATTGGTTGTTTGTCGGAAGAGAAAGCCACACCCCCAGCCGCTGACATCACTGGTGCTCGTTTCTTGGTCCAGCTTTGAACTGGTTCCCAAACGGCACCAGTTTTTTGGAACCAAGAGCCACATTTTTTCAGTGGAAAACGAAGAACCGGTTCTGAAACCGGCACCGGCACGCACCAGCTTGGTGGAAAAGGGCTATTAGTGAGTCCATGAGGTTCTATTCCCTTACATTTGAAAAGTCTGTTAAACACATTTGAACTTGTCACTTCGACAGACTCACAGGAGGAACACGTCAAGGATGCCCTTTAATCCAATCCCAGCTATTCTTGAAATTGCACACTTGGAACCAAATTCTATTTTACAAAGAGTGAATGTCTTTATGTATTTCCTTTTCCTCCACTAATCTCTGAACTCAAACTGGAAATAGAAAAACTTTGAGGCCGATGGTTTGACGGTCTAAGTTGTTGCCTCGTCTTTTAACCTTGTCTTCATACTCGGTCCTTTTAACGTGGTTCACTCATGGACTGTTCTTTCTTTTTGGGTTAACAAACTACTGCCAAATGAAATAATGTTAAGGAAACTATGAAATGTCTGCAAAATTGTGAACCAAATGTTTAATGTTGTACTGTGAACCAACTGAACTTTTAAAGAGGGGGTTTTATGCTTTTTCAATCACATAGCACCAGTCTATAGCATACTACAATGATGACGTAACCTTCTGTTGGTCTGTATATGCAGTAAATTAAAATCCTGAATAAAATTGCTCTCTCAAAATGGCTGTACTGAACGTCTTGAAATAGGCCTCTGTCTCTTTAAGAAGCTTTCCGACACGCCCCTTCAGCACACTGCTGTGGCATCTAAACAACACTACTGTGCGGGGAGGGGGCTCTGCTGAGCTGAGGAGCAGTGGTTGGTGGCTTGGCTGGTGACGAAAGGTCCAGAGGCGTCTCCAGGAGGTGGGGGCGTTCCTAGGAGGACTGAGGCATAGCTACACCTAAAATGGCTGCCGTCTAAGTTTTTACTGATTACTCAAAAATATGTGAATGAGCCAAGGCAACACTCCAGGCATGTGTTTAATGAGGGAATGACATAATAACATGATATAAAGCTTGAAAAAGTCAATTTTACATAATACCCCCTCTTTAACAAATGGACTAAAAACAGAAATGAACTTATTGAAACTAAACCTATAGTAAAGAAAACTATAGTTTTCAGTCAAAGCAGTCCTCTCCATCAGACCACAACTTCCTTTTTTATTACAGCTTTCTATCACATACCTCTTTCTCAAACCATTATCTGCACATTCCTATAACAACCTGTGGGAATCCACTTCCTCATAATGTTTTTCAGACTCGCTTTGTTTCTGCACATGAAAACCCCGGTGTTACGCAGTTTCAACCACATACAGTGGGTTTGCTTTCTAGAATTTTTGCACGCTGTGAAACGAGGCTCTAAAGAAGAGAGAAGAATTGGGACACTACAAACATGTAAGGACAGTTTGGAATGAGTTTAGACAACTGTTGAGTATCTGTGCTATGTAATGTAAACTGGCCGGCTCCAGAGAGACGTGTGATATCATCCTCTTTACTAAATATGGTTGGCAAAGCTGAGAGCCCAACTGCAGCAAATCTAGACCAATGAATGAACAAATAGTCATCTGTAAACATGGATAATGTAATGATATGTACTGGGAATAGTATAAAAAGTCATGTCATGCTAAAACTACACCGCGGTCCAAATGATTATGCAAATGATATTTTTCTACGATTTTCTAAATTATCAACTCAAATGACAGTCAGTGTAATTTTCAAGTCTTAACTGTTAGAGGATAATATGAATGTGATTGAAAAAAACTCCCAGTGATAACAGTATTTTATTCAAACATTTATATAGTTAACAACTCAAAATCTACTGTTCCAAATGATTATGCAAATGATGCAAAAGTTGACAGTGTTGGTTCTACTGGATCTGAGCGCTGCCTTTGATACAGTCGACCACACTATTCTTTTAACTCGTTTAAAACACATCGGCCTCTCTGGTGCTGCCCACAAATGGTTTACATCCTACCTCACAGACAGGACATTCATGGTGAGTGTGGATACCTGCTCCTCTAAGGTCCATAAAATTACATGTGGTGTGCCCCAGGGTACGATTTTAGGCCCAGTGCTTTTAACCTGTATATGCTCCCTCTTGGTGATGTCATCAGGAGACATGGAGTCACTTTCATAGTTAGCTGATGATACACAGTTGTACATCTCCATGTCTCCTGATGACACCAGGCCAATGGACGCACTTTTTAACTGCATTTTAGATATCAAATCCTGGATGGCAGAAAACTTTCTCCAGCTTAACCAGGACAAAACTGAAGTTTTAGTCATCGGTCCTGAGGCCCAGAGAGAGAAACTTTTACCCAAACTACAGTCATTGTCTTTTAATCCTTCTTCACAGGTGAAGAACCTGGGTGTGATTTTTGACTCTGAGCTGACTTTAATTCCACACATTAAGAATATCACAAAGATAGGTTTTTACCATCTAAAGAACATAGCCAGAGTCCGCCCCATTCTGGAACGACCTGAGGAGGGGCTCAGGACCACAGAGAACGTTCATGTATTTAAAAGTAAGCTCAAGACCCACCTTTTTAGTTTAGCTTTTAACTAATATTTATTTATATTAACTTTATTTATCTGTTTAGTTCTATACAATTATTTCTTTAGTTCCACTCTCTTTTATTTTTTTATTTTATTTTATTTATTTATTTTTATCTTGTGCTATTCCACACTTTTAGCCGAGTTTTAGCTGTTATAATTTATCTTTTATTTTTATGTTCTCCCAGTGTTTCCTCTGAGGGAGCCCTCTGCCCCGGGAGTGCTGGTTGGCTGTGGCCGTGCGGGCGCTCTCCTGTGGGTGCCTGGATGGAGGTTGGACGTCTATCCTACACCTCCTCCGGGCGCCCTGTGTTGGCGCTCTGTGGCTGTGGCTGATGGGCTGCTCCTGGTGCAGACGGCTCCTTGGATGGTGTTTCCTCTTTCGGTCCATCTGTACTCAGCCTTATGTCCCCCACTTTATGTCCATTTTATTTAAGACTTTTAACTGCTGGCTGTCTGTATGTACAGTATATGTGTCTGTGTGTCTGTGTGTGCGAGTGGGGGGAGCTGGGTGTTGTTGTTATTTATGTATATTTGCTGGTGGGGACAATTTGAATGATTTTTAAGCACTGTAAAGCACTTTGTGTTACATTTTGTATGACAAGCGCTTTATAAATAAAGTTTGATTTGATGATTTGATTTGATCACTGTTTCAATACATTTTAAAGCTTGTAATTAACTGAAAATGGTCATTTGTTGAATTTGCAGCATTAGGAGGTCATTTTACTGAAATCAAAAGCTTTTAAATCAAAAACTTCTTAACCGGTCACGTTATATTTTAACATAGGAGCCTTATTTGAGCAGCTTCAAAATCTTAAATCCATTAAACCTGTGAGTTTTTGGAGAGTTTCTGCTCTGATTTGTTTGCAGGATGTCAGAATAGCCTCCCAGAGCTGCTGTTTGGATGTGAACTGCCTCCCACCCTCATAGATGTTTTGCTTGAGGCTCCAGGGGAGGAGGGGGTCCACATCATGAGTTTCTCTCGCCCATAGCAGCCAGTGATGCAGAGGTATTCTTTACAGCAGGACATGGTGCGTTGTCATGCAGGAAGATGATTTTGTTCGGGAAACACGGCTCTTTTTGTACCATGGAAGAAAGTGGTCAGTCAGAAACTCCACATATTTTTCTGAGGTCATTTTCACACCTTCAGGGAGCCTAAAGGGGCCGACCAGCTCTCTCCCCATGATGCCAGACCAAAATATGACTCCGCCCCCTCCTTACTGACATCACAGCCTTGTTGGGACATGGTGGCCATTCACCCACCATCCACTACTCCATCCATCTGACCATCCAGGGTTACACGGCACTCATCAGTGAACAAGACTGTTTGAAAATGAGTCTTCATGTATTTCTGAGCCACTGCAGCCGTTTCTGCTCGTCAGCTTCAGTGAACAGTTTAGGGGAGGCCGGAGAGAAGGTTTATGCACAACTTCAGCCTCTGGAGGGTCTTTGTAGCAGCTGTTCTCTTAATCTGATGTATTTGTCTGGCAGAAACCGTCCTCATCGTGTCTTTATCTGCACAAACCCGTGTGTGTCTGAATCAGACACAAATCTCTTACATACATTTCTCCTGGGTTCAGTCGAGCATCGGAAATCTTGGCGTTTGGTTTGACAAGTCTTTTTCTCTGGACGATCATTCTAGACATTTGATCAAAAACTGTTTTTACCAGTTGAGAATAATCACAAAGTTAAGGCCAATTTAATCCAACCTGATTCATTCTTAGTTTAGTTTAGTTTATTTATTTGTTTGAGCATTAACTGCTCAAAGGAGTGGGCTGAAGCCAAGCTTATAACGCCACCCAAAATAAAATAGTAACATTACATTTAATATTTACAAGGTAGCAAATCATAAACAAGAACATAGGGCAAAGTAACAATAAATTATGAAGAATAAGAAAAAAACAGCAAATAAGAACAAAGAATGTGCTACTTTATGTTATAAAGGTGCATTCATACATATTATACTCTGAGATCTTGCTACTTCCCAGTTGTCATTACTATCCTCAATATAATTTAATTTGGTTTAATTATCATTAATTATCATTATTAAAGGTGCATTAATACATATATATTCTGAGATCTTGCTACTTCCAGTTGTCATTACATCCTTATATAATTTAATTCGGTTTATTTATCATTATTATTATATTTGTTTAATTGAGTTATATGTGAAGTGTGATGTAAGCCTGCATAATGAGGTGCTTAAGCCAGGGTGTAGAACGGGCCAGTTGAAGAGGCAGTAACTCCCCTCACAACCACCAGCTGCCTAACAGCTGATTCTTTTAACTCCTTCATTTAGATTATTGAACCTCCTTTTACTTGTTTTAACAAATCTTCAAATGGTTCAGAATGAATGGCTTTTGTTGTTTTTGTGATGCTCTTATTCTTTGTGAAGCTCTTTGTGATTTTATCAGTGAAAGGTGCTGTATAAATAAAGTTATTCTTCAAAACCATTTTTCTTTTTTACAACATGTTTGGCTAAACATTTTTCACCTGAAACTTAATGTTTGATCATGTGTACTTAAAACACAAGGGGCATATTTTATAAAGTGTTTGCTCATGAGCAGAAGTGGATCAGCAGAAGAGCCATTTGTGCATTTTTTGTGTGTTTTTTTAAATTCAAATCATTCTCTAATTTTTACATCCAGTTTGGGGCTTTAATCGTGGGATCCTTGAATTTTGCACCCTTTCAAATGTCAAAAAATGTACACTCTAAAAAAGAGCTTCAAAATCAACATTCATAGTATGGTGATTCTGAAGCAGAAAAATCATCTTTTTTTTCATTTTGACCCAAATGCCACATTAATACTTTGATACACCAGCTTTGAAACGGTAAATTAGGTGCAACACGTCCACAAAATAGGCAAGGCAAGTTTATTTGTAGAGCACAATTCATACACAAGGCAATCCAAAGTGCTTCACAGTTGCAGAAAAAATTACAAGAAAACAGATAAAATCAATCAATAAAACATCAACATAAAGTTAATCAATGACAGTAAAAGGCAAGAGTGCAGATAAAATACTTTCAGTTTTCATATGCACGGGTAAAAGAACTGTTTTCAGCCTGGATTTGAACATTGTCAGAGTTGAGGCCTGTCTCACATCCTCATGAAGACTGTTCCAGATTTAGCTTTAGCCTCAGTGTGTTTAGTCCTGACTCTGGGAACCACCAGGAGACCCCTCCCTGAGATGGTTCATACGGCTCTAACATGTCAGAGATGTACTTTGGTGCTAAACCATGAAAAGACTTGTACACAAGCAGAGCTGTTTTAAATTCTATTCTCTGAGTGACAGGAAGCCAGTGCAGAGACCGGAGCACTGGACTAATGTGGTGGTATTTCCTGGTTCTTGTCAGGACTCGAGCAGCAGCGTTCTGGATGTTCTGCAGCTCTAACAGCTCGTTTAGAAAGGCCAGTGAGCAGCCGTTACAGTAGTCTAACCTGCTGGAGACAAATGCATGGATGAGTCTCTCTAAGTCTGGTTTTGACACTATTCCTCTGATCTTAATGTTCTTCAGATGGTAAAAAGCTGATGATGTTATTGCTCTGATGTGTTTAAGTTCAGGTCCATGATTATTATTCATATAGCGCTTTCACAGACATGGTCACAAAGCTCTTTCACGTAAATGTACAAAATCAGAACAAAATAAAATTAAAAATAAAAAACATAAAAAACGGTCGCACAGTCTGACTGTACCGTGACATTATCAGACAGTTTCTAAGATTCCTTTAAAGCCACACTGCGGAACATCACCCGCTCGTCTCCATGGAGATAAGGAAGGTACATGGTGTCGTCTTCCAAATGCTTTATGACGTTTATGTTTGGAGTCGTTCAGTTTAGAGACGTATCTGGAATGTTCCGCAATGTGGCTTTAACATTTGTTTATATTGCAGCACGTTTTTATTTTTTCTTAATTTTTTTCTGTCAGATTTTCAATCAAATGTATAAAAGCGCTTTACAACATCTAGAGATGAACCGATCCAGCTTTTTTTTGCTTCCGATACCGATACTGGGGGCTTGAGTATCTGATATTAACCGATACTAAGGATCCTCTTTAATGAGATGTTATCAATTATCAATTATAGGCTATTTATTAATAAACTGTAATAGAAAAACATTAGAACAGACTTATTGGACTTTTCTACACTAAATATCCTCGGGTATATGACACGTTATTTTAATATAAACAGCTCACATAAAGTGATCTGCTCATTACAAATGTGTTAGATAATAAACTAAAACACAAACACTTGGCAATTCCAGCTGTGGACGATTTTATTTTCTTACTTTAGGTGAACCAGCCATAGTTTCTGTGCCAGCCTTGATTATTGATAGCTTTAGCATGCTGTTGCTAGCAATCAAAAATACAATTGCGGAGGTTAAAACAACAGCATGCATATATTCACTGAGGTTTAGTGAAAGTTGGAACGGTCCATCCCTAACAACAACAACCAGAACTAACAATACTACTGTACAAAAACTTCTGCTTTTGTAAAAACAGCACGTTATTATAAAACCTCTTTAAAAACAGATGAATCACACAATGTTAATGACCATGACGTCATTATTCAGGAGAAAAGGCAGAAAACTTCTTTCTGTAGCCTCTGTGTGGCTCATTATCTCAATCAATCTTATAAACTCCAATTCTTTCTTTGGTAGTAAAGGTTTTTAAAGAGTAATCATCTGGACCGCGTTGTTTTCAGCTGAAGGCCTCCTGCGGTGATTTCGTCTGATCAGGTTCCTCTGACGCTCACGTCTCTGTCACAAAACACACGAGAGGGTTAGCCCTGGTTTAGCTCCGGTTAGCCCCTCTTTAGCTCCAGTTTAGCCCCTCTTAGCCTGGTTTAGTCCGGTTTAGTCCCGGTTTGGCCCCTCTTTAGCCTGGTTTGTTTAGTCCGGTCTTTAGCCTGGTTTAGCCCTCTTTAGCTCCAGTTTAGCCCCTCTTTAGCCCTGGTTTAGCCCCTCGTTTAGCCCTGGTTTAGCCCCTCTTTAGCCCTGGTTTAGCCCCGGTTTAGCCCGGTTTAGCCCTCTTTAGCCCTGGTTTAGCCCCTCTTTAGCCCGGTTTAGCCCCTCTTTAGCCCCGGTTTAGCCCTCTTTAGCCCCGGTTAGCCCCTCTTTAGCCCTGGTTTAGCCCTTTTAGCCCCGTTTTAGCCCGGTTTAGCCCCTCTTTAGCCCTGGTTTAGCCCCTCTTTAGCCCGGTTTAGCCCTTTTAGCCCCGGTTTAGCCCCTCTTTAGCCCGGTTTAGCCCCTCTTTAGCCCGTTAGCCCTTTTAGCCCGGTTTAGCCCCTTAGCCCTCTTTAGCCCGGTTTAGCCCCTCTTTAGCCCGGTTTAGCCCTCTTTAGCCCCGGTTTAGCCCTCTTTAGCCCGGTTTAGCCCTCTTTAGCCCTGGTTTAGCCCTTTTAGCCCGGTTTAGCCCCTCTTTAGCCCTGGTTTAGCCCCTCTTTAGCCCCGGTTTAGCCCTTTAGCCCGGTTTAGCCCCTCTTTAGCCCTGGTTTAGCCCCTCTTTAGCCCGGTTTAGCCCGGTTTTGGCCCCTCTTTAGCCCTGGTTTAGCCCTGGTTTAGCCCTCTTTACCCGGTTTAGCCCTTTTAGCCCTGGTTTAGCCCTCTTTAGCCCTGGTTTAGCCCTTTAGCCCGGTTTAGCCCCTCTTTAGCCCTGGTTTAGCCCTGGTTTAGCCCGGTGCCCCTCTTTAGCCCTGGTTTAGCTGGTTTAGCCCTCTTTAGCCCTGGTTTAGCCCCTGTTTAGCCCTATTTAGCCCTGGTTTAGCCCTGTTTAGCCCCGGTTTAGCCCTGGTTTAGCCCCCTTTAGCCCTGGTTTAGCCCCTGGTTTAGCCCTGGTTTAGCCCTTTAGCCCGGTTTAGCCCCTCTTTAGCCCGGTTTAGCCCCTTTTAGCCCTGGTTTAGCCCTGTTTAGCCCTTTTAGCCCTGGTTAGCCCTTTAGCCCTGGTTTAGCCCTCTTTAGTCCTGGTCTAGTACCTTGTAGTACAGCGTCATGGCGATGGCCCACAGTGTCAGGGTGACACATAGACCGTGGCTCTGATCAGCAGAAGTGAGTCTGGAGCTGCAAACACAGGAGACACTGATCACACTCAGACTAGGCAGCGATCTGCATCGCCATTTTACATTTCCCATGTGTAAAATGTGCCTTATCTTGTTTAATAATGTGTTTTATTGTAACCTTGTTTCATAATGTGTTTTATCTCTGTAACCTAAAAGCCCCCTATGGACAGGTGTTGAAAATTAGCACATGTGCTATAACACTTTAAACAATGCATCTGGTTCGTCCAATGTTAATTGCTATGTCCATATTAATAAATAAATAAATGAAAATGAAATGAAACATGTTAAACACTAATTATGAGTCTGGCTGCTTTGAGAGAAAAAGAAAAGCCAAAAATGCAGATTTGCACCAGTGCAAACCAAAGTCCGGTGACTATCAGACGAGCTACATCAAAATAATATCAATATGGTAATGATATCACTAAAAACAGTACAATAGGATGAAGGATTGGTGACCACCACCAGTGAGAAGTGAATGAAGAATAAATCTCTGACCCTCTGTGAGCTTTGGGCGACGTGTGTCATGTGAAAAGCGCTACAATAGGAGCTACATCTGGGAACTTTTGCTGAGCCACGCCCTCTTTTGAGTAAACAGAGTTAAATTACATTGGTGTGTATGTGTTGCCTGGAAACCGTTACCATGGCATCATCTGCGACTGATACCCTTTGTATAAAAATACAGAGGGGTATCATTCTGGTCTCGTCAGGCTAGTGTATGTGGGAACAGGATCATTTCTCGTTCTGAGTATAAAATATTTCAAACCAGAGTCAGAACCAAAGGAAATGTCCGTTCTTGATCACGGACTCATCAACGCCCTGTCAGAAGACGAATGGAAGACTTTTTATGTTAAATGATAAGAGCAAGTTTATCCATAGCTCCTGTCAGGGCTCATTATTGGGGCAACAGCTCCCCCTGGTGGCCGTGTATTATGCTCTTTGTGACTTTAATGGGTAAATATTCAGCCTTATTAAACATGCTCAGTGTTCGGCCTAATTAATGATCCTCTGGGTTTTAAACGCACATTAACGTTAGCATTAGCAGCTAGTAGGTTAGCTCAAATCATATACATATATATTTCCTCAATGTACGTCATTTAAGCCAATACATAAAGCCAATTACTTTTTGGAGTGTATTTTTAAATCTCCTGAACATCCCACTTGCTCATATTTAATGTAATGTATTGTAATGTAACATGAGGTTCAGCTCTTGGTGTCTTGGTGATGCTCCCTCATATTTGTGCAGCTCAGCATTTACCGAGCACATATTTCAGAAGAGAGGAATTGTATGTGTATGTTTATTTTTCAAAATGTTTATTCCATTGTATTATTGTCGCATCATGAAGGATTTTTCCAATTGAAATGAAATGTGTGTAATTTTAGTAACAGACTGCTCCATGATAAAAGCATGAAACATAGAACTGGAATCTCTCTGAACCCAAACTGTACCTCCAGGAGTGACGTAAAGAGTTGTGCTCTTATTGCAGCTAGTGTTGTCAGTGTCACAGTAAACACAGGTGTAGTTCCCGATGTGGGCGGGGCTGAAGTTCTGGAACAGGAAGTGGACGGCGTTATTGAGAGATGGCAGGGTGTAGTTTCCAATTGGAGACAGAAGAAGGAACTGTGATGGTTGAAAGAGTTCGTCTAAAGAGCAGGACACACTGAAGTTTGTCCCCAGCATCAGGAGGACCCTCTGCCCCAGGGACGTCCCCTCAGAGGAGACGGACGTCCCTTCAGAGGAGACGGACACTCGTACAGTAGGATAAAACCCTGTAAAGAGAGAGATTATGGGGTCACATCCTCCTGTAGTGTAAAGGAGATGGAGGCAGATAAAAGGTCTATTGTTAATCTGCATAATCCTTTCCTGTTAATTATCTATAATAATGAATAAAATAATCATTTATTATATGTAAAAATCACAAAAAGGACAGAGAAACAGCGTTGTCAGTGTTACAGACCTGAACAGAGCAGATCCAGACCTCCTTTGGTCTCGTTCATGTGTGAGTCCAGGTCCAGGCAGTTTGTGAGGCCAGACCTCTGCTTCACACACTCAGGCTGCAGCCACCAGAACAGCCCGGAGTAACCCTTATGCTCCACTTCAAGAGCAGCTCCACAGCCGATCTGCTCACACAGCGCTGAGGCAAACTCCAGGTCCGGGTCCTCACTGGTCATCACTTGTCTCCACTCATCTCTGTGTCTGAGCTCCATGTTACCACGACAGCGATTTCCAAATGACCTCAGCACCACATCTGGATCAAACATGGACAGTTACAAACAGGAAGTGTAAAACATAAAGGTGGATGAGTGTCTCTGCAGTGGAGGCGGGGCCTTAGACAGAGTTACCTGAGCAGGTGAGGTTCGCAGCCGCTGAGCAGCGAGTCTCTGAGCTCTCACACTCCTTCAGTGAAGTCTCTGCTCCGTCACAGTGGAAGGACCTGCCCACAGCTGGACCCTCAGTGAACAGCGCCCCTGGTGGAGCTCAGACACAGCACCACAGTCCAGCTCCGCACAGACCACTGCAGCTTCAGTCAGACCAAAGCCCCTCCCACACACACTGCTCCAAGCTCCGCCCATCAGCACCTCCACAGAACCAGAGCAGCGACTAGGCCCCGCCCTGAAGCGCACAACGTCTGAAACACACAACACACTGTCTGAAACACACGACACTTCACACACAGAAAACACTTCAGTCACAGAAAACACTAATCATTTATGTCTGGAGGGTAAAAAATAATTATGTTATCTGCATATGCAATGTTTCAGGTTATTGTTTAGGGAGACATTAGTGGAGTAGTGTGTTGGTTTTGTTTACAGCACAAAGTGTAGTAGTCGTAGCCCTGGTGTGTGACAGCGAGTGGAGTTTGTAGCTAAATAAAAATTTGCACTGTATGTGTAGTTTGACATGATATCACCTCACAGGAAATCTTAGCTTCATAGGTTTAAAAATAATAAAAAATAATGTCATAGTGGAAACAAGATGGCCACCGTAACTGAACTGGCTGGTCGTTCAATTGTTGTATCTTCAAAATGATCCCAGATATCCTGAAATAATTTACACTGTATATGGACTTCATCAACCTAATGCAGTGTGCAACATTATCGGTTAATGCATAAATAAATTACATGAAATTTAATCGCTGAATGTTAACCGAATTGGCTCATTTTCATCCTTGTACTGTTGTGACATAAAATGAAATATCTCCAATACAAAACAGGATTTTCTCTTGGAATCTGCTCTATATGTGTGGGTTGACATGATATCACCTCACAGGAAATCTTTGCTTTATAAGTTTAAAAATAAACCATTTATGTCAGTTCTATCAGCGCAGATACTCAGATCAGATAATGTTAAGTTTCTGTCTTCTTTGTTTGTATTCTTTATTTTATTTTTATTTTTTTACATTTTGGGCCCGTTGAGCATCAGTAAAGGACTATCTTGGTTATGAGGGCCCCGTGGACATAGAATACTTCTTTTGACCTTCTCTCTGTGTTGCCATCCCATTTTTTGCACTCTGCTGTTTGCACAAGTGCTGAAGCGCTTTTTATTATTCATGTTTGGTAAAGGTTCACTGTATATAATAATATTTATTCATCTGTTGCAAATGTAATACACTGCCGTTTTTATCTGTTGAACCGGAAAGCACGATGTCACGTGACTTGCCCAGATGACTTTAAAAAGCCAGGTCCATAGCCTCTCTCATGGTAGGAGCTGTGGCGCAGTAGTCGGCCGTGGCCTAAGCCGTTGTACACCTGTGGGACGTGTAAGTTTTGTTTTATCTGTTTATGTATACTGGTCATGTCAAACTTGATCCTAAAACCTCTTTTCTTTTTTTACTGTTTGTTAACAGGGGACCTATGTTTACCCCGTCAATGTTTGAGCTCAAAATAAACTTAAGAAAACGACATCTGAGTGCCCTGGTCATTTCGAGGGGGCAACAAAATCTTGGTGTTTCTGCCCGGTTTGGATTAAGTTTGTGGATCATCTGGATCGCTGCCGTGGATTGCTGCCAACGGAGCTCGTGTGTGGATTTGAATCGTGAGTGGATTACGCTACGAGAGACGCCAACACGAAGCTATCACGGAGCTAATGCTAACGGAAGCTAGATCACGGAAGACGATACAACCCACCACAAGTTACGATTAAAGCCAAGGTAAAAGACTTTCCAATCATGCCAGACTTTAATGAACAAGTGTCTGAATGGGAAAATACGATGGAGGAAATCGAGGGAAAGCTTATTGCCTTACCTGTTTCTGAACTTCTTGAAATATGCACTACACTCGAAATTACTATTGTTGATGAAGATAAAAACTCACCTCGCAAATTGAGAAGGCTTATTCTGCAGTATTTGGAGTGTGAGGATGTCACGTCACTTGAAGATGGAGGAATGTCATTATTATTGAAAGTGAATGACCGAATTGATGAACTGTTCGAGTCTGGTCCCACGTCGCCACGCCGCCCTCTGGCGGACGCAGCTGGTACTGCACACAGCAATACTGAACCTGTGGTAAGACCACGCACTTCTGCCACTATGTCTACTGCTACAAATGTGTCCGAAAGAACTCAAACTGTTGTTCACCAAATGTACAGAAAAGACTTGAAAATTAATGGACAAATTGGTGAACATAATCAAAAGGATAAGCTGGGATATGCAAGTTTAGAAAGACAAATTATGAAAGCATTAAAGAAAGGATATGATGAATGTGAAATTATTGATGCAGTCCTTCAAGCTATTATTCCAGGAACAAAGCTGAGAAGTTATCTGGAAGGTAGAGATGATTTGTCACTGCAAGCTTTAAAACAAATATTACGGACCCATTTTGTTGAAAAAGATGCTACTGAGCTGTACCACTTTCTCACTCGTGCTGCACAGGATCACGGAGAGACTCCAGTCCAGTTTTTGGTTCGAGCTATGGACTTGAGGCAACAAATACACTTTGCTTCAGAAAGGGCAGCCACTGGATTAAAGTACAGCCCAGAACTCATCCAAAATCAGTTTTTGCAAACCATACTCACCGGACTCCAAGATGACACCATCCGTACTGACTTAAAGCCATATTTGCAAAATCCAAGAGTAACTGATGAAGTCCTGCTGGAGAAATGACTGCTGCCTACAACCTGGAAATGGAGAGGAAGAGCAAGCTGTCAAGCAAATCCAGAGCCAAGGTGTCGGCGGTGAGTCATGATTCCCATCTCACTGATTCAGAGAGCTGCAGTTATGACAGTAACTCTACCAGTCATACAAAAGGAAAGTTTGAAAAACGTGACACATTGATGGAAAAAGTAGACCAAGGGAATAAAGCCATCTGTGAAGCCATTCAGAATCTCACCACTCAGTTGTCAAGCTTGCACCAGCTGCCTGGACAACCACCATCATGGGGACAAGCCAGCCACAGCTACAACAGACCACCACCAAGGACACGCCCCACCGGCAGTGTCACCAGTGCCAGCGGACCAATCCAGGAGGGAAATGCGGTCACTGTTACAAGTGTGGGAGCATAGACCACTGGGCTGTTGGTTGTCGCAGAGCACCCAGGAACACTACAGCCTCCACAAACGAGATCGAAACCAGCGTACATCTTGGTAAGAACACAGACCTATTCTGCACTACAGCACCCCTCACTGGTAAACAACATCAAACAGCTAAGCTAGTGGGGAGAAGGTGCCTTGTTCGAGCCACAATGAACAATGTTGACACCAAAGTGCTGTGGGACACCGGCTCTCAAGTATCCATCATTGGAGCCGAGTGGAAGCAGAGACACTTACCTGATGTTACTGTGAGGTCTGTGGAAGAGTTACTGGAAGAAGGAGGGCTGGATCTGTCCGCAGCAAATGGGACAAAGATCCCATACCAGGGCTGGATTGAAGTGAAGTTTGCACTGTCACAAGATGCTGTAGCTGGGATGAGTGATAAACCAGTAGTTGTGCCTATTCTAGTCGCCTCTACAGATCTTGAACGTCCTATTATTGGATTTAATGTAATTGAAGAGCTGGCTTTGACAAATGAGGGTTCTGGAAGTTGTTTTCCTTCTGGTCACATGGTAAAGAAATTCTCTTCAGCACTTGATGTTGGTCAGAAAACTGCTAGGGCTGTTCTAACTGTTTTACAGACGCAGCCACCTGAAAACAGCCCCCACATTGCTCGTCTGGGAAGAATGCCAATTACTGTCCCAAAGAGGAACACTATCCAAGTGCAATGCAACTATCTACAGCAAGGTTTGCTATGTGGCACTCATGCCGTGTTGGAGCCTAATCCGGAGACACCGTGGCCACAGGACTGAAAGTAAGAGAACAGCTTATTCAAGTTCAAGCGAACACAAGAATTAAGGTGACTGTTGAAAATGCAACCAGTTGTGACGTTACGCTATGTGGCCGCACGACGCTTGGCTGGTTACATAGTGTTGATGCTGTTTATCCACTAGAGCCAAGGTCTACAGAATGTCAACCATCAGAGGGCAGTGCCACATCATCACTGGAGCAGCCCAGTCAAGCACCAGAGAGGGAGCCCTGGGTCCCGCCAGTGGATCTGAGTCACCTCCCAGCCGAGCAACAGCACAGGGTTCGCCAAATGCTGAGGGAGGAGGGTGACGTGTTTGCCAGAGATGAGTGGGACGCCGGCTGCATTACTGGCTTGCAGATGGACATTAATCTGAAAGACTCTGTTCCTGTCCAGAGAACATACAATGCCATACCCCGACACCTGTATCAAGAAGTTAAGGCTCACATTCAGGACCTGCTAAACCGAGGTTGGATTCAAAAGTCATATTCCTCTTACTCTTCACCTGTAGTTTGTGTCAGGAAAAAGGACGGCACTCTCCGTTTATGCATCGATTACAGGCTGCTGAATGAGAAGACCCTGCCAGACCGTCATCCCATCCCCAGAATCCAAGAAATCCTGGAAAACTTGGGTGGAAATTCCTGGTTCACTGTTCTGGACCAGGGCAAAGCCTACCATCAAGGCTTCATGAGTGAGAAGAGTAGACCTTACACAGCCTTTATTACACCGTGGGGACTCTATGAGTGGACCAGGATCCCATTTGGTCTCTCAAATGCCCCGGCTGCTTTTCAACGCCACATGGAGGGATGTCTTGGAGATCTGAGGGATGAAGTCTGTGTGCCCTACCTGGATGACGTCCTTGTTTTCAGCCGCACATTCGACGAACATGTGGACAACGTCAGAAAAGTCCTGCAGAGACAGAGAGCCTGTGGGATGAAACTGAGAGCTGAAAAATGTGAGTTTTTCAAGCCGCAAGTAACGTATGTTGGTCGTGTTATCTCTGCAGAAGGATACAGGATGAACCCGAGGGAGGTGGAGGCAGTAAAAGCGCTCGCATACCAGACCCCAGCTACAGTGAGGGAGGTGAGGAAGCTCCTTGGATTCCTGAGCTACTACAGAGCTTACATTCAAGACTTCTCAAGGACTGCAAAGCCACTGTATGAGCTGCTGGCAAAGCCCAAAGGTGACCAAAAACACTGCCACAAAAAGGGGACAAAACATTTAAGTGCTCAGCTCCCACCTTCTTCTCCGGTTCAGTGGACAGAAATTCACAGAGTAATTTTAGAGACTTTTGTGAACCACCTTACAAATCCACCTGTTATGGCATATCCAGACCTCGAGCGGCCTTTCATTCTCCATGTTGACGCCTCAGAGGAAGGTCTCGGTGCCGTGCTGTACCAGCGTCAAGGTGGCGTCCTAAGAGTGATCGGCTACGCATCCAGAACCCTGACGCCTGCAGAGAAGAACTATAAGCTGCACTCAGGTAAACTTGAATTCCTCGCACTAAAATGGGCCATCACAGAGCGTTTCCGTGACTACCTGTTCCACGCGCCACACTTCACAGTCTACAGCGACAATAACCCACTCACCTACGTCACCAAGTCGGCAAAACTCAACGCCACTGGTCACCGCTGGGTGGCAGAGCTGGCAGACTATAGATTCACACTCAAGTACAGGCCTGGAACAGCTAACATAGACGCAGACTTTCTCTCTCGCAGACCAAAGCCCATCGAAACCATCATGCAGGAGTGCACGGAAGAGTGTGAGCTGGAGGTCATGGACAGCATCTGTAAAGCAATCAAAAGCAGCCAAACAGGTGAGATAAACTGGATTTCGGCGGTCACCTGCAATGTGGATGTCCTACTAGATGGCAGTGCTGTACCACCCCTTCAGCCCTTCTCCATCCAAGACATCCAGGTCCAGCAGAATGCAGATCCAACCATTCAGAGGGTCTCCAACCTGAAAAGGGAAAACGCTTACCTGAAGTACAGAGACAAAGCAGCAGAGAGTGAACAAGTTCGAGTTCTCCTGAAGGAATGGCCAAAATTGCTGCTGGATGAAGATGGAGTTCTGTGGCGGAAGACCAACAACCGGCTGCAACTGGTGGTGCCAGAGCCCATGAAGCCCCTGGTGTACAAGTACCTCCATGAGGAGATGGGACACTTAGGTGCTGACCGGATGGTTGCCCTGGCCCGAGAGCGCTTCTTTTGGCCAAAAATGAGACAGGAGATGGAGCACTATGTCACACGTGTCTGCAGCTGCATCAAGAACAAAAGACCCAACCGAGTCACAAGAACACCACTCCAAAGCATCGAAACCTCTGCACCTTTTGAGATGATCTCAATAGACTTTTTACATCTGGAGAAATGCAGTGGAGGTGAAGAATACATCCTGGTGTTGGTGGACCATTTCACTAAATATGCTCAAGCCTACGCAACCAAAGACAAGGCTGGGAAGACTGCTGCTAAAAAGCTGTTTGATGACTTTATCCCACGCTTTGGTTTTCCATCCAGGATCCACCATGACCAAGGAAGAGAGTTTGAGAACCAGCTGTTTCGGAAGCTCCAGGAATATGGTGGTATTCATCACTCTCGCACTACACCTTACCACCCCCAAGCTAACCTGCCGAACGTTTTAACAGGACTCTGTTGAGTATGCTGCGGACGCTGGAGGAGACACAAAGGCCAGATGGAAGGAGCACCTCAACAAAGTAGTTCATGCCTACAACTCCACCATCCACGAGGCGACAGGTTACTCTCCTTTCTTCTTGCTCTTTGGACGTGAACCAACCCTCCCAGTCGACCTCCTGTTTCCGAAGAAGCTTGGTGACGCGGAGAAACAGACCCCGACTGGCTACGCGGAGAAGTGGAGAGAGGCAATGCAGGAAGCATATGCCATTGCCCTGAAAAACATGAGGAAATCTGCAAAAAAGGGGCAAGACTATTACAATCAGCGCGCCTGGAGCTCCACGCTGAAGCCAGGTGACCATGTGTTGGTGAGAAACCTCACGCCTCGAGGTGGTCCGGGGAAGCTCCGCAGTCATTGGGAGAACACTGTCCATGTGGTGAGGGAGAGCAAAGGCCCTGGAAGCCCAGTCTATGTGGTTGAGCCTCTGAATGCTGTGGGAAGAAGACGTGTGCTTCACAGAAATTTACTCTTACCTTGTCCTTACCTGGTTGAACCTGCTCCTGTCGTCCCCAACCCTAAGAGGAGGAGCAGAAGCAGAAGAGCCAGAACGTCGTCAGAAAGAGGGACAAGTGCTAAGAACAACATCCAGCCTGCAGATACGGAGAGCTCTAGTAATGAAGACTACCATCTCGTCATGCCACCCCAACCCACTCTTCAGCCACTCAACCCAACTGCCAGAGAGTTCCAACCGAGAGCCCCCACTTCAAGACAGCCTGAAGAGAGAGCTGAAGTGGTGATCCTGATCCCAGAGGTTGACCCTGAGCCAGTACAGGAAGCGGATTCGTCCGAGCAGGAAGCATCCACGTCTGACTCCTCAGAGGAAGCTTCTGAGCCCCGCCCTGCCAGACCTGTCAGAGCCAGACAGCCCAGGCGCATCTACACCTACGACGAACTTGGTGAGCCCTCGGTCCGAGAAGTGCAGACTTGTCCCGTCGATGTGCCCAAACCAGCGAGGGTCTGAGACTGTTTAACACCGCTGCCCACCTATGCTTCTAAGGACTATCCACCCAGCTACGCAAATAGACCGCCTGTGTGTACCGCCATGCCAAAGGACTTTTAAGTAACTGATATTATTAATTTAGTCCCCGGTTGTATTAAGAAAATGTTGGTTTACATTTTATTTTTAGTGGGGGAGGGTGTTGCCATCCCATTTTTTTGCACTCTGCTGTTTGCACAAGTGCTGAAGCGCTTTTTATTATTCATGTTTGGTAAAGGTTCACTGTATATAATAATATTTATTCATCTGTTGCAAATGTAATACACTGCCGTTTTTATCTGTTGAACCGGAAGCACGATGTCACGTGACTTGCCCAGATGACTTTAAAAAGCCAGGTCCATAGCCCCTCTCATGGTAGGAGCTGTGGCGCAGTAGTCGGCCGTGGCCTAAGCCGTTGTACACCTGTGGGACGTGTAAGTTTTGTTTTATCTGTTTATGTATACTGGTCATGTCAAACTTGATCCTAAACCTCTTTTCTTTTTTTTACTGTTTGTTAACAGGGGACCTATGTTTACCCCGTCAATGTTTGAGCTCAAAATAAACTTAAGAAAACGACATCTGAGTGCCCTGGTCATTTCGAGGGGGCAACATCTGCACTTGTTGAGACTAAGTTTTGTTGAACTGTGTGTTTTTGAATCCTAATCACTCATAAGGACTGTTTAAATCAAAGAGCTGGGGGTTGTATTGGTGGGTTCCTGGTAAGGCAAGGCAAGTTTATTTGTAGAGCACAATTCATACACAAGACAATTCAAAGTGCTTCAGAGTTACATAAAATTACAAGAAAACAGATCAAATCAATCAATAAAACATCAACATAAAGTTAATCAGTTACAGTAAAAGGCAAGAGTGCAGATAAAATACTTTCAGTTTTCATATGCACAGGTAAAAAGAGCTGTTTTCAGCCTGGATTTGAACATTGTCAGAGTTGAGGCCTGTCTCACATCCTCAAGAAGACTGTTCCAGATTTGAGCTTTAGCCTCAGCGTGTTTAGTCCTGACTCTGGAACCACCAGGAGACCCCTCCCTGAAGTTCTCAGGGCCTGAGATGGTTTGGTTATTACAAAAGGTGTTAATATATCAAATGTGAATGTTGCTTTATCTGATCATTTTTGTGTCTTTTTTGACTTGTCTGTTACACCCAAACCAGTGGTTGGGCCTGGAGTTATTCAGAGAAGACACATAAATGATACAACAGGGACACAGTTTATGGAAATGATCAGATTTGAAAATCCTCCATGTTCAAATGTTGATAATCTGTTGGACTCTTATACATCAAGCGTCTTAAATGTTTTGGATACTATTGCTCCTGTCAAGGTTAAAATGGTTAACAATAGACAAAAGGCACCTTGGAGAAGTGAAGATTCGGTCAGGGCACAGAAAAGGGAGTGCCAAAAAGCCGAAAGGAAATGGCGTAAGTCAAAGCTCCAGGTTCATTTTGAGATATACAAAGAAGTACTTTGTGAGTTCAACCAGATTTTGCGTGGAGAAAGGGAGAAATACTTCTCTAAAATCATCGCAAACTGCAGAAACAATTCTCGTGTTCTGTTTTCCACAGTAAACAGATTAACTAACCCTCCAGTTTCACTGCCCTTAGAACTAATCTCTACATCTAAGTGCAATGAGTTTGCAATATTTTTTTATGATAAAGTCCAAGGCATTAAAAATGCCATAATTTCCACAACACAAATACCAACCCTGCCACCAGCTAGACACCTTGAGCTGACACATTTCACTCCTGTTACTGACAAAACAATCGAAGAGATTATCTCCGGTCTGAGTTCATGTACATGCTGCCTTGATGAATTACCCACTAGATTTCTGAAGTCTGTGCTGACCAGCTTGTTACCACAACTTGTTCAGTTAGTTAACATCTCATTTGAGACTGGAGCATTTCCAAAGGCCTTGAAAACCGCGGTTGTAGAGGTTTGAAATCTTGAGATATGCGATGGCTTACACTACTACAGCACTCCTAGCATTTAGTTCCATTTGCAGTGTAGATTGTTATCCCAGAAAAAACACAGTTCCACAAATCCACCTCGGAAACGTTGTTAAAAGATAAACAATCACTGGTTTATTCATTGGTTACAAAAAGAACAAAAACTCACAAAGAAAGATTCTTAATAGGCTAGCAGTTCGCAGGTAAGAAAACCGTTCGCTTCCACAGCTCCCAAGATCTGAATAACCAAAATTAGAATCAACGTAAGGCGACCGGAGCGGGCCTGATCTTAAAGGGGCAGTACACTTTTTACCAATATGTACCAAAATCCTATAATCACATGAATTCTAGCATGTTTTAATATTTTAACCTTCATATGAACTAAATTAAATGACTAAATGATATTATTTAACCTTTTTAACATTAGCTCTTATTTAAATGAATGAATTGTACTTTGGCCGCTACATACCCGGCCCCTAATTGCTTTCTAACCTAGAAACAATTACAACTTTAAATGTCTTTCTTCTGAAATAAACTTGGCAATAGTCCAACAGTTTTCACATTGCTTCTTGAAGTAAGCATAGCTTGGTTATCGGCCTCTCAAGTTCATTTGTCTTTGTCTTGACTCGAACCTTGCGGACCATTCCACGCTCATCCTCCATAGTCTTAACGATTCTTCCCATAAGCCATGATCCCCTGGGGGCTGATTCATCGACGATTAAAACTACATCTCCTGGGATGAAGTTCCGTGATGGATGGTTCCATTTTTGTCTCTTCTGGAGTTGAGGCAGATATTCTTTGGTCCAGCGCTTCCAGAATAAGTCACTCATATACTGAACTTGCCTCCATCTTTTACGAGCATAAGTATCGTTCTTATCGAAGAGTCCCGGTGGTAAATTGGGATTAGTCTTGAGCAGGAGTAAGTGCTGTGGGGTAAGAGCTTCCAGATCACTAATATCATTGGAAGGCATGGTAATAGGTCTGCTGTTCAGAATGGCTTCACATTCACAGAAGAATGTCTGAAGACCTTCCTCATCCAAACTTTGTTCTCTTAGTGTAGCACCCAAGATTTTCCTGATGGAGCGGATAATTCTTTCCCAGACGCCTCCATGGTGGGATCCGGATGGTGGATTGAATAACCATGTGATGTCACGTTGGATCAGGCTGTTCTCAATTTGCGACGTATTCCACTCCTTTATTGCCTTTCTGAGCTCACGATCAGCTCCAACAAAATTGGTCCCGTTATCCGATCTCATTTCTTTCACTTGTCCTCTTCTTGCAATAAAGCGACGCAAAGCTTGAATAAAGGAGTCCGTTTCCAATGATGTTGCCATTTCAATATGGACCGCACGACACGCAAGGCAGGTAAATATCACCCCATACCTTTTTACAGATGATCTTCCCCGCTTGACGCTGAATGGCCCAAATAGATCCACTCCAGTTCTGGTGAAAGGTGGTTTGTTTGGTACGACTCTGTTTCTTGGTAAGTCTGCCATCATTTGTGCTCCTGATGCACCATGTTGTCTTCGACAAATAGTACATCGAGACAACATTCTTCTGATTGATGAGGGAGCATCGATAATCCAGTACCTTTGACGTACATGAGACAAGACATGATTACGTCCACTGTGTCCCAGCCGCTCATGTGCATCCTGGAGAATCAGATCAGCCACATGATGGTTCTTAGGGAGGATCATAGGGTGCTTGGCTTCAGCTGGCATGGATGCTCGACTGAGCCTCCCTCCAACACGAAGGATTCCGTCCTCAAGTTGCGGATTCAGTCTGAGGATACGACTACTCTTCTTGATGGAGTCCTTTCTTCGAAGAGCAGATAACTCCTCCTGGAACCTACTCTGCTGACAATACCTAACGATATCTATCTCAGCTTGCCGCATATCGTCCACAGTCAGGTAAGTCTGTTTGAGACTCCTTTTGTAGCTTAACATCTCCCTGTTCACTCGTTGTTGATCACTGTACAAGAGATTTGTCTCTTTTCTCTTTCTTGACAGGTCCACCAGGGTTACCTTGAGTCGTGTAAGCCATGCCACAGCCTTCTTGAGATGTATCCATGAAGAGTAGTATTGAATCAGTTGTTGCATTGCATCAGTGCTCACTTCTGCTGTTATAGCATTAATGAGTATGCCTTTCTTGACCTCAGGATCTTCAGCTGTGACCGCTTCTAGATGATCATGCCTGTCTGGCCATTCACTTTCTGGTTTACTGAGGAACGCAGGCCCTGCAATCCAGACTTTGTTCTTCATGAAGACACTCACCTTTAGTCCCCTGGATGCATAGTCGGCAGGATTCAACTGAGTGTTGACATAGCTCCATTGCTGCGCCTTTGATGCTTGCAAGATTGTGGCAATCCTGTTTGCCACAAATGTCTTAAATCTGATGTTCTCATTTGCTATGTATTTGAGAACAGCAGTACTATCCGTCCAAAACATGGAATCTGACAGTGGCAACTGTAGTTCCTCCTTTAGCATGACATCCACCTTAACAGCTAAGGCAGCCGCCGTCAGCTCCAAACGCGGAATAGTGGTTGGTTTAAGAGGGGTAACCCTTGCCTTTCCCAAGACAAAGGAGCAGTGTATTTGGTTACTGCTGTTCTTCTGGACTAGGTAAGTAACAATACCGTAGCCTGTTTCGCATGCGTCGCAAAAGTGATGCAGCCGCGCTTGCACTGTTTTCCCAAACTCTGGAGGCTTAAAGCACCGAGGCAATCCAAAGTCAGTAAGCTGTTGAAGTTCTTCAGCCCACTTCGTCCACTGTTGTGCAAGATGTTCTGGAACGATGTCATCCCAGCCTGATCTTAGTCTACATAACTCTTGCAGGATGTTTCTAGCAGGCAGTATGACTGGTGACAACATTCCCAGTGGGTCGTAGACTGAACTCATCGTAGACAGGATTCCTCTCCTGGTGAGAGGCTTCTGCTCTATGTTCACGTGATACTTGAACTGATCTGACCGGATACACCACTGTACTCCCAAAGCTCTTTTAATGGAGAGTGAATCCTGGTCAAGATCAAGATCTTTAACTTCTGTTGCCCGGTCCTCAAGTGGAATGTTTAACAACACATTTTGACTGTTGGTTGTCCATTTTGTCAGTCTAAATCCTCCTATTTGACAGATAGCTTTCAGGTCTTGGAGTAGTTTGATTGCTTCTTTTTCGGTGGAAACTGATCTCAATAAATCGTCTACATAAAAATTATTTAAGACTGTATCCACTACTGCTGCATCAAACGTGTTCTTGTTGTCTTCGGCACACCTTCTCAACGCATAACTTGCGCAACTTGGTGAGGAGGTGGCTCCAAACAAGTGTACCTCCATTCTGTATTCTTGCAGCTCTTTAGAGACGTCGCCGTCCGGCCACCACAAGAACCTGAGGAGGTCAGCATCTTCTGGTGGGACTTTAACCTGATGGAACATGGATTCCACGTCCGCCATGATTGCCACACGCTCCTGACGGAATCTAGTTAAGACACCAACCAGACTGCTTGTCATGTTAGGCCCTTGCAGTAACTGTTCATTGAGTGTGGTTCCTTTACATGAAGCACCACCGTCGAATACCACACGCATTTTGAGCTTCTTAGGGTGGTAGACACCGTGATGCGGAATAAACCACACCTTTCCATCATTCCGATTCAGTTCTTCATCTGGAACCTTTACAGCGTAGCCCTTCTTAATCACATCATTCATGAAGCTGACATAGTCCTCCTTGAATCTCTGATTTCTCTGAAGCTTCTTTTTCATGTTGAGCGCTCGTTGCTCTGCCATTGCTCTGTTGTTAGGCATTTTCACGTCTTTGTTTTTTAATGGCAGACCAATAGAGTAGTGGCCATTGACCAGCTTTGCAGATTTGGAGACTCTGTCCATAAACAGTTGGTCTTCTTTAGACATTTCTAACTGCTCCCCTTGAGCCTTCTCAGGAAAATCATACTTGAATTGCTGAGTCCACAATTCGTCGAGTCGAGCCACTGAGATCCGATTTGTCTGGATCTGCGGGAATCCATTCTTTGTCCAGCTTCTGATGTTATCACGCAGAGGCCCATTTACTGTCCATCCCAAGGCTGTGCGCACAGCATATGGCCCATCCTTGACACTTCGGATTACTTCTGCTGGCTCCAAAGCCTTTGCCACATCAGTCCCGATCAGAAGACCGATATCCGCGTTGATCGATGGAATACGTACACCTCGTAGATGTGGCCACCTATCCACGTCTTCTTGAGTTGGAATGTTTTCCTTACTTGCAGGGATAACCTTTTGTGCAAAAACACCTGTAAGCTCGATAAAGTCATCACCTTCTAAGCTACTCACTTCTAGGTCTGGCACAGCTTTGCACACAACTGTTTTTTGGTCTCCCATAGTGGTGAGTAGGATATTCACGTTTTTGCCTTGCAAGTGAAGGTCGTTCGCCAGCTTGTTAGTGCAGAATGAGGCGTTACTCCCTGGATCTAGGAATGCATAACAAGTCAGCACCTTGTTGCCTTTCTTTGCCTTCACTCTCACGGGAACAATAGCGAGGACGCTACCTTTACCCCCAGCCCCAGTCTGAGAGCATGCTTCTCCTGCAGCCACAAATCCACTGACAACAGTTTGCTCTTCCTTTGAAGACTCTCTAGGCTCCTCCTTGGAAGCCCCTTCCTTAGGGAAGTCTTTGGGTTTCTGCTTAAAGTGTAAGAACGTAGGGTGTGTCGCTGAACATATCTGACAGCTTTTCCTTTCTTCACAGGCATTACTCATATGTCCTTCTATAAGACAACTGAAACAAAGTCCTTTGCTCTTAAGGAATTCAAGCTTTTCCTTGTGCAGCTTTCTTTGAAGTTTTTTGCACTCTTCCATAATATGATCTCCCTGGCAGAAGATACAAGGTTTCGTAAAGGCTTTATCCTTGTTTGTTCCTTTCTCCTTAGCTTTCTTGTTCTCAGAACCAGCAGCATTTTCCCCACCTTTCTGTTCTTTTACTTCAGTGGCTAGTGCTGTAACGTTTTTCTTTCCACTTGACCTTTCAGTCTGACGTTTTGTTTGTCCTGAGATTTCACCAAACACTGGGTGGACTGCCATTTCAGCCTGTGTGTTGACAAATGACACTACGTCTTTAAACTTTGTCCGCCGATCTTGCTTGTTTTGAATGTCTATGGCGACACTCCGGAATCTCTCTCTCAGCCTATATGGGAGCTTTGAGATAACCGTGCGCATGTTAGCAGCATTTTCCATTTCCTCTAAGTACTCTAGATCTGACATTGCGCTATTACAGCTTGTTAGAAACAGAGCGTACGCTTCAAGTGCCTTGGCGTCATCTGATTTAATGGTAGGCCAGTTCAACGCCTTGTCAAGGTATGCCATGGAAACCTTATATTTATCACCAAAGCGTTCCTTTAGTAGTCTCTTGGCTTCAGGGTAACCCTGATCTGGATCCATGTGAAAACAGCTACGCACCAAGTCATTAGGCTGCCCACTTGTGTGCTGTTCTAGATAGTAGAGTCGATCCTTGCTGTTTTCAGTCTTGCTTTCTATGCGGTGCTCGAAGGCTCTAATGAAGAGACGGTATTCCAGTGGATCTCCCTTGAAAACTGAAATGTTCGGTGATGGCAATGTAGATAGCCTCTGTTGCTTTATTAGGCTTTCAGTGATGTCGTTTTGGCGTTGCATGACAGCGACCAGATTATCTGTAGGCCTATTTACAGAATTGGCAACTGAAGTAACGGGAACTTGTATAGCATCTGAGCCTCTTCCTTGGCTATGCCGAGATCCATTGCTGGCTACATTGCTCTTGATTTGGCTAACATCACGCACATTTGAAGCAGACGTCAATACATCCACCCTGCTGCCTTTGGACACATCTGAACCTTCATATTTTCTCAATACGGCTAATTGTGCGTCCTTTGCAGCGAGCTCTGCATGTAGCCGCAACTCCTCTTTTTTAACCTTGAGCTGTAGTTCACACTCGTCTAAAGCCTGTTTTTCCTTCAATGCAGCGGACTTGGCTAACAAAGTAGCTCTCTCCAGTTCAACTTTTAGTCGTTCAGCGCGAGCTGATGATGTTGTAGAAATAGCAGTGACAGACTTAGATCTTCTAGACCTCCTGGATGTGTGTGACGTACTATCTTCGGGATATATTTCCGCACAAACCCTGTTAGCTTCTTCTCTGCGTCGTATTGCATTGTGTATCCATGCAATCACTTCTTGCACAAATTCTCTGTGCTCATTGCTTCTTGGCTCAAACCAATCTCTTTGATCTGTGTTCACACTTTCTTCACAGTCAATCTGGCGCCATACGTCTTTAACATCCTCGTTTATTTTACTGAATCCATGTATCAAACTTTCATACTTGGGCAACAATTCCCTTTCTATGCTTTCCACATTTGCATCATCATCCATTAAATTATGCAATTCGTTCCTTTTTTCAGTAAGCTGTCCTAGAATGGCTCTTCTGGAGCTTATTTTTATTTGCAGATTATGCTCCAATGCTTTAAATGTTGGTTTAGCCACACGTTTTCCCTCAGTTAGGCTTACCGTGTCTTCTGTTCCTGATTCCGTCATCATTGCTTGATAGTCCGTGCGTCTTTTTTTTTCTTTTTTGCAACAGTCACGCTGCAGCGTAAAAACTCAATGAGCTCGTTAACGATCCAATTGACACTCGCCAACCATGAGCGCAGCGCGTGATTTGGTCGTTGAGAAAGTCAGTCCCTCGTTGAATCTTCATTTATGTTCCACTTTCCACAAACCCCTTCAATGTCTTGATATCCAATGTCAAGCAGGTTTTCTTACTAATGTAGAGGTTTGAAATCTTGAGATATGCGATGGCTTACACTACTACAGCACTCCTAGCATTTAGTTCCATTTGCAGTGTAGATTGTTATCCCAGAAAAAACACAGTTCCACAAATCCACCTCGGAAACGTTGTTAAAAAGATAAACAATCACTGGTTTATTCATTGGTTACAAAAAGAACAAAAACTCACAAAGAAGATTCTTAATAGGCTAGCAGTTCGCAGGTAAGAAAACCGTTCGCTTCCACAGCTCCCAAGATCTGAATAACCAAAAATTAGAATCAACGTAAGGCGACCGGAGCGGGCCTGATCTTAAAGGGGCAGTACACTTTTTACCAATATGTACCAAAATCCTATAATCACATGAATTCTAGCATGTTTTAATATTTTAACCTTCATATGAACTAAATTAAATGACTAAATGATATTATTTAACCTTTTTAACATTAGCTCTTATTTAAATGAATGAATTGTACTTTGGCCGCTACAGCGGTCATTAAGCCTCTTCTAAAGAAGAGCAGCCTTGATCCCCAGGTACTGAACAACTACCGGCCCATATCAAACCTACCGTTTTTAGGAAAAGTCCTAGAGAAAGTAATATATCAACAGCTCACTTACTTTCTCCTATCTAACAATGTGTTTGATACTTTCCAGTCAGGATTTAGGCCCCACCACAGCACTGAGACAGCTCTGATCAAGGTGACAAATGATATCCGTATGAACACCAATGCAGGTAAGGTCTCAGTTTTAGTTCTGCTGGACCTGAGCGCTGCCTTTGACACAGTGGACCACGGGATCTTACTTCACAGGTTAGAAAACTGGGTGGGAATCTCTGGTACTGCTCTAAACTGGTTCAAGTCCTATCTCGAGGATAGGACGTACTTTGTCGAAATTGGCAACTGTGTCTCAGACAAAATTTCCATGACCTGTGGAGTCCCCCAGGGGTCAATCTTGGGACCCCTCTTATTCAACCTGTACATGCTTCCATTGGGTCAGCTAATAAACAGCAACAATGTGTCGTACCACAACTACGCAGATGACACTCAGATCTACGTGTCACTGATGGCAGGTGAACATGGGCCTGTAGATACTCTCTGTCTCTGATACAGGTGAACATGGGCCTGTAGATACTCTCTGTCACTGCATCGAACAGATCAGTTTGTGGATGCAAAACAACTTTCTCCAACTAAACTCAGACAAACTGAGATCATTGTCTTTGGCCCACAGACACAAAGACAAAGTGTTATCAGTCACCTTGAGTCTCTCGCTCTGAAACCAAAAAATCAGGTTAGAAATCTAGGAGTAATCATGGACTCAGACCTGAACTTAAACAGCCACATCAAAGCAATAACATCATCAGCTTTTTACCATCTGAAGAACATTGCTAAGATCAGAGGAATAGTGTCAAAACCAGACTTAGAGAGACTCATCCATGCATTTGTCTCCAGCAGGTTAGACTACTGTAACGGCTGCTCACTGGCCTTTCTAAACGAGCTGTTAGAGCTGCAGAACATCCAGAACGCTGCTGCTCGAGTCCTGACAAGAACCAGGAAATACGACCACATTAGTCCAGTGCTCCGGTCTCTGCACTGGCTTCCTGTCACTCAGAGAATAGAATTTAAAACAGCTCTGCTTGTTACAAGTCTTTCCATGGTTTAGCACCAAAGTACATCTTTGATATGTCATACCAGGGGTCACAATCTGGGACCTATGGGAAGCACTTACAGTATACACAATATGGGACGCAACCACGCCACACCGTATCACTCACGAATCAAGATAGGTGTCTTTTGCAGACACTTGATTTGTGGCTGTCATGGGATTCTACGGAATCACACATGGCTACTCTTTGATTCAAATCATTCACTTCATCATAAACAATGAGGGATTAGGATTCTAACAGTCTGTGGGGACATTAGAAAGAACTCTATCAAAGTTCAAAGACAAAAAAACAAGGCAGACAGGTAACAGCTTAGGAGAAAGGACATGGCTATTCCCCGAGTGTGTGGAGTAGGGGCAAAACCACAGAAAATATTTATTTACTTTATATTTATTTAAATCAAAGTTTATTTCAAGCCAGCTAACACATTGAGACAGAGATTAGTCCATCATTAAAACAGGAAAAACAAAGCAGCCTCTTCCAAAGGAAGTACCAACACCATAGGGGCAGCAGTGGCCAACCGTCAAGAGTTCACCCCATCATCCACAAATACTGTGCACATTGTGTGGGTTTCATCATTGAAAGCTCAACCTTTTGACTATTCTCCAATTAAAAATGGATGCAAGAGGATGGGAATATAGTTCCATGTTTGTTTAATTTCAGGTATATATTTTAAAATATATGGCACAATGCCAATGTAACGGCTGTAAAAAAGCAAAATGCAGAAGTAAATCATGTGAGATGCACAGGTGGATATGGACGCCATGGAACGCCCTGAAAGCTGATGATCTGACTAGAGACTACAGTTTGGCTGCATGTTGTTGCTAATCTCGCAAGTGAAAACAAACACACTTGATGCTTTTTAGACGTGTAGATTTAAGTTTCCTCCGCTACCTCCCAGCGCTACTACAGCAACTGACAGCAACAAGCGCCCTTGCTGCTCTTGTAGATGTGTGTTAAAAGCATCTCTACGACCAAGCCAAAACAATGCCTGTATTTTGATTCTGCGTGGCTGCATTGAGTCTGCTACTTTTATTCAATTCAAACATAAACTGTTTTACAGACCTTCGTATGCGCCCCCACACACATGTACTAAACATAACAAATAATAATAACAATACGCCAAAGAGATAGATGGTCACACAGTACAAACAACAACAAATGTTTTTATATTTTTGTTAAATTATCTTACAACATTCTTCCACAAAAGAAAATAGTTTGAAGCAAATGCTTATAAAACTTTTTTAAAGTTACATTTTCCCCGTTACAACTGTCGCGGTTGCAACTGTTCACTGGCTTTGAAACAACTGAAACTGTGACTTCATCTTATTCCAGATAAGTTCCTTCATCAGGAACTTTAACTCTGATGTGAACCTTTGTATTGAGTCCTGTATGAGGAGAACTTCCTTTGACTTATTAATGTAGCATTAGTCATGTTTTTACAAATGAATGTGACTGAAACTCTCAGGTCAGAGCTCCTGAACTCCCAGTGACATTGAACCCAGCATTAAGCTCAAAGGGAAGTGTCTGGGGAGAGGGAGGAGTGTTGGGACTGTACCTTGTGGTGTGGTCAGAACTCCAGTCTCTTCGTAACTGTATCCATAGCCGTACAGTGCAGAGACAGAGATCCTGTAGGAGGTGTTTGGGAGGAGGTGAAGGATCTCAGCGCTGCGTTCATGTCCCAAGAGAATGATCCTCTGATACTCAGGATGAACCACAGACTCAGGATGGACCAGATCCACAGACATGTAAAAACTCCGGACCCGACGGTTGTTACACTCCCACGAGGCTCGCGCTCTCCTGGGCTGGACGTCTGTGAACCTCAGAGACTCAGGCTGTGTTCGACCTGGACACAGACTTTATGATCAGCATAAAACAAACTCAGTATGAAGTAACATTACTTCTACTCAGAGGAGGAAGTAACATTACTTCTACTCAGAGGAGGAAGTAACATTACTTCGACTCAGAGGAGGAAGTAACATTAAACAAAAACAAAGAAAATGCTCCTTGTTCAGTGGGTACTCAAAGAGTGAGGACCTGACCTGTTTAAATCTCATATTACTGCCTTTAGTCATATCTCCATGGAAACGAGTTGGAGACGTCACAGCAAACACACGTTTGTCTGTTCATCTTTTTAGGTGTTTTTCAACAATTAAAAACATTCATCATTCATTTTCTTCCACTTGTCCGTTGCCGGGTCTTGGGGGCAGCCGTTGGAGCTGCCCAGGTCACATAGCACCAGCCCCCATGGCTCCTTCTGCAGGTGGTGGGTCCACAGAAGGACGGCCTCACGGTTCAAACCGGGCCTGTTGGTCTCTCCTAGGGGGCCACCAGTGTACGCAGACACTGGAGGCAATGTGGGTGAAGTGTCTTGCCCAAGGACACAACGACAATGTGCACCTTCAGGAGGCGGGATTCGAACCCCTGACCTTCCGATCACGAGACAACCCGCTCTACCATCTGCGCAATTGTCGCCCTAATTAAATTAAAAACATCTGTAATAAAATAAATGTGTGTATTTGATCCTATTTATCAGGTGAAATGTTACGCAGTGGCTTTAAGTCAAAGAATACAGGGACGAAGAATTTACAAAAGTATCAGATGAACCTAATTTTACTTTTTTGTTATTTAATTTTTTTCGTACAGAAATGACTAAACAACAGCTGTGTTAATAATAATAAAGACTTGGGCGTTTTCACACAGACTCTAGTTAGGTCGACTTAAAGGGACTTTTGGCCCGAGAGCGGCACTTTAGGCTCAGTGTGAATCTACCTTTAAGCCGGTGTAAACAGCCTGCGGCTGAAACAGGTGGTCTCTGAGCCGCTCTCTGCGTGCGAGCGGTGGTGGTGTGAAGGCGGCCGACCTCTGGGGAACTATTCTCGCTTTGATGCCTCTTTTGTGCTGAAGAAAGAATGACTACGCGCTGCATGAGGACGTTTGGATTACTCTGACGAGGCCAAATGGATTAACTTTAAATCATCAGGTACGCCTCTCTTTCCTGTCTTCCCCTTCTGCTGCAGTGAAACTTTCCTCTCCATGTGCTGATTAAGTACATTTCTCTGCGCTGCGCGTCTATAAGCCTCAGTGTATTTAACCACGAGGGAGAGGAGTGACCACAGTAACATGGGGAAGTGTGCACGTACGTGCACATGTCAGTGTCGGCATATTGACAGGTCGATGCTCATTGTCATGGGAATAAGTTTGTTGAACAGCTGATCGTTGTTACGTGGCTGATGTTGTGATGTTTTGTGCGAGCGTGTGTGAACACGGACTTAACTAACTTTGGAGTAAATACAGTTGGAGCTCAGGCGTCTCGAGGCGAAGCTCCAACATGTGTGAAAACGGCCTCAGACAGGAAACTCCTCTGACCTGTCATCAGACTTTAAAGAGGAATTGAACCACTGCCATTGTCTCTAGTCACTAATGTAAACAAAATGTTAACAAATGTCATTGAGATTTTTCCTGAATAATTTAATTTTGTATATTCATGTTCAGAAAGTAACGGTCAACATTGACTTGACTTGTTTTTCCATCATGTTTCTCTGACGACCCCAGACTCTCACTGTCCTATTTGTGCCACTTTTCTACTTTCATGTTTAGATTTTCATGAATGTCTCTGAAGGGTGGAGACAATAGTCAAAACATGAGCGTGTTGTTGGTACAACATTTGTAAATTTTGTTTTTGGGAGTTTCTTGCGGGAACTGTCTCTCTAATGTCTAGTGTTGGCCCCGCCCTCCATATGAGATGTGACATCATTGAGCAGTAGAACATGAACAATGGCTGATTCCGAAACCATTAAATTGGTAAGAGGTCTTACGCCAAACCGGATGTGCGTCAGCGTCCGCCATGATAAGAAGCGTCCGAACTCGGCTGTCGGTTAGGAAGGAGTTAGGGAAAGGAGCTTCAATGCTAACTATCATAGCCACTTTAGCATAGGGACCTCTGATGCTAACTATCATAGCCACTTTAGCATAGGGACCTCTGATGCTAACTATCATAGCCACTTTAGCATAGGGACCTCTGATGCTAACTATCATAGCCACTTTAGCATAGGGACCTCTGATGCTAACTATCATAGCCACTTTAGCATAGGGACCTCTGATGCTAACTCACTGGCGATTAGGAGCCATGTGCCATCCCATAAGCCACTGCGCTAATCTCCCCGTCCCCCTCGCCCCCACCCTCGAGTGATTCATGCGCAACCACTGTTGATTGACAGGTGCACATTTAATAATAAAAAAATATATATAAAAGATTCTGCACAAGCCAAACTTTATAAAAGTGACCAAATACATGTTGTCGTCCCCACAGCTCAGTCACATGGTTTTAAAGAGCCTCCTCAGTAAATGGACTAAATGAAGCAGTTTGTGCTTTTGTTTTCATTTAGTAGAAACTTAAAGGTCCTATATCATGCAAAATTGACTTTTTTGGGTTTTTAACCATGTTGTTATGCTATTTCCTTCTCAAAAACACCCCAGAGCGGTTTTTAGCTTCATTCACGCAGTTCTAAGTAATCCTCCTGAATCCTGCTCTCTGAGCAGCTGCTCCGCCCTCTCCCGGTAAACCACTGAGCTGTTCAGTTGTGTCGTCACAAAGGAACGGAAGTGCTCTACGTCTGTAATGTAATGCCTTACGGCCTGATTTTAATTTATAAAACAGCTTTTCATTTTTGTCATTTTTTGTTGTTGTGTGGCAATACCAGTTTTTAGTAACTGTATTTTAAGTAATTGTATTAAACTTGTATATTTTAAATATTTAAACGGTCAGCAGAGGGCGCCACCGTTCTAATACCAGAGTATAAAAGCCCCCTGGGTCACACGCACTTCCTCTGTCTCCTCACTGGCGTCTTCCGGCCTGGTTGGGCTGAGCCCAGGGTTGTGTGTGCTGTTCCATGGGTCCAGGTAGCTATTTGTTGTTTGTTCATTCTTCCATATTGGTTTAGCCGCTAACACAGGTCTAATTTTAGCGTCGCGGGTGGTTGAGAGTCTTAACGCGCACCACTCCTTGGCGTCCATTGCTCGCTCTCGGTGCATGGTGGCTCGGGTCTGCTGGGGCCCTCCTGTGACGGAACTGGGGGCTATCGAAGCACTGAGCCGGCCGAGAAGGGCTAGATGTGGGCGTGCGACGGTAGGATCGGCCTTGCCTGGTGGTAGCCATTATCTTGTGTAACTGCTCCTCAGCTAACCCTTTATTTACATTTAGGTGGACCTAACCACGCTGCTGTCTTGTTTCCCCCTGTTTTGCTTCCTTTTCAATGACCGGTTCCGGGCATTTTGTGAGCCCAAATGAATGTAACAAACCGTGATATGTGTAAAGAAAAACTGGAATCCCAACAGAAAGATAAAACATAGAAATAAACTAAACTGTGTTTAAAGGAACATGCTGCCTCTGTCCTTATGGGTCGAACCTGTGTGCCTTAAAGCACATCTTTTTCCAGTTTACACTGGATGGCGTTGTCAGGCTTTTATTTATTTTTATATACCACTCGTCATGTCACAGTTGTAAGAGAGAAATAAAAAAAAATTTTTATAAAAAAAAAAAGCAACTCTCCGACGCGTCTGTGCTGTCCCAGGAGCCTAATCAAACGCACCCACGGCCGGTGGAGCCATGGATCCGAGCAGAAGTGTTGTTTGTGAAGACGGAGCTCTTTCTAACCTACTCTGGACACGCCTGTTCTTTTTTCTTACCCAACGATAATGTCACGGGTTTGCGTTTGGCTACGAGAGGAGCAGGACTATTCAACCTTCCTAAAGAAGAGTGCACTCGCCAGAAGTTGGAATTTCTTTCCGGGATTCAGCGACTTTATCAACCAACCTGATGGATGCTTGGTGAACCTCGGCCAGAATCAAGTGGATTCACTTTTATAACCAACGCGATCCCATGGGGAGGCCAGGCTGAGCGGTGAGTCAATCAAAACATGTGTTAGCGTGTGTGTGTTAGCGTGCGTGTTAGCGTGTGTGTTAGCATGTGTGTTAGCGTGTGTGTTAACATGTGTGTTAGCCATTTATGAAACTGTGTTGCACATGTCAACTCCTTATAACTGCATTATGTGAAATAACTTCACTTTTTGCAGCGATATTTATATTTATAATACTGCAAATGTGGAATGAGCGGAGAGAGGGGCGGAGTTAACTGAATCGAAGTGTCTTGTCTTCCGGGTTTGGAAAATACCCCCAGAAAATACTTATATTTCTCTCAAAAATGAGTACTCCATAGTGATAGAGGTATATATCATATATATATCATATAAATGCCTATACTTTACTTTGGAATGGCTAAAATAGCAGGATACAGCTCCTTTAAGCCACATGGCTAATTTGCATACTGTAGCTTTATGAAACCGCTGTTAAGATAAAATAAGGGCTTTTTTTCTCCTTAAATGTCTTTATTTGGACACTATGTTGTTGTTGGACAATATACAGCAGGGGGCGGTATGCGCTTTTGTTTAGCCTGCACTGAACTTTAAAGAAGAAGAACAGCTGTTGGTGATGTCACTTCCCCTTCCCCTGGGTGAGGACGGTGGAATTGGGCAAATGCTGCTGAAGCTCTAGTTCACTAACTGCATAGAGATCTAACAGCTGAGCCATGAAAGGTTAAGGATCAGGAGCTAGTGTTAGCACTTAGAGGCTACAATTTAATGGTTTCAGAATCAGCCAATCTGTCAATAACTGTACTGTATCTGCCCCACTCCGACTTTGTGTCGTCTTTATTTTATTTTGAGGCTGTTCTGTGAAGTGTTTATTTTGATCATCCATGGTCAAATTGACACTGGCGGAGTTGTTTTCTGTTTGTATGTATTTAATGTCCTGTCTTGTTAATAAAAAATAAAAAATAAAAATATATATATTTATTTTATTTTTTTTCATCAATGGTGTTGAGTTTATAACTTACTCAGCTTATCTTTGATCCAACGACACATGGACTGAGCCAGTTTTTCACAAACGCTGGACATGCTGTTATAATCTTCTACAGTGAAGACTTCTCCGATAAAGTAAGGAACCTGTAACTCATCAGTGACTTTAACTCCAACCACAAACACTTTTATCCTCAGATACTGCAGCAAATCTCCGTCAACTCCTGATGAGTTCCTGTCAGTGACGAGGATGAAGAGGTCAGGGGTTTTCTCTCTGTATCCCAGGTCCGTTTGCGTTATATTTTTGAAGATAAACTTCACAGCGTTGAGGGAGGAGCCTCCAGGGAGCGGGGGACTCTGAGACACCCGTGACACCGCGTCCACCATCGAGGGCAGATTATCAAACGTGTTCAGGTAAAACTCGACCTCAGGATCCCGGCCGTACTTCACCAAACTGACCCGCACCAAATCAGGACCGACCGGACCGACCATCGGGAGCAGGGTCTTCAGGAAGTCTCTCACTCTGGAGAAGTCGTCTGGACTGATGTGGTTGAATCCGTCGAGAAGCAGCATCACGTCAGCTCTGTGCTCCTCCTCACTGAGAGAGCACTCTGCAGAGACACAAGAGCAGTTTTGTTCCATTAAAGATGATTAAAGCCACACTGTGGAACATTCTCATGAGAGAAACTGACACTCAAACATGCTCCTAACGCTCGGCTCCACACAATGCTGTTTCTGTGTGTCAGAATGAAGCATGTGGAAGAGGACCTGATGTATTTAAGCCGTGTTCATCGACCTGTGGTGAAAGCTTCAGTAACGTCTCCATGGAGACGAGCTGGTGATGTCCTGTACAGTTACTGGTGGTGCAGCGCTCGTGCTTCACAGCGAGAAGGTGTCACACTGAGTGTGAATGGAAAAGAAACTTGGTGTAGTGGCCGGCGGCCCTGTACCACTGGCTACTCGGCTGGCAAAGTAAAAAGGTGTTTAGCACGTTTGGAAAAGAGCCCAATACTCTTGTGTTGAGTGAAGAATATTTCCTTATTTCGACAGCTTAATAACCTGCACTGCCACCTAGTGGCTGGTGGTACACAGACATAAAAGGACTCTAAAATGGCTCTTACACTTGGTAAAGCTCAGCACTGATGACATGTTTTAGTCTTAAAAGATTTCATAAAGAATGGGGGGGGGGAACACGACGTGATTATAGAACGACTGGGAGTTCACACACAACGACTGAGAATCTTTAGAGCGACTCACTGCACCAGTCTGATGTTTTATAACACAGTCTCTCACTTCTCTCTTTGGAGGAAAAACCACGTGTGTGTCCCGATTGGTCAACAGTGTCATGTGATCACTGTCGGCGTGTTTCAGTAATATTAATAAGAAAAGGAGGTGGATCTCAAGAGTCCGACTCCAAACTCAGCATCATAATGGTGTAGAGTGTACTAAGCTTTACACAGGCTTGTAGAGCTCAATACAAGTGTAGGCCATTCTCTCTTTCTCAGAGCCAGATCACGTGACGTCGGCGACTGTGGAATGACAGTCGTCTCTTCTTTGCCAGTCCCAATATTTCGATGCTGTCCGTTCCAGTCCAGGCAGTGATACTCAACCGCCTTCTGTCTCCCTGTGAAGAAAACCAACTCCAACCCTTCCAAGCCTCCTCGTCCCTCCTCTGATGATCTAACTTGTTATGTTACTGCATCACTTTTAATGAAAGTAACGATTTGTTTAATGTTTTTACTCTATAGACCATGCTTTTGTTTCCTTAATAAAGTCTTGAATTAATTAATAAAACATCGTGGTCTTTATTTGCCGATCATTGTTTCTGACGCTGAAAGCTTCATTTTATAAAAGAAACTTTGACGTCAGTATTTGGAGAAATAACGGTGATAAATCCACTTCTCTGAACTTTATACTAAATAACTTCAGAAACAGGCCACAATCAGAAGCATCAACTCGTAGCACCTTAAAAACAAAGTAACAGATTATAGTTAAGATAAACACATTGGTCTTTTCACAGAGTTGGTGCCTCCAATAAAGAAAAACATAAACTCGACTTTAAATCAAAAGAAGATCTATAAGATAACCTCTGATGCACTAAAGAGGGAGACGACCCGACTAACGCCTCACTCTGGTGGAAAAGGAACTAGATTACATACTGAGATATGTTCTTACCTGAGCTTAGACGAGTTCATCTGTACCTGTCTGGTCTTCACATGTGCCTTCAGTCACGTAAACACAGCACAGACGGCGTTAGCATTTAGCCTCTCTCTTCTCCTCTATAGCTCCAAACCAGGTGAAGATAGAAGCTACCAAACTCTTCCACGTTTTCCCGATTTAAATATGGTTACGTGAAGTGTTACACTATAAAGTATAATTACACAAAATTAAACAATGTGGATTTTCTAAGCGGATAAAAAGGGGAACTATATTGTAAGGCGTAATAATACCAGGAGTAATTCGGCATCCGCGCAGTAAAGTGAAGATATCACTGCGCGGATGTCGAATTACTCCTGGTATTATTACGCCTTACAATATAGTTCCCCTTTTTATCCGCTTGTTTAATTTTGTGTAATTGGGTGATTGACATGACGTGCATATTTTTGTGTCCGAATGTTATATTTCTTTTTAAAATAATTTGATCTTTTCATTACATGTATCACTTTATTCTACAAAACCTATTTAGTTGAAACACATTTTCATTATATTTCAATAATAAATATGTTTTTATGTTTTCACACCTCAAACCCCTAAAATGTCAGGTGGTGCAACCGTCCGAGCAAATGATTAGACTAATGAAGCTTCTGAAAATTGTATTTTCAGGGTAACAATTAAAAATAAAACATCATGGCATAATTGTATGTTAAATATCATTTGTGAATATTAATAGTTTTAAAGCTTTTGAGATCACTAAAAAACTTTTGTCTGACAATTTGTAATCTTAAAATATCATGGTGGCACAACCGTAAGAACAGGGCTGGTATTTTCAAATAAAGAATAGTATAATCAAACAGGATATGACATCAGCCAGAAGAACAAGTCGTCTTTATGTCTGAGTGAAAAGGTTTGAAAATCTCTTTCAAGAATTCAGAAAAAATTGCTCATAGGTAAATAGGTATAGACTCATAGGTAAACTGTCACACTTTTGGTGTCAGGTGGTACAACCGATGTAAATATTGGAAAATATAATTTTATTATAAAAGTCTTAATTTGTTTTAAAAGTAAATGTTTACCCATGCTAACAAATGCTAAAGCTAATGTAAGAGTCCACATAAAAGATAATTTAATTTGAAATTAGTTGCTAATAATTTATCAGAGTCAATACTAGAAAAAAAAAATCAGATATTGGTTTAAAATCTCCGATACTGAACCGATAACTGTTTAGGGCTGACACCGAGCACTCAGTCCATGGTCCTCCTGTTTTATTTCTGATTACAGCATCAGTCAGTTACAGATTACAGTCAGATGAAATGTTCAGAGGAGAAACACTGTGTAAGACATACTTGGCAAAGATCTGACTTTGTACACATTTTTGGAACTATTTAAATTTTAGAAAAAACTTGGTTGCGCCACCTGACACTTTTTTATACAGAGAAGCTACAAATACATCAAAAAAATACATTTAAATACTTTTAAATGTTATTTAACAAACATAACTTGTTTAAACACAAATTATTGACTCAAAAATATGCATGCCATGAGTTTTGAAAAAAACGTTTAAAAATATGTTTTTAGACCTTTATACGTCATTGACCCAATTATACTTTGTAGTGTAATACTTCACGTAACCATATTTAAATCGGGAAAACGTGGAAGAGTTTGGTAGCTTCTATCTTCACCTCGTTTGGAGCTATAGAGGAGAAGAGAGAGGCTAAATGCTAACGCCGTCTGTGCTGTGTTTACGTGACTGAAGGCACATGTGGAGACCAGACAGGTACAAATGAACTCGTCTAAGGTAAGAACATATCTCAGTATGTAAAAACGGTGGCCTGTTCCTTTAAGTAATCTGATTACTCTAACACTAACACATGACCCCCGACACTGCTCATCACCAATGAAACACTCAGGAGGAAATAAACGCTTTGTGTTTTGATCTGATGAGTGAAATGTTCTGCACGCTCAAATCAAACAGAGGTTTCACTGACTTTACTGATCGATTTCTTTATTTGATTAAAAATGACCAAAACATTAAAGTTATTACTTTGAGCCTATTGTCCAATCAGAAAGCCGAATGAGCCCCACACTTTGAGCGATCCTTTTGCTAAAATTCATAACAAACCAAAAAAGACCCACTACAGAAATCCCTCCATCAGTTAAAGCTCAGGGACTGAATACTAGAGGTTCTGAGCTTTCAAATGAAGAGCGGGAAGTCCATATAGTATAATGTTTGTGTCCTGGATGGAGCTCAACAGTCTGTGAAGTGACTGTAAACTGTTGTTAGTTTCATTTTCAGGACAAAGCTAAGTGCAAAATACAAGAGCTCAAATCTAAATTCCCCTGTTCAGACCAAACCAGGACAAACCCAGAGTTAAACAGGACCCTGTGGATTTACCTGTGTGAGCGCTGCTGTTCTGAGCCCAGGTCCCTGAAAAACACAAACACAGCTTTATTTAAGAGTCTCAGTGAGTAATGTGCCCACGCTGAAGAGCACAATCTGTAGCTCTGACTTCCTGAGAGGAAATTAGAAAAAACAAACGCTGCAAGAAATAGGACATATCGACATTATATATATCGACAACAAAAAACAGCCAAGCAAAACAGCTGTCTCTTTCTATATATATAAAAATATATAATGTGTGTAATGGGTTCATGAACAAATAAATATAAGACACCAAAAAAAGCAACAAAAACTATATACAGGTCCATATTTTTTGTAATTTTTCAGTTATTTGTGTTGCATAATAATATAAACAGGTTCATCACCAAAAGAAAACCATGAACTTGGCTGATAATAACGTTACTAAACAAATATACATGTCCAGTCTTATGTCATTTACAATAATACATTCATCGGCAGTTAACAGTCACTTTCCAAAGCACAGAACAATCTCAAAATGTCATTTAGCAAATAAATCACAGACCTGAACTGACAAAGACTCCTAATAATGTCACTGATCTACTGCTCGTGCACTTAACCCACCTGTAATAGTAATAATAATAATAATAATAATAATAATATAATCGCAGAAAGAACCGCTTTGAGTGATGGCTTCACTGCGCTAGGCTAACTTCAGGCTAATCGGTTGGTAACCATGGTAACACAGTCACTGAGGGAAACAATAGAAACGGATCAATATCTATCTCTACAAGTTCAAAATTACAAAGTTAAAGTTTGTAAGTGAAACTATCTTTGGGTCAGCACCACTTCCACACACGGAAAGTTTCAGACATTTCCACCTTATCTTTCCTTCAGTTGAAGACTTTTGATCCAATGGGCAGAACAGAAAAGTAAAAAAAAAAGACCAAAAACTAAATAACTATAGGCCCCCGCCATTACAAAACACTAGGAGGGCATTAGTCAGTTTATAAACATAGACACATGATCATATTTTAGAGTCTATAATGCTGCTCCAGACATGGTTTGTCACTGCCATCTTCTGGTGGAAACTGGTAAAGCACCAATGTGAGACACACAAACCAAGTCATACAATCAAAATATTACTGTACTTTTACTTTATTTTAAAAATGTAATGGTACAGAAAGTACATATACTGCTCTGAGAAACGTCTGTAGCCTGGTTTGGATCAAGTAATGACTTTAATCTTGCTACAATTTAATTCACAAAGCGCCTGTTTTTATGATTTAAACCCCTCTGTACACCGGCGTATTGAAGTTATAAAACACAGCTGCTACAAGAATGACATCATGGAACTGAAATAAGTGATTCATAATTCATAATATTATGAGAATTAAAATGAACTTAAACAAGAATGTCTAGTGAAGTCATAAAACATTTGTAATTTTTTGAGAAATGAAATGATAAATTAAAGATAGCAATGCTTTAAATGTGTGTGTGTGTGTGTGTGTGTGTGTGTGTGTGTGTGTGTGTGTGTGTGTGTGTGTGTGTGTGTGTGCGTGCGCGATTAGTTCTTTGGTTAATCATTGCAGAAAGAATAAATTATGTTTTTTTTTTTCTTAACATTAAAATAATTTATTTATGCACAACCTGCAAAAACATACAAACAGAAAACAAAGCCGAGCTCCAATCTCCAATGAAACTCAGGGTTATTAAAACAGACTGTGGTCGGGCCTCGTCCCTCAGTCCAAACAGTGGCCTCCACTTTTTCTTTATTTTATTTAATTTTTTCCCTTTTCAAACAACAATTGAGCCTGAATTACAAAGAATGAAAAATAAAGAATATAACAATGTGTAATAATGATAAAAGCCAACAACATGAAGGTGGTTAAAGACAAAGCATTTTAGAAACACAATAAAAGCAGGTTTGGTGTCACCAAATTTGCCATAATGATCAGATTATTAACTGTAAATAGTTTTTGTTCTCCAAAATAGCTCCAAATTTAAAATCAGTGTCAAAGACATTATTTCTAAAGAAAGATTTTTGTAATAATACAAGTTAAAAACAGAAGTTCTTCAGTTTCTATGTTGTTAGTACAAAAACACATTCATTTTCACCAATATTACATTTGGAGTAAAAAGTCTTTACAGGGATAAATATTGTTGATAGTTTTAAAATGCACTTCTTTAGCTTTAGGTGGAAAATGAAATTTAACATCATTGCATCTGATATTTTTAATGTTTGGTGAATGTTCGAAGCGATAAGGGGGAGTTTGCTACATTTCTTATCCACAAGGGGGCAGAGCTGGACCAGTAAAGACATGAGGGATAAACATCAGTTATAACAGCACCAGCTCAACCACTGAGAGACCAGATAAGTGTCACATGATCAGTTTGTAGCCCCTCCCGGGCCTCTAGCACAAAACCTCTGGCCCCAAGATGATTTTAAGAAATATTATAATGATGCAAAATAGAGATGCACTGTTAAAGTGTGAGTGTGATACCGTCAGTCCACTGCAGAAAGTCATTAACTACTGATGACACAGTTATTTACACACATGGCAAAAATCCAACTCAAGCGGCAGATAAACTCTCCCAGTCTTTGGCCCATGTTACAGAATGGTTACATCAGTCCTGTTTAAAACTCAATATCAATAAAACTGTCTCAATGTTCTTTACAAGGTCCGACATCAAAAATTCAACAGCAGAAATCTATATGGCAGGTGAAAAGTTGCAAGTGGTGTCAGAATACAAATACCTTGGAATTACAATAGACTCAAACCTAACATTCAAAACCCAAGTTAACAAAGTCTGCAATAAGCAATAGTCTCCAACTTCCGGTTCATCAGGTCACAGCTCTCTCTGCAAGCAGCAACAATGTTCATGAATTCCATGGTCCTATCGCACATAACCTACTGTTTAACAACTTGGTCTCAAGCAAACAAAACAACACTAAAGCCCATAGAGTCACTTTACAATGGACAATAACAATTCTGGACAAAAAAACAATCAGGTATCATCACTGCAACATCCTTCAAAAGCACAAACCTTTAAGATGGGAAAATCTCATTAAGTATTCAAACCTCTGCCTCATATATAAAATAATCTACAACCAATCATCTCCCCACTCAGTCAGTTTGTCAGCATCAGAAACCCCACATCTTTACAGCGGGTGACCAGAGGGTTTAGGGTTAAGGTGACCAGAGGAGCAGCTCCAGGAGACGCATAGTCCCATTTAGGAAAAGTGCCTTTAGTCAGAACACCTTTTCTGTAACTGCAGCCAAAGACTGGAACTCCATCCCAGCGAACAGAGATCTGTCCACCTACAGACTGTTTAAAAAACATTTAAAGAACTGGTTCATTACTCAACAGTCTTGCAGTCATTAACCCCTGTCTGTATCATATGACTCTTTTATTGTTTGTTTTGTATTTGTATTTAACCTGTATCGTGTAGTGACTGTGTCCTACTTTGTATTTTATTGCACTGACCGTAATGTTTTATTGTCTTAGGGAGACTTTTTACATCTGTCCAGGGACTACGGATGAAAAATAGCCTTTTGGCTAATTCCGGTGCATTTACATAAATGTTGATTAATGTGCACTGTCCCTGTCAAATAAATAAATAAAAATAAATAAATAAAATAAACTAGATCAATGTGAGCAGAATAATCCAATGTGAGTTGTTTTAGTGAGTTAAGCTGTAGTTGGGCTTTTGACTCAGATCATTGAGATTATTGAACTGATTATTCATCCTGAAAAGGATGAATTAAAAAGTCAATTTAAAAAACGATATAAGACGATTATCTTAATGCAATATGCCAAAGGTAGTCACTAAGCGTGACTTCTGTTCTGTTACTGTCTAGTACTAAGTGAGTATAGGATAAAAGATTCATATCATGCTGATACAACTACTGTCACCAATGTCTCCACATGATCTCTTATAATTAAAATCAGTAATTAGTTAAACGTGCACTGCTTATTACCATTGTCATTACTATTGCTACACATGATAAACAAAAGAGAATTAGGGCAGACGAGACCTGGGCCTTTCGGGCGAAGGGCCCCCTCCTCCCGACTGACTCATGACACATCGTCTTCTTAACACATCACACAGCAACGAGTGCAAGCACCGCCCACCAAGACAATTACTTAGGGTAGCTGGGCGGGGCTAAGACCCACTCCCAACTGGCCCACACCCTGGCTTTTAATGCACAAACACAAGACAGGGCTCACATCGTAATCAAAATGAATTAATATATTGAACTTTCTCGTATTGCTTACTACGGTATGCTGGATGTTGTGATAACGTCATCCTTCACCACAAAATGCCTTATGGAAGAACTTCTTAACACAGAAGTCGTCTTGATGCTTGTATTATAGATATATAACTCAAATATCTTTATACCTTGTGACAATATACATTTGATGTGGAATGTAGCCTAGCTCTTACCATGTTAAATGATGCAGATTGTAAGGTCTATATCACTGATTGATTGTATTGTTGAAACAGTAATTGTAATAGGAAAAAGTAACTCATAATCAGGTACACGCTTGTGGTTGTACAATTTTTTAGTTTATGTTTTTCTTGCATATTATGGTAAATTATAACAATATAATGTGAATTGTTACAGTTGTTATTGAGTTCCCTATGGGAATACAAATGTGAAATGCACGAGTACTGAGAATACTGAATATAGGGGTAGGCGCACAGTAGCTCCAGCTTCAGCCGACTCCTTTTGAGCTTCCATTACTGTGTAATGATATGACTCTTGTAACTAAATCAATGTAAACAGCTGAAATAAATAAATAAATAATAATTGTTCTAGTTTGTTTCTGACTCGTTTCAACACAGTCTTTATTTAAGTCATTTTATCTGCAATGGGCAAAGAGCTGTGGTCTTGTCTCATTGGCTGTTCTACTTCAGTAAAAAAAAAAGAGTAAAAAAACAAAAACAAGATACATTTCCTCAATTGAAGTCATTGAAGCCAATGCTTAAAGCCAATTACTTTTTGTTGTGTGTTTTTGAAGTCTCCTGTCAGAACATCCACCTGCTCATATTGAATGTCCTGTAATGGTTCTTTGCTTTGGGCTACACTCGGGAGGTTCTGATAAAAATCAGCCTCCACGACTCAAACTTTCCGACCCCGATGAACGACTTCAGTCTCGTCGTGTCTGCATTTTTATTCCTTTTTAAATGTTGCTAGACATTTAAAACTTGTATGTCTAGATCTTGAATTCTGTATCAAGATCTAGACATAGATCTTGATACAGAATTCACACAGGAACACTGGACAGAAGCTTGTAAAAACATCTTTTCTATGACACCCAACACCAATCTGCAATTAATCCAATATAAAGTCAAACACAGGTCACACATCACACAACACAGGATGCATAAAATGGGATTAGCAGATACAGCCATCTGTTCACAGTGCACTATGGGGGCCACTGATACCCACTGTACCTACATGCACTTTGGGAATGCACTCCTGTACAGGCTTTTTGGAACACTATCACACAAAAACTCTCACACATCCTGAGCTGCAGAGTCCCTTTACTTCCCTCGCTTTGTTTACTAGGTCTCACGTCAACAACAACAACAATACTGCCTAGACATAAGAACAGTCTACTCACATACAATCATTGGACCAACTCTCTTACTCAATACATAACATCCTCTCAAATAGCAGCTCGCCATGATGATGACACGACTTCCTTCACATACTCCTGGTCACCAGCCATTTTGACATCAACCCCAACGATTTCTCAACATCAATTTAATCTCCAACATCCAACCACAAATGAATATACCAAAGAGACTAAAAGTGCCACTCACATTCTTATAATCCTTCACATATAAACAGACGTACATACACACCTGCACACACACACTCTCGCACACCCTCTCCAAATAGATAAGTTAAAATCAGTTATTATTACTATTTATATATGTATTTATACACAACCTAGAGAGCAACAGGGCAGACAAGAAGTGGGCCCGATGCGGGGTATCTCCCACCTGTTTTTTAATGCAGCTCACAGTATAGGACTGACAAGAGGACAAGCAGGGCCTGTTGAGTGAGCCCGTCTTTTATTTTACTACTATTATAATTTTATTCACCAACACTCAGCAAGATAAAATATTAGCAATAAGTAATAATTGTAGCAATAATGATGATGATAATGATAGTGATGATGATATATATATAAATAAATATATATATTTTTTTCTTTCTTGCCCATTGTATGACATTGTAGCCTATTTTACTTATTTTTTATATATGTTTTGTTTAATATATTACACTTACATATAGACTAATTTGACCACATTCGACATAGCACCTCTGCACCCCTGCATTGCAAACACATTCACACACACACACAGAAACTCCACAAACCAAGGCAGAACTGAAACAATAAAAAACGCAACCCGAATAGTTTTTATTTTTTTATTTTTACTATACTCTCCCCCAACCCCACCCCCCTTAACACCTACTGTATTTGTAAACTGTATATATTAGATTTCAAATATAACTTTTTCTTTCTTTGATGTTTTCATTCTTGTAATTGCATTAAAATGTTTATTAAAAATAAATAAATAAATAAATAAATGTTGCACAAACCACATCATTTAACGGCATTTGGATAAACTGGAAACATAGAGATCTACCTGAACAGAAGAGAAGGAGCAACAGCAGAACTGGAGGATCCATGTCCACGAGAACCGACCGACCGAACCAGGCTGAACCAGGCTGAACCAGGTCTGAACCAGATCTAAACTGGCTCTAAACTGGCTCTGTGGTTGTGTCGTGCTAAAGTCTTATCTGCCGTTGCTTCCTGTGTGTGACATTCAAGTCTAATCTGTCGGAAAGTTTTTAAAATTGATAACATCAAAAACTTACTGGAACTCGTGCCGTCGCTGTTTATCTCACAGTAAGATGCATCTTAAAGTTTCCAGTTTAATTCAGTTCATGTTAAACCTGAGTGTGAACACAGCGCCTGCAGTGATGAGTGTAAGTGTTGCTTTGAAAAGGAGCCTGAATGAACGGCTCTAGAGCTGGAGGTTCTGCAGAGTTTTGGGGAAGTCGATGAGACGCAGTAACACAGTCATTTTGAACGTCTTTAAAGATCCTACACTTCATTTTAAAAAACATGTTAAAAAAGAGCTCTTCATCTATGGAAGCAGCAAAATCCTATTTCAATGCAATGATCATATTGTATATGTTGTGCTGTGTCTCATCATAGTCTCAAGTCAAACAGACCCTTAGATCTTTACATAACCAGGCTTTTAAAATCCTAGGTAGTACCACCACTGCAATATACTTGAAAATACAGTATACTAAGCTTGGACAACTTGATCAATCAGTATTGCATTACAGTGAGTAATTGATAAAGTGTTGCAATACTTTGCAGCAATGAATGGCAAAAGAAAGTACAAGCTGAATTTCTAAAGAGTTCACACGTTTGTGTTTGTCATAGCAAAGCTGATATGATCAGTGCTTTAGTCAGAAACATTAGTTGTGTGTTACAGAGTCTGAGAAGTCACAGGAAGCAGCTTTCATGCATTATCAAAACAAACTTCTTCACCACTGTTGCTGCTGGCATTACTTTTTATTCATCTAATCTTTTACTTAAAGTCAGCAACCTGTGTTTCCCAGTAGGCCCCCCAGCCCCCCAGTACCTGTGTCAGTATACTAAGCTTCAATAACTTGATCAGGTCCGATATCCGCTTGTTCCATAAAATCCTTAATGATGCTGCCCCGTCCCCTTACAAACATACAGCTGCGCTCTCATTAACGCTCTGTTAATGTCTGTATCCGACTGCAATGTCCCTAAAAGAAAGTCTTCCTTCGCTCAATCAGCCTTTTCTTACAAAGCCACAGAAGACTGGAATGGGCTCCCAGACAATCTAAAGAACAAGGCAGATTTTCAGCTTCTCACGGGCTCAAAGACCGGCTTCTAGACCCCCCAGTCCTGCTCAGACTAACAGGACCACACGGGCCTCAGATCACACCCTCGCAGGGACCGTATGATGGCCAGATTACCAGATTACAAGTGTAATAATGTCATCTCGTTTATGTGTTGTACAGACTTTGAAAAAACGGTTGCACTTAATATATATATATATATATATAAATATAATTCTTATGACTTGTAACTTGTCAATATTGCACTTTGTATTTGTATGTTATGTGTGTTTCTACGGTATATGGACATAACAATAGCATTGGACAAACCAGATGCATTGCTTTTTTTAGTGTTATAGCAAAACTGATCATTTGCGACACTTGTCCATCGGAGGCTCGGAGACACATTTAAACCATCAGTATATATTTCATACAGCGTTAGCGTGTGTGCAGCTTTGACTTGACTTCAGCCATTGTTTCAGACTCTTTAGGGAGAACACAGTCCCCACTGACGAGGCTCTGGTGGAGGGTCTGCTCGCACAATGAAACGACCGGTGACGAGTGTGGACGGGGAGGTTTGTGACCAGGATGTGACACATGTGTAACAGGGCGGCCTGATGGGACAGATCCCTTAGTGTCGTTAGCATTAGTTAGTGTTGTTAGCATTAGTTAGTGTCGTTAGCATTACTTAGTGTTGTTAGCATTAGTTAGTGTCGTTAGCATTAGTTAGTGTAGTTAGCATTACTTAGTGTTGTTTGCATTAGTGGTGTTAGCATTAGTTAGTGGTGTTAGCATTAGTTAGTGTTGTTAGCATTAGTTAGTGTTGTTAGCATTAGTTGGTGTTGTAACATTAGTTAGTGTTGTTAGCATTAGTTATGTTGTTAGCAGTAGTTAGTGTTGTTAGCATTAGTTGGTGTTATAACATTAGTTAGTGTTGTTAGCATTAGTTGGTGTTATAACATTAGTTAGTGTTGTTAGCATTAGTTAGTGGTGTTAGCATTAGTTAGTGGTGTTGGCATTAGTTAGTGTTGTTAGCATTACTTAGTGTTGTTAGCATTATTAGTGTTGTTAGCATTACTTTGTGTTGTTACATTAGTTAGTGGTGTTACATTAGTTAGTGTTGTAACATTAGTTAGTGTTGTTAGCATTAGTTAGTGTTGTTACATTAGTTAGTGTCGTTACATTAGTTAGTGGTGTTAGCATTAGTTGGTGTTGTTAGCATTAGTTAGTGTTGTTAGCATTAGTTAGTGTTGCAACATTAGTTAGTGTTGTAACATTAGTTAGTGTTGTTAGCATTAGTTAGTGTTGTTAGCATTAGTTAGTGTTGTTACATTAGTTAGTGTCGTTACATTAGTTAGTGGTGTTAGCATTAGTTGGTGTTGTTAGCATTAGTTAGTGTTGTTAGCATTAGTTAGTGTTGCAACATTAGTTAGTGTTGTACATTAGTTAGTGTTGTTAGCATTAGTTAGTGTTGTTAGCATTAGTTAGTGTGGTTAAATTAGTTAGTGTTGTTAGCATTAGTTAGTGTTGCAACATTAGTTAGTGGTGTTACATTAGTTAGTGTTGTTACATTAGTTAGTGTTGTTAGCATTAGTTAGTGTTGTAACATTAGTTAGTGTTGTTAGCATTAGTTGTGTTGTTAGCATTAGTTAGTGTTGTAACATTAGTTAGTGTTGTTAGCATTAGTTAGTGTTGTTAGCATTAGTTAGTGTGTTAGCATTAGTTAGTGTTGTTAGCATTAGTTAGTGTTGTTAGCATTAGTGTTTACATTAGTTGTGTTGTTAGCTTAGTTAGTGTGTACATTAGTTAGTGTTGTTAGCATTAGTTTAGTGTCGTTTAGC